>CM034616.1:5513871-6058022 GCA_020080225.1 Gynochthodes officinalis
ACATTGAAGAAATAAAATTACAATACTATTAAAAATAAAGAAATATTTAACATTTGAAAAAAAAATTATATAATAGGACTTAATTAATGTAAAACTAAAATACAGTAAATGTATTCTAAAGATGAAAGGAACTCAACCTTCTAGCAGAATTTTCTAACTTTTCACTAAATGCTACCAAAACAGGAAAGAGTTCTGTGTCAAGATCCATTTTATTGCTTCCTCTAACAAAAGGATAATTACACTTAGAAACCCCATATGAGAAGTATGCAAGCAAAAAAATGGGGAAGCAACTAATCCAACACTAAGGGCTCCCTTTCAGCTGTCTAGAAAGAACGAAACCCAACACCAAAATAACCCTAGTGGAAGCTACGAATCAAATGTTCCATACCCTTCACTACATACAAACATACACTTAG
Organism: Gynochthodes officinalis; assembly: GCA_020080225.1. Taxonomy (NCBI): domain Eukaryota; kingdom Viridiplantae; phylum Streptophyta; class Magnoliopsida; order Gentianales; family Rubiaceae; genus Gynochthodes; species Gynochthodes officinalis. The sequence goes on from CM034616.1 coordinate 5,514,288, forward strand.
GCCTTGCAATGTCAAACCCTGCTGCGGCATTTTTAATAAGTGATTTAATAAAACAGAGAGAGGTCCCATGTCTATCACCAAAACTCCCAACAACCTTCCACCACAACCCTCCCACACCCCCTAAAAGAACCAAAAAATAAAAATAAAATCTAGATGGCTAGAACCAAAAAGAACAAGAAAGAAGAAGGGGAGGAAAATGATGCAGCAATTTCTCTTCATGCTCTGATCAAAGAAATAACAGGCTGGCCTTTACGGAAAATTAACCTTGTAAAATCATTCTACCATAATAGTTCTGAAAAAAGTTAAGCCCCATAACTCTTTAAATGAAGATGGCATCAAAACTTCCTTTTATGCTGCAAGTTTTTTTCAAAAGTACAAGCCCCATTATGACAAGGTTTACTCTTTGACGTATAACTGAGGCAACAGTAAATTGCTAAAAACAAAAACTTGATTGCTATTTATCATTTAGAGCATTGAAATTAAGCTGAAATTTTGGTTGGATGAGCTTAAAAAAAATATAAGCATACGAATTTACTGCTGCTTTTACAACCAACAAATGTTTTTCCTCACTTAAAGAAATGGAGAAATTATTATTCTATGAGCAGAAATAGAACAAACAGGAAAAAGATAAGACACTTCCCAGAATGTAGTCAAAATAGGCAAATGGCTTAAAATAACAAGAAAGCCCTAAAGGTTCACAAAATGACTGAATTACATATTTCATGACAAAGTAAGGCCAAATCAATATATTCATACATGATATACATAGCAAAGGCATTCTGGCATAAATCTCAAATTTGCAGCTTCCCTCCAAATAAGTAGATATAGGCCCATGTATAACAACTTCCTTTGCTACACTTCCTGTTGGATAGTTGGCAACCTGCCAATGAAAAATCAAAACCTATAATTAAAGGAATAAGAAAAAATCAGAGAGTTTTCCACAGAATAACATAGATAAAGCTACCAGTATGAGTAGATTGTAAGAAAAATCAATGTATCTAGAAGTAGGCAGTTTCTCTCACCAAAGACTACTCTTTCGACCAAGATACTTGCACCACTTTTTGTAGTTTTTGAAAAGCTTTTTCATGACGTGTTACGGCTCTATCATCCAACTGACATGCAAACACAAGTAACATGTCATCATGAAAAAGGCAGCACAAAATACAGGCTTAATCACATTTTGGTTGCACAAAAACCTTGGGTTGCTGATCCGGCTTTGGAAATGTGCGAATGTGCACATTTGCTAACAACAAAATTAAGTGTTCCCTTTGGTTTGCCACATTATCCTTCTGTACATCAATCACAATAAAGGTAACAACATCAGTAAAACAAGCAATTTGGAATACTCTAATGCTGATTCTATGTCATGTATGTTACAATTAACCAATGCTCAACTTCCTAGCTGATGGATATACATGCACTGTAGGAAATAGAAATTACCTGGAAACCAAACATAATCTGAAGCCAATCTAAAATGTCCTCATCAACTTTTTTCTTATGACTCTTTGGCCATGGCGATCCCTAATATTACGAAGTGCGAAAGCAAGCTCGAATCTGTGCACGTCACAGATAATTAGCAAATGTGCAAAAAAGAAGAAAACCTTTGAAAGAGTACAAGGGAAAATCACTATAAACCAACCTCAGGATATCTCATTATTACTTGGTTCGCACTATCAGGATCCATGGGAAGTATGTTATAAGGTACATATATAGCTGTCTTCTCTGCAACCTTTGCTTGAGCTTCTAAAATCTGCATGCACAAAGTTTGTTCAAACAGGGGCAAAGGTAAGGCCAAAGGAAATAGGAAGCATCTTCATCTCATGAATAATTTAAAAAAAAAAAAACTCCAGAAGCAACAGTATGTCCCATGAAGAAAGGAACTTGGAATAGCAGATTGGATGAACAGTTCTAAAGTCTCCTTTTTGGTTCAGGGGATGATAGAAAGAAGAAATATATCACGAGGCGAGTTTTTAAGGATACAATAAATCCTTCAAAATAGATAACAATAATGTACTTCACAAATCAGCTAGTACTTGCGAAGATTTAATAACCCCTTGAAATAATGCATGATCAATGAGAAAAGAAAGCGGTGTCACCTCATCACCACTTCAATAGACTCTGTCAAATTAACGGACTCAAAACCTCAAATAGTACTGAAATTGTTTGATACGCTTTTGTGAGCGGGACCTGGATGAGGAAAAAGAGTTAGAAAGTACTCATAGTCAACAAAAATGCATTTATCTGTTGAGAAGTTGGTAGTGATTACAAATGATTTACGATCGGCTCTGCGGTAGCGATACGCAAAGCCTCAATATAATTCCTGTAAGAAAGCCGATAAAAACTTTGCATTTCTCGAGCATCACTTTTTGTTCTTCCAATTAATGTGGTTTCATTTTCCTGTGAAATATCCTTAATATGAAAATTTGCTAAAGCAAACTTATCTGAAAGTCCTAAGAGAGCAAATGGCTCAATCATCTTTAGGTGAATACCAACATTATGGTGAATGGGTTGAATTAAATAATCCATCTACATTTACAGTAATTCAGTCTCCTTTCTGGTGGATGAAGGAATTGTTAGAATCACCAATCTAGAACCTTTTCAAAATAATAATAATAATAAAGTCCAAAGGTTCCAATCCCAGAGTTTCAACGAAATAGCTAGTTGTTCCAATCACTACAGTGGTTTCTCATAGAAGAGCATCATATTGGAAAACTCAGAATAAAATAACCAATTATATTTTACACTATAGTTCAGCCAAAAAAAGCCATTACAAAACCTCAAGTTCTTCTTTTATCTTATTTGGCAAAATTGATCAAATGATAACGATGACAAATAATAAACTAAACCAGAAGGATTACATTCACCTCAATAGAAAGTTATTCACCAGAATATAAGTGAATGTGACAATTTTATGAAGCCTAATTGTAAACAATTTTAATCAGTTCATGTCACATAGCATGCCAATTTGACATATGATATGCATCTTTGATTGCCATAACAAAAATGAAACTTCTTTGAGAATAACCTCCCAAAAGTCAATGGACAATTCAAAATAATTCGTTTTCCTAGAATGATACTTCAACGGGAATTGCCATAATTTTCTTATCGAGCAATAGGCTGTCAAATTTGTCCCTTGTACAGATAACAGTTCTACCATATGAGCCCATATCATGACTTGGGATACATTAATCATCTTTCTTTAAGCATCATAGTTATTCAAAATCATGTTTTAATACATAATACATGCTTTAACATATAATAAAAACATAAAGAATCGAAATATAAACAATCCCAGGACAAACTTGATGAACAGATATGTTTAATCTTCTTCACACATTCTCCTATCTTTTTTACTTAGCAGCAACATAAGAATACAATTTGTCCATATTATGATTTTCCATATGGAAGCTAAATCATGACTATTGTACTAAATACCTATTAGCATGAAGTTATGTACTCCTGCTGATAAAAGCGAATTTTTTTCACAGAAAAGCACATGTCAGTGGTGGCTAGAGATAAAGAGCATACATGGCCACTAAAGAAAAAATGGGGAAAAAAATTATTGAAATGTTCTCACCAGTTATAAGAGTCCTAGGATGGTATCCTACAAGCTCTCTTTGAAAAATCAAAACCTTTAAGATACTGAATTAATGTGCTTAAATTAATAGAAAATACAGAGACACAAGAAAGTGCCAACTTATACTTCCTAACTGAAACTCTATATCTCCCATTTTCATATACTATACTAAACTATGATGCAAGCAGTTGCCCAGATTAGTCACTCATAAGAGAGTCAAACCACTCCATTACACACCGTTCTACGTAAAATGTGCCTATCAAAAGCAATCGAGATATATGCATCGATATTGACAATTTTCCAGCCCTTTACGTGTGACTTGGCAAACTAATAAAAGCTAGATATTGCACATGAGAAGGGGCATTACATTACAAATAAACCAAAGACAAAAATGAACTCTTCTTCATTGTTAAGTTAAAGAGTACTCGGTCATCAACCCAAGACAAAAAATTGGTCTCTAAATAAGACCAAAAGGTTTCCAAATGGTTTTGCATACTGATTCATGTTAAGATGTATCAACATTGCAGGATTAATCATCCTAGATATTATGCTCAAATTATTAGTAAAACTACATGCAGTGTCCATCAAACAACAGTAACCAACAAAAGTTACACATAGACAATAAAATCTACAAGTAATTGAATCTTAACTAATTTGCATTTGAAGATAACAAAAACCCAGTACAACTTAATCCTAACAGTGGAACATTGATCTAGCAATGCATTACAACTTACTTATTGTAATAATTGTTCAGCTTGAGTACATAAACCTCGAAAAGATGCCGTGGATTTGGCCCTAATGTCTCCACAACTAAAGTCCACTGTAGTATCAATAAACATACTGTATTGTCAGTGCAACTCAAAAATAACCTTGCAGAAATTTACGAAAAGCGACTAATGGGAGACCTTGCCGTGATCATACCTTAGATGGACTAAAATAATCATAAACCACGTGCAATTTTGCTTCAGCAGGAGTCAAACCAAATGTCCGCATTTTCTCAAACCCAATAGACAAACTCATAAATACTGAAAAGTAACACATTTTACACTGAACACTAATCTGTAAACAATATTTGATTAACTCGTGGATAGACATTTGCTCGGTAAATTAGAAAGAGACTATCGTCTAACAAATATATTCAAGAAACATTTAGGAAAATCACACAGCACATGCACACATAAAATAATTTTAAAGAATTTAGGTTACCTCAGGAGAGAGGTCCGGAAATCCAAAATCAATAAAAGCACGATAAGAATAGTTCCTGCAAAATTTGTGGAACAATTTTAGTTTCATTAGCAATTTGAATAAAATATAAAAGAGAAAAGAGAGTCAATCATGCAACCAAGAAATCTATAATTCAAAAGAAACAAAAAGGCATATGTAATCAAACAAATAGAGTAGAAGAGAAGAGTAAACATCACACATGAGAAAATTGCAAGGCTTCATGTGGCTGGTGAATAACTTCAAAAAGGGCTGTACAAAGGTGCAAGTAAAGCGAATCCTTTAGTGTCAATTATGGCAAAAGGTCCATCCACACTACTGACCCACCAATTTATCTAAAGCGGAGTTAAAAAATTTGCTGAAACAGTTTGCAGAGGCAACACTCGAGGGGAAGATTTGGAAGAAATTGAGCAGCAAAAGCGTACAAATCAAAATTATTCACAAAAATCGAAAGAAGGGCAACAGCAGGACAATTTGGAAGAAATTGGGCAGCAAAAACATAAAAAAATCTGAGTTACCGTGTTAGTGCGAAAGTTGAAAATGCAAGAAAACAGCCGATTGCTTCAACGCCACAAAACTGCCCAAAAAAAAAGAACAGATCTGGTCAGGTCCGAAGGAAAAAGAAAAGTTTCCTGCAGAATGACTGATTTAGAAAAATGGAAGAAGGGCAACACTTGGGCAGGATGATTTAGAACAAATTGGGCCCCTACACCATTTTTTTTTTTATAAAATGCATCATTCTCACACCAAATCAGAAGAGAGATCAGACAGAGTCCAGAATCTCCTACATTAATTGAGGAAATCCCTCAATACTTACTAATATGGAGGCAAAATTCTGAAAATCTATGGATGGCAAAAAGATTGCCACAAATCGCCACACAAAAGCACAAACACGTAAAATCGCTTTCATGAATTTCACTCAAAAGTGTCATCATTATCATCGAAGGGCTAATCGGCTAGCTTGAGCGAGCTCGGCCTCATCTTTATTCTTTGTGCGACCAAGTCAATCTGCACCTCGGGTGGAGCAAATGTAGGAGACTGGAGAACATGTGTATACACGTATACTAAGTTAGCAAACGTGGCCAGGAAAAAAAGCAAAAAAATTGTCAAGTAAAAGCAAAAAAAAATGTAAACAAATGTAAAAAATGTCAAGTAAAAGCAAAAAAAAATCCGGATGGCCGTGGCCGAAAGCTGCAAATGAAAGAGAAGATCCGGTCAGGTCCCGTAAGGAAAAAAACCCAAAAAAACCTAAGAAACAAACCACCTGCCGGAGATGCGAAGCAAGACAAAATGGAACATCTGCGAGTAGATCTGAGGGAGAGGCTCTCACCAACGACCTGCCGGAGGGGCGAGGCCGAAACTTGCAAATCAAAGAAACCAATTAACAAACCCACACCGTAACATGCGAAACTAAAAAACCCAAAAAAAACTATTAACAAACCCTACCGTAACATGCGAAGCAAGACAAACAAAAGAATGGAAGATCTGCGACTACATCTAAGGGAGAAGAAGAAGATTCGAAAAAAAGAAAATGAACGATGAAAGCGGAAGAGAGTCGGCGGAAGCAAGAAAGAAAATGTTAGGGTTTCGAAGACGTTTTAAATGCTGGGACCGATGACATGGAAAACACGTGTATACACGTATACAAACTGAGCGAACGTGGCGAGGAGTAGCCGCGCAAGGCGCGGGTAAGTTGATGTCCACGTGTCTTCGTGTGATAGTTCTTGTTCATGCATTATTACTATATGTTAATAATGCTCTTTCAGTTTTTCAGAAAATAATGGATGAAATATTTCTAAAATACAGAGAATTTATATTAGTATATATAGATGATATCCTTGTATTTAGTAAAAAATTTAAAGAACATATCGCACATCTACAAGTAGTATTTTCAGAATTTGTTAAACATGGAATAATCATAAGCAAGAAAAAGATGAAATTAGGAAAACAGTATATAAAATTTTTAGGCTTAGAAATAGGTAATGGTATTCAAAAATTACAACCACATATAACAGATAAAATAATGAATTTTCCAAAAAAAGAATTAAAAGACTTAAAAACTTTACAGAGATTTTTAGGATTAGCAAACTATACTAGACCATTTGTGAAAGATTTAGGAAAATTCTTAGGATCTCTGTATAATAAAACGTCAGAAAAAGGGAATAGGTATTTTAATGAAAAAGATAAGAAGAGAATTAGAAAATTAAAAGAAGTAGTTAAAAATTTACCCTCACTTTCTTTACCTTTAGAAACTGATTATAGAATAATTGAAGTTGATGGATGTGAAGAAGGATGGGAAGCGGTATTAAAGAAAAAACCTAGTAAATATGATAATAAAGATACAGAAATGATTTGTAAATATAGTAGTGGAAAATTTCATAATAAGAATTTAACAAGCTTAGATTATGAAATTAATGCAGCAATTATGGGTATGAAAACATTTGAAATTATGATCTTAGGAAGACCTTTTACTTTAAGAGCAAACTGTGAAGCAATTGTTAAATTGGCAAAGAAAAAAGAAACTAAAGTACAAATAAGAATGTGGTTAGAATTTAGAAATTTCATAATTAATCATAATTTTAACGTAGAAATAGAACACATATTTGGAAAAGACAATTATTTAGCAGACCAATTATCTATATTTCTAATCTGATTTTCATTGTTTGCAGATGGAAACAAAAAGACCACGAAAAGAAACTTTGCATTCAGGTTCAACTAGTCAGAAAGACGTGTTAAACTCTATTAAACAGACAATGAAATTTGGGAGGTTTACATTAAAAGTAATCCCCTCTTCCAATCTTAGTTTTAGGAATCTTGTTCCAATAAACAGACCACAAAAGGTTCTTGTTCTTGTAAATAATTTACATTATGCTTTTACTTTTAATCATAACAATCTTGGACATCATAGAGCTGCATTAAATGCTTTCTGTGAATACTTTCATAATCAGAAATCAGGATTTCGTTTTTATGTTGTAATTGCAGGTAAGCAGCCCGGAGTATATCTCCCTTGGGGATCAGTTTTAGAAGTAATCTACAATTTCCCAAATCCTCATTATAAAGGTTTTAATGACCTTTCAGAAGCATTTTTCTTTGCTAGAGGATTACTGGGAGTAAACTTTTTTGTTCATCCCAGTATTCGAAATTATACAGAACCACTTCTATTCCAGAACCTTTCAGATAAACCAGGAAAAGTTCTTTTTTGCGATCATTGTGAAACTCTCATCAGACACCATAAAATCTAGAAAGATCGAATAAACAATCTTGTTGCAGAAAACCTTATATTAAATGACTAAATAAAAACTCTTGAAAGTTTTCTTCAGACCCTTAAATCTCTTATTAGCATAGGAAAAGAACCATGTGTAGTTGGGAAAAAAAATAACTACACTTTCACAGGCTCAATGGTACCTGTGGAACAAACATCAAATCCGTTAACAATTGTGGCTTTGCTAAAAAGTCAAGGTGAAACAGGAGATCAGAAAGCACAAAACCTATTATTTCAAGCAGATGATGAATTTATTAGAAAATTAATGATGGATATAAAGTCCCAGGTTATTTCATACATCAAAAATTGGCAAAGGCCTAAAATGTAAATTCAGAAGAAGCAGAGTGTGCTACATTAGAAGTCAAAAGCCCTACATATTACCAAGGACAAGACGGAGACAATTGAAATGAAAGATCAGAAAATTATCTGCAGATGGCTCCAAGATTTGATAAGGAGAAATTATTTCAAAGAAGCATTATTACGTCCAAGAATAATTTTAATGAAAAGAATCCAAGAGAGACATATGTTGCTTAGATATCAACAATGAAGGACTAGACAATCAGTTCGAAGATATGATATCTTTGGAATACTCCAGAAAAGAAGAAAAGATTGACTATTTACTGTAAGACTGAAAAGACAACACTAAAAGAAATCAATCTCCATCAACTAGACTTGTCACATTAATCCTTTGAATTGACTAGAATATATATATATATATATATACAATATTCTTAGCCTTGTAGGGTGTTTGAAAATTTTGTAACTCTAGGCAGGAATCGTTTGAAAATTTTGTAACTCTAGGCAGGAATCGTTTGAAAATTTTGTAACTCTAGTCTTATAGGCAAGAAATTTTGTACTTTTATCTTTATAGATAAGAATTTTTCATGGTCTGAAATCCTAGGATTCCTGTCTGGAAATGCCTATAAAAAGCTTGTTATTCCATAGAGAAAGATAGATAGGAGAAAGAGATAGAGAAAAAGAGAGAGGAGTGAAAAATTTATAGATGTCTATTTATACTTTATTTTTCAATAAATATTTCATCAAAAATTTTAAAATAATTTAGTCCAAGACTTCTTTTTTCTTCTCTTTTCTTTACTTTCCTTTTCAGGGTTCCCGAAAGGGAAACTCCACTGCTATGTCTTCAAACATGAATCTTCCCAGTTAGCATTTTTGTACAGATTTTTATTTTTGTATAGTTTTTGGAAAAAAAACGAAAATTGATTCTTCCAAAATCATGTTCTTCAATTAATTCATTCTCAAAGGAGTTACTATTTAGATGAGGAACTAGACGTAAATCCCAGACATATCAGGCCATGAGATTAAGGCCTTATTAGTCACAGGGTGTCAATGTGAAGTCTAGCAGTAACATTCTTAATCCTTTGGTTTTATAAGTATAATCTGGTTTTTCAAAACTAAAATTTGTATAAGATTTTCTAGGTATGTTTCCATAATTATATTGAGGTACTGTCTATATTGGCTGAGGCTGTGGTCTTGGTACTATTGGATTTGGCATATTTTGATTCATAAATTCTTTATTTAATTCACTAGTTATCATAGGTATTTGTCCTAATTCTTCTAAATATTCTGACTTAACTTCCACTACTAATTTTTGCCTTTGACTATATTGATCATCATTATTTATTTGTTCTTTTAAGTAATTTTCTGAAGGATCATTTATTTCTTCTTCCTTATCTATCTTTTTATTTTCATCTATTATTCTAATTCTTATATTTCCTTCTACGCTATAATATAATTCTTCTGAATAATCTAAATTTCCTTGATTAAGTAATTTTTCTTCATATTCTTCTAACTGTCTTTTATTAAGATTAGGTGCTTGACCTTTTTCTAACCATAATCTATTTTCTATGTCTGTATTAATTTTATTATCATATTCTTCATAATGTTCCTCTATTATTTCTTTTAAGTTTGTTTCTTCAAGTATTATTTCTTCTATTGTATGAACTAGATTTGTTTATGTTCTAATTGATTCTGAATCACTATCATCCTCTAATTCCTGATTTGTTGTACTATAATTTCCAAATCTAACTTTAACTTCATTTCCTGAATTATATATATAACTATCTGTAGGAGTCATTACTGTATTTCCTTCTTCTACTGTTTTACTTAAATTCCATTCCAATCCTGATAATTCTTCTGGGCTAAATTCTATAGGGCTTATCATTTTTATTCCTTTACTTGCTATATTATCTATTATCCCTTTTATATTTAATTTATAATTAGTAGTCATGTTCTGCATTACTTTTCCTAATAATCCTATACATATGCCTAAATTTCTCCTGTAAATTGGTCAAATCCTTTAACTTGAATGCCTAATTTAATATGCTGAATAAAATCTTTTACGGTTAATATCATGTCTGGTGCTGTATATACCAAGGCAATATTTTATTTAAGTCCGTCTCTGTAATAGATATTATTGCTTTATTCATGTTATTATCCCATCTGTTATCATATAAATAAACTAAAACTTTTGTTCCTAATTCTTTTCTAATTAATCCTCTTATTCCTATAGCTATTAATCCTATATGAATATATTTTCTATTTTTCTTTTTTAAATTTTTCTTAGCTTCAATATTAGTTAAATTTAAACTCACTACCTAATTATTATAAAAAGAAATGGGTTCTTTTGAATAATGTCTATATAAACTAGTTGTTCTAGAAAATATTTTCGTATTGTATAATATTCTTGGATCTAATAATTGAAGTGCATTTGTTCTAAAATTATCTATATTTTGATTTATATCAATTATTTCATCTAAGACTAGATGCTCATCATTATTATTCCATCTAAATAACCTATCTAGTGAGTGTCTTCTACTACTTCCAGTCTTATCTTCTGTTAAGTCCTACTATTTCCTGAAAATGATAATGATATGAATCCAACAAGCATTGAAGAGACTTCGAACCCGAAGCATGATGTCAATAGCAATGTCTCCAGAACAAGCTCGGATCCACTTGACAAGGGCTAGAACAAAGAAAATGAAGGAAGCCCGAATGGACTCATCCAAACGGCCCAAAAGGGTGGAGAGAAGACCAAGATTGACAAGACCATGTTTATTAATGCACTAAGTGTAATTGGGTCTTGTTAATTAGATTTTGGAGCCAAATTCCAAGTTGTAACCATAATGGGTTTGGCTTGACTATTATTTTCCTTAGGACCCTTAAGGTCATTGGGCTTAGTTATTAGAAGATGACATAGACCCGTAAGGTTAACCCAAGACTCATGTGAGCCCATTTGGCTCTAAAGAAACCCTAGACACCCTAGAAACCCTAGCACTTGTGAAGGATGTCTTGTAACCTTAAAGTGGCCGTCGGCCTCCCTTGGAGGGCAGATTTGATGAAATGAAAATTTGGTTCTTGACATTACAAGCTTGAGAGAATTGCTCTCTAGTTTCTGTAATTACTTGCAAATTACACAAATTCGGAATTTGTGTGTTTGTTGTTCTTGATTTCCTAGATTTGTTCCCTAGGAAATTCGGATTCCATCCATCTATTGATTCCAAGGTTTCTTGATACGGGTTATCAAGGGGTTGAGGACCTATTCCACCTTCAAGGAACATACCATCTCCAAGGAAAGATTTCAGTTGGGTTGATCCAAGGGGAAGAACTTGTGTAGTGAGTTTTTGGAACAAGTTATCCAAGGGTTCACGCCAGATAATCTATGCATTTATGAAAATTTTCAAAATACTGGATAAATTTGAAAAAGATTATTTCTGTTTCTTAACTTAGGTTCTATGGTTTTTATTTTACTAAATTTAAATTTATTTGTTAATTCTTCTATATTTATACCACTAGTTGTAGGTTTATTATTTAATTCCTTTATCTGTTGTTGTATTTTTGCTACTTGTTCTAAAGTTTTTTTCTTGAACTGCTTTTATTTTTACTAATATTTCTATTATTACATTTCTTTGGGCTACAACTACCTTATTTGGAAAAGCTTTAAAATCTTTAGTATTATTATAACCAGTTTCTACTTCTTGCTCTATGTATGTGGAGATTTTTAATTTTGCTTTCTAGTAATTTTGATCTACGGTCATTACCTATTTGGCTTATTATAAGAGTTAATTTCTGCTAACAATTTTTCTATTTCTAAATATCTTTTGTCTAAGTTATTATAATGTTCTTCTAACATATTTGTTTGTATTAATACTTTATCTAAAAGGGTTTTAAATTCTAATTCTATAGGTATTTGTTTTATTTTATTAAAACTCCTAATGATAGCATTATTCTGGGTTGTTAAGTATCCAAGGTTTTTAGCTAATTCTTTTAGTATATTATTTTTTTTGAAAAGATTCTGCAATAATATTACAAATTCTATTATCACTTTCTAAATTTTTATCTAGATTTCTTCCTAAGTTTATTATTAGGCCTATAATTGAATTTAAATGATTATCTGAACTGTGTAAAATATGTTTAAAATCTCTAGGAAAATTACATAATATTTTATTTTTATCTAAGGTGATAGTATTTCTATTTTCTAATTTAATTTCTAGATTTAGATACTCAATTCTTTTTAAATCTATGTTTAATCTGTACTAGCGTATTCGTCTGAATCCCATTGAAATAAATAATTTTGGTCTGTTTCAGAAAATTGTAAAGGATCTACTCCATTAAAATTTCTTTCTAAATAAAGATTTCTAAACCAAAAATATAAATCTAGTTGGCAAATATTCGGATTATTTCTGAAATATGATATGAAAATTTGTCTAAGTTCGATATTATCAATAAAAATAATAGGACAAATTCTTAATATAAACTGATTATATAAATGTTTTAAGTCTATGTTATGTAGTAGATTCAGCAAAATCAGCATAATCGTCAAATAATACAGCTAAATTCTGAAATCTTAAATAACTGTCAAATCGAGTGTAAAATCCTTCAAATTCCCAATTTAAAAGATTCATAAGCTTTACCTTTTTTGAAGTTAAAATTTTTCTTCAGAATTTGCTTTTTAAATTGTTGTAAAATCCTACTCAGTACTCCTTGTTCCTGCAAATCTCAAACAATGAACCTCTCAATCAAAGAAACTAAAAACAAAACAAAAAGTCTTGATCAAGTCATTAAGGACAATGACATTTACCAAGACATTTGACAAAACATATTGACAATGACATACACACACAAAGTCAAAGCTTAAAGCTTGGAAAGTGATACATACACATACATAAAAACACACAAATAAGATTTTGAAAATTTACACCAAAACAAAACGCAAGTAAATGATATTCACAAGCTTAAGGCTCTGATACCAACACACGGTACCCATTGTACTTACGGCTCCTGTTATTGGTCCACCACATATGGTGATCTCAGGAGTCTAAGTAAATAAAATACCAAAATAACTGAAAATACAATATTTTTTGTTAACATATAGTAATAATGCATGAACAAGAACTATCACACGAAGACACGTGGACATCACTTTACCCGCGCCTTGCGTGGCTACTTCTCGCCACGTTCGCTCAGTTTGTATACGTATATACACATGTTTTCCATCTCATCGGTCCCAGCATTTGAAACGTCTTCGAAACCCTAACATTTTCTTTCTTGCTTCCGCCGACTCTCTGCCGCTTTCATCGTTCCTTTTCTTTCTTTCGAATCTTCTTCTTCTCCCTTAGATGTAGTTGCAGATCTTCCATTCTTTTGTTTGTCTTGCTTCGCATGTTACGGTAGGGTTTGTTAATAGTTTTTTTTGGGTTTTTTACCTTCGCATGTTACGGTGTGGGTTTGTTAATTGGTTTCTTTGATTTGCAGGTTTCGGCCTCGCCCCTCCGGCAGGTCGTCGGTGAGAGCCTCTCCCTCAGATCTACTCGCAGATGTTCCATTTTGTCTTGCTTCGCATCTCCGGCAGGTGGTTTGTTTCTTAGGTTTTTTTGGGTTTTTTTTTCCTTACAGGACCTGACCGGATCTTCTCTTTCATTTGCAGCTTTCGGCCGCGGCCATCCGGATTTTTTTTTGCTTTTACTTGACATTTTTTACATTTGTTTACATTTTTTTTTGCTTTTACTTGACAATTTTTTTGCTTTTTTTCTTGGCCACGTTTGCTAACTTAGTATACGTGTATACACATGTTCTCCAGTCTCCTACATTTGCTCCACCCGAGGTGCAGATTGACTTGGTCGCATGAAGAATAAAGATGAGGCCGAGCTCGCTCAAGCCGCGATTAGCCCTTCACGATGATAATGATGACACTTTTGAGTGAAATTCATGAAAGCAGTTTTCTGCGTTTGTGCTTTTGTGTGGCGATTTATGGCAATCTTTTTGTCATCCATAGATTTTCAGAATTTTGCCTCCATATTAGTAAGTATTGAGGGATTTCCTCAATTAATGTAGGAGATTCTGGACTCTGTCTGATCTCTCTTCTGATTTGGTGTGAGAATGATGCATTTTATCAAAAAAAAAAAAATGGTGTAGGGGCCAGTTTGTTCTAAATCATCCTGCCCGAGTGTTGCCCTTCTTCCATTTTTCTAAATCAGTCATTCTGCAGGAAACTTTTCTTTTTCCTTCGGACCTGACCAGATCTTTTCTTTTTTTTTGGGTAGTTTTGTGGCGTTGAAGCAATCGGCTGTTTTCTTGCATTTTCAACTTTCGCCATTAACACGGTAACTCAGATTTTTTTTTATGTTTTTGCTGCCCAATTTCTTCCAAATTGTCCTGCTGTTGCCCTTCTTTCGATTTTTGTGAATAATTTTGATTTGTACGCTTTTGCTGCTCAATTTCTTCCAAATCTTCCCCTCGAGTGTTGCCTCTGCAAACTGTTTCAGCAAATTTTTTAACTCCGCTTTGGATAAATTGGTGGGTCAGTAGTGTGGATGGACCTTTTGCCATAATTGACACTAAAGGATTCGCTTTACTTGCACCTTTGTACAGCCCTTTTTGAAGTTATTCACCAGCCACATGAAGCCTTGCAATTTTCTCATGTGTGATGTTTACTCTTCTCTTCTACTCTATTTGTTTGATTACATATGCCTTTTTGTTTCTTTTGAATTATAGATTTCTTGGTTGCATGATTGACTCTTTTTTCTCTTTTATATTTTATTCAAATTGCTAATGAAACTAAAATTGTTCCACAAATTTTGCAGGAACTATTCTTATCGTGCTTTTATTGATTTTGGATTTCCAGACCTCTCTCCTGAGGTAACCTAAATTCTTTAAAATTATTTTATGTGTGCATGTGCTGTGTGATTTTCCTAAATGTTTCTTGAATATATTTGTTAGACGATAGTCTCTTTCTAATTAACCGAGCAAATGTCTATCCACAAGTTAATCAAATATTGTTTACAGATTAGTGTTCAGTGTAAAATGTGTTACTTTTCAGTATTTATGAGTTTGTCTATTGGGTTTGAGAAAATGTGGACATTTGGTTTGACTCCTACTGAAGCAAAATTGCAAGTGGTTAATGATTATTTTAGTCCATCTGAGGTATAATCACGGCAAGGTCTCCCATTAGCTGTTTCTTTTCAGAAATTTCTGCAAGGTTATTTTTGAGTTGCACTGACAATACAGTATGTTTATTGATACTACAGTGGACTTTAGTTGTGGAGACATTAAGGCCAAATCCACGGCATCTTTTCGAGGTTTATGTACTCAAGCTGAACAATTATTACAATAAGTAAGTTGTAATGCATTGCTAGATCAATGTTCCACTGTTAGGATTAAGTTGTACTGGGTTTTTGTTATCTGCAAACGCAAATTAGTTAAGATTCAATTACTTGTAGATTTTATTGTCTATGTGTAACTTTTGTTGGTTACTGTTGTTTGATGGACACTGCATGTAGTTTTACTAATAATTTGAGCATAATATCTAGGATGATTAATCCTGCAATGTTGATACATCTTAACATGAATCTGTATGCAGAAAACCATTTGGAAAACTTTTGGTCTTATTTAGAGACCAATTTTTTTGTCTTGGGTTGATGACCGGAGTACTCTTTAACTTAACAATGAAGAAGACTTCATTTTTTGTGCTGGTTTATTTGTAATATAATGCCCCCTTCTCATGTGCAATATCTAGCTTTTTATTAGTTTGCCAAGTCACACGTAGAAATTTGGAAAATTGTCAATATCTGATGCATATATCTCGATTGCTTTTTGATAGGCACATTTTCTGTAATAGGGTGTGTAATGGAGTGGTTTGACTCTCTTATGAGTGACTAATCTGGGCAACTGCTTGCATCATAGTTTAGTATAGTATATGAAAATGGGAGATATAGAGTTTCAGTTAGGAAGTATAAGTTGGCACTTTCTTGTGTCTCTGTATTTTCTATTAATTTAAGCACATTAATTCAGTATCTTAAAGGTTTTGATTTTTCAAAGAGAGCTTGTAGGATACCATCCTAGGACTCTTATAACTGGTGAGAACATTTCAATAATTTTTTTCCCCTTTTTTCCTTTAGTGGCCATGTATGCTCTTTATCTCTAGCCACCATTGACATGTGCTTTTCTGTGAAAAAAAATTCTGCTTTTTATCAGCAGGAGTACATAACTTCATGCTAATAGGTATTTAGTACAATAGTCATGATTTAGCTTCCATATGGAAAATCATAATATGGACAAATTGTATTCTTCTGTTGCTGCTAAGTAAAAAAGATAGGAGATTGTGTGAAGAAGATTAAACATATCTGTTCATCAAGTTTGTCCTGGGATTGTTTATATTTCGATTCTTTATGTTTTTATTATATGTTAAAGCATGTATTATGTATTAAAACATGATTTTGAATAACTATGATGCTTAAAGAAAGATGATTAATGTATCCCAAGTCATGATATGAGCTCATATGGTAGAACTGTTATCTGTACAAGGGACAAATTTGACAGCCTATTGCTCGATAAGAAAATTATGGCAATTCCCGTTGAAGTATCATTCTAGGAAAACGAATTATTTTGAATTGTCCATTGACTTTTGGGAGGTTATTCTCAAAGAAGTTTCATTTTTGTTATGGCAATCAAAGATGCATATCATATGTCAAATTGGCATGCTATGTGACATGAAGTGATTAAAATTGTTTACAATTAGGCTTCATAAAATTGTCACATTCACTTATATTCTGGTGAATAACTTTCTATTGAGGTGAATGTAATCCTTCTGGTTTAGTTTATTATTTGTCATCGTTATCATTTGATCAATTTTGCCAAATAAGATAAAAGAACTTGAGGTTTTGTAATGGCTTGTTTTTGGCTGAACTATAGTGTAAAATATAATTGGTTATTTTATTCTGAGTTTTCTAATATGATGCTCTTCTATGAGAAACCACTGTAGTGATTGGAACAACTAGCTATTTCGTTGAAACTCTGGGATTGGAACCTTTGGACTTTATTATTATTATTATTTTGAAAAGGTTCTAGATTGGTGATTCTAACAATTCCTTCATCCACCAGAAAGGAGACTGAATTACTGTAAATGTAGATGGATTATTTAATTCAACCCATTCACCATAATGTTGGTATTCACCCAAAGATGATTGAGCCATTTGCTCTCTTAGGACTTTCAGATAAATTTGCTTGAGCAAATTTTCATATTAAGGATATTTCACAGGAAAATGAAACCACATTAATTGGAAGAACAAAAAGTGATGCTCAAGAAATGCAAGGTTTTTATCGGCTTTATTACAGGAATTATATTGAGGCTTTGCAGAATGCTGCTGGCAGAGCTGATCGGTAAATCATTTGTAACTGTTACTACCAACTTCTCAACAGATAAATGCATTTTTGTTGACTATGAGTACTTTCTAACTCTTTTTCCTCATCCAATGCCCGGCTCACAAAAGTGTACCAAACAGCTGCTGTACTATTTGAGGTTTTGAGTGCTGTTAATTTGACAGAGTCTATTGAAGTGGCTGATGAGGTGACACCGCTTTCTTTTCTCATTGATCATGCATTATTTCAAGGGGTTATTAAATCTTCAGACAAGTACTAGCTGATTTGTGAAGGACATTATTGTTATCTATTTTTGAAGGATTTATTGTATCCTTAAAAACTCAATTCCTGTGATATATTTCTTCTTTCTATCATCCCCTGAACCAAAAAGGAGACTTTAGAACTGTTTATCCAATCTGCTATTCCAAGTTCCTTTCTTCATGGGACATACTGTTGCTTCTGGAGTTTTTTTTTTTTTTTTTAATTA
This sequence comes from Gynochthodes officinalis, assembly GCA_020080225.1. Lineage (NCBI taxonomy): Eukaryota > Viridiplantae > Streptophyta > Magnoliopsida > Gentianales > Rubiaceae > Gynochthodes > Gynochthodes officinalis. Next base: position 5,532,489 of record CM034616.1, read on the forward strand.
TTCATGAGATGAAGATGCTTCCTATTTCCTTTGGCCTTACCTTTGCCCCTGTTTGAACAAACTTTGTGCATGCAGATTTTAGAAGCTCAAGCAAAGGTTGCAGAGAAGACAGCTATATATGTACCTTATAACATACTTCCCATGGATCCTGATAGTGCGAACCAAGCAATAATGAGATATCCTGAGGTTGGTTTATAGTGATTTTCCCTTGTACTCTTTCAAAGGTTTTCTTCTTTTTTCCACATTTGCCAATTATCTATGACGTGCACAAATTCGAGCTTCTGTTTCTGCACTTCATAATATTAGGGGACTGCCATGGCCAAAGAGTCATAAGAAAAAAGTTGATGAGGACATTTTAGATTGGCTTCAGATTATGTTTCGTTTCCAGGTAGTTTCTATTTCCTACAGTGCATGTATATCCATTAGCTAGAAAGTAGAGCATTGGTTAATTGTAACATACATGACATAGAATCAGCATTAGAGTATTCCAAATTGCTTATTTTACTGATGTTGTTACCTTTATTGTGATTGATGTACAGAAGGATAATGTGGCAAACCAAAGGGAACACTTAATTTTGTTGTTAGCAAATGTGCACATTCGCACATTTCCAAAGCCGGATCAGCAACCCAAGGTTTTTGTGCTTCCAAAATGTGATTAAGCCTGTATTTTGTGTCGCTTTTCATGATGACATGTTACTTGTGTTTGCATGTCGCTTGGATGATAGAGCCGTAACACGTCATGAAAAAGCTTTTCAAAAACTACAAAAGTGGTGCAAGTATCTTGGTCGAAAGAGTGTCTTTGGTGAGAGAACGCTACTTCTAGATACATTGATTTTTCTTACAATCTACTCATACCGGTAGCTTTATCTATGTTATTCGTGGAAAACTCTCGATTTTTTTATTCCTTTAATTATAGGTTACGATTTTTCATTGGTAGGTTGCCAACTATCCAACAGAAGTGCGACAAAGGAAGTTGTTATACATGGGCCTATATCTACTTATTTGGAGGAAGTCGCAAATTTGAGATTTATGCCAGAATGCCTTTGCTATGTATATCATGTATGAATATATTGATTTGGCTTTACTTTGTCATGAAATATGTAATTCAGTCATTTTGTGAACCTTTAGGGCTTTCTTGTTATTTTAAGCCATTTGCCTATTTTGACTACATTCTGGGAAGTGTCTTATCTTTTTCCTGTATGTTCTATTTCTGCTCATAGAATAATAATTTCTCCATTTCTTCAGGTCAGGAAAAACATTTGTTGGTTGTAAAAGCAGCAGTAAATTCGTATGCTTATATTTTTTTTAAGCTCATCCAACCAAAATTTCAGCTTAATTTCAATGCTCTAAATGATAAATAGCAATCAAGTTTTTGTTTTTAGCAATTTACTGTTGCCTTAGTTATACGTCAAAGAGTAAACCTTGTCATAATGGGGCTTGTACTTTTGAAAAAATCTTGCAGCATAAAAGGAAGTTTTGATGCCATCTTCATTTAAAGAGTTATGAGGCTTAACTTTTTTCAGAACTATTATAGTAGAATGATTTTACAAGGTTAATTTTCCGTAAAGGCCAGCCTGTTATTTCTTTGATCAGAGCATGAAGAGAAATTGCTGCATCATTTTCCTCCCCTTCTTCTTTCTTGTTCTTTTTGGTTCTAGCCATCTAGATTTTTTTTTTTTTTGGTTCTTTTAGGGGGTGTGGGAGGGTTTTGGTGGAGGTTGTTGGGAGTTTTGGTGATAGACATGGGACCTCTCTCTGTTTTATTAAATCACTTATTAAAAATGCCGCAGCAAGGTCTGACATTGCAAGGCCTAAGTGTATGTTTGTATGTAGTGAAGGGTATGGAACATTTGATTCGTAGCTTCCACTAGGGTTATTTTGGTGTTGGGTTTCGTTCTTTCTAGACAGCTGAAAGGGAGCCCTTAGTGTTGGATTAGTTGCTTCCCCATTTTTTAGCTTGCATACTTCTTAGATGGGGTTTCTAAGTGTAATTATCCTTTTGTTAGAGGAAGCAATAAAATGGATCTTGACACAGAACTCTTTCCTGTTTTGGTAGCATTTAGTAGCATTTAGTGAAAAGTTAGAAAATTCTGCTAGAAGGTTGAGTTCCTTTCATCTTTAGAATACATTTACAGTATTTTAGTTTTACATTAATTAAGTCCTATTATATAATTTTTTTTTCAAATATTAAATATTTCTTTATTTTTAATAGCACTGTAATTTTATTTCTTCAATGTTATCATAATTTTATTATCAAATTTTTTATATTCTATACACGCATTGGGCACTCATAAAACCGCGCATTGCGTGGATATCGCCTGTTAGTATGTTTTAAGGGATCAAGTGTTCATTTCATAAAAAAAACTAGGATTTGCTCCATTTCCAGAAATATGCAATAATCGGGTCATAACAAAATGGGGCAAATTAGCCCAAAATTGCCCAATCCTCCTCCTTCCTCTCGACCGTTGTCATCATGTCTCCTCTACCGCATTTTTTTTCCTTTTTTCCTTTCTTTTTGGGATTTTTTGAATTGTTTTGCAAGTTGTGATAATTGATTTTAAAGGACGAAAGTAGAGACCACGCTTGATGAGAAGAGTGTTGTTTAGGCAAATGGATGAGAAGAGTGTTGTTTTGAGAGATATGTCTATTAGGATTGCGCTTGTGGAACTCGACACGAGTTGTGGACTAATGGGAGAGGCGAGAAAGGTGTTCGATGAAATGTCTTACAGAGATGTGATTGTTTGGAACTTAATGGTTCGTGGTTATTGTCGTAGTGGACATGTCGAAATGGGCTTTCTACTATTTAGGCAAATGCATGAGAAGAGTGTTGTTTCTTGGAATACAATGATTTCGAGTCTGGCGCAGGATGGAAGGGATAAGGAAGCGTTGGGCCTTTTTCAAGAAATGAAGAATGGTGGGATTGAGCCAAATGAAGCAACTGTGGTCACAATGTTGCCTGTCTGTGGCAGATTGGGGGAAGTGGATGTTGGGAGGCGGATTCACTATTTTGTTGAATCAAATGGTCTCTTTGAAGATTTGGTATCTGTGAGCAATGCACTGGTTGACTTTGCAAATGCGGGGATTTAGAGTCTGCTTCTATTGTTTTAGTGCAGGTAATTAATTTATTTTAGGGAAGCAGTGATTTAGGGGGTTGTTGCCAATGATCTTTATTCTTTGCCGAATGCATGTTGTTTACAGTTCTAGATATGTTGTGGCTTTCTCACGCCAGTATTTGAATTTTCTGATAACTGTTTGGGATGAAAGACTTTCAGTGTCAATAATTTTATGACTCTAAGAAATTGCCATTGTGGGTATTACCTTATGATGAGACTTTCTCTGATTTTTGTCTTTAATACATCTTGATGTTGATTCTTTTCACATGGTAACAGATATCATCTTTACAAAAGAGCCACATTTTAGAAATTAAGACAGACTGAATTGAAACCAGGCACACCAGCTAAAGATGCCATGTTATCCTTTGCAAATTGCTTCAACATTATATTGTTAGAAGGCAGGTCTGAGAGAAACTGTAATACTGATTAGATCCAAAGGAAATTGGCCCGAATTGTTTTTTTTACCTAAGAAATTGGAATTGGGTTGCCTGGTGAAACCTCAGTGGAAAATGGTGCTTCATTGATGTTGTTCTGTTGACCCTTATCCTCATCTAGTTATTTTTGTATTAAGAAAGGATTTCTTATGGCTTTGGTTTGCTGTGTTGTCTGGGGATGTCTGTTGTATTTTATGTTCAACAATATCTTGTTAGTAGCTCCTTGTTATACAGGGAATGTGACGATGTAAGCAGTTTTATTGGATGTCTTTTTTTAAATGAAGATAATTGTTGCCTTTTGGGAGGAGCCACTCATAGTTGTTACTCAATGCTTTCAAGCATTGTGTTTTGATACCATATTGTTTCTTTCTCAAATCCCGATCCTATTCTTTTGTGCTTCGCTATTGCATTAATTTTATGATATTAGATGATGGAGAGCCAATGGAAGTTTAATGAGTTCGCTTTACTCTCGTGCAGCAGATGGGAAGGGATGTTACTGGTTTACGCATTGACAAGAAGTTCAATAATGTGACTAAGTCAAATGGTATCAATCATATGTCCGTTTATGTTGCTCCAAAGATTGCAGTTGAAAGAGATACCTCTGAGGTGGAGGACCACACTGCAAATGGCATAGTTGTTCAAGATGGCCATGAGAAGCAAGATGTTCTTGGTGTTAAGAGAACTAACTTAAACACTGGCTTGCCAGATATGAAATCACAGAAAGATGAGCCTTTCTAGCCTGGTGATAAGAAATTAAGTTCACCTATTAAACCTGCTTCAGGGTCCATGGCTTCTGGAGCTTTGCAGACAACTGTCCCTGTTCCAGAGTCAGCTAGTCTTGCAAATGAGAAGCAGAATTCTAGTTCAAGTGATGCACATGGTGCTGAAAATGTTGATTCTGGTACAAATGGTGCTGACAAGACTAATGATCTGCAGTCCACCATGACAAACGGTCATACCTTGGGAGAGGAAAAACACGTATCAACTATCTAGGAACAAAGAATGAGTATTAGAGAAAAAGTGGAGATAATTGAACATTCTATTGGATGGGTTTTATAAATAAAGTCTGTTTGTTGCCTTTCTTTTTCTTAAAGGGCTCTTGTTAGTCAGTTTTTGCCTTTCTATAGTTTAGTGGTGGAATCTCTGCACATCATGGCATCATATGTTGATCACTATAAAATTTGATGTATTATATCCAAACAAAGAATTTAGATGTATTTTTTTTTATATCCAAACAAAGAATTTAGAATTATAAATGAATTCTATCATGAATCAATTGATTTGCCAAACAAAAGAATTTTAAAAAAATTATAATTCTAATATAATAAATTCAATTCTACGTAATTCTAATTCCAATTCAATTCTACGTAATTCTAATTCCAATTCAATTCTAATTCCAATGCACCAAACAGAGCCTTAGAGTTTTTCGCTTGTGTTGAATCACAAAGAATCCCATGAAAAATGAACAAATAGTGCGCCTTATTGACTTGTAATTGCATTACTTAGTAGTTACAATTCAGAAATATACGAATTACTAAAAGAAAATTCAAAAATCAAAGTTGCTGTATCCTCTTTCATAGGAATTAGCATTTGACAGTCTAGGTACCTTAAGAAAAGCATTTAATAAGAACGAAACAAATAATGTGGTATAAGTAAACTTTACATTATTTTTCTTTATAATGTCATAAAATAAACTTATGAAAAATAACTGGGCGAGACTTATATTATATTGGGATAAAGAAAAAATAAATGGTGTCAATAGTACTTGATACGGTGTCAATCCAAGGCAATTTATTGTCATGGATCGTAAAATTAGATTTATTGGGTTTTTTAGGGGATTTTACATAAAATTACAAGAAATGACACCTAATTTTATTAAACTCTTCAATAAAATAAAATTATTTTAAGAATTTGTTATAAATATAGTTTTTATGTTCTTTGATTTTATTGGATTATGATTTACATATTTTTAGTTATAGATTTGGTATACGAAACAAGAAAAAATAAGTGTGATATATATATATATATATATATATATATATATATATATATATATATATATATATTTTATGATTTATCAGGATAATCCTGATAAATCACTTATCAGGCATCTAATCATATAGTGACACATAAGATATTTTTTAGCTATCAACTAATACTCAGTACTCCTTGCCTCAAAGGAATCCTCGGTCAAAAAACTTTTACCAATTCCAAACCAAGCCACGGCCGTATAAAGCCGTTCTTCACAAAACAGGAAACTTGCCCTGAGCAATTTAAAAACGGAGGCTTTGAACAATTTGCAATGGAGTAATGATCTTCTTCTCCATCTTCTACGCAACCACTTCCTACGGTGAATTCTCCATCTTTATTTCTTTGAGCAATTTCAGAAAAAAAAAATTCTAATGATTTGACTCGTGATTATCTAATTTTCATTAAATATGTACTTGTTGGAAAGTAGTGAATTCTGCATTCAGTGATGTAGAACTTGAAATTTGAACTTGGTTTGTCCTATATTTAATCCGCAACTAATTTAATTATATCTCTAATTCCTGCACCTCTTTTGTGGAATTTGACTGGAAGAGTCAAAACAAACTTCCTCTGTGTAGCATGGGAGGGTATTGGTAACCATAGGGAAGAATCATTGACCATTGATAAATAATTTTTGATGATTTGACTTGTGATTATCTAATTTTGCTTAAATACTTGTTGGGAAGTAGTGAACTCTCCTTGGAATTCTGGTACAGCATCTGCCAGTTCCGATCCCACGGCGATACCTGTCAAAGAAACCAGTCAAGGCTTTTCATACTTGACAAGAACCTCACGGCGAGTATCAACATTTGGGATCCATTTATCCATTTTGCTCTAGGTATGTACACTTGAAATTATAATAATTTGATGATTTATAAAGCTTTTACTTAAAAAAGAATTTATGTTTGATAGAGTACAAACTATGAAAACGTGAACAATTTAGTATGAAAACTTGTTTCTCTGAACTTTGAATGTATGAATAGTCATGTTTATTAAGCTTTTATTGTTTAGTTTTCTTCTTTTTTTTTTTAATTCTTGATGAATTAGTTATAAACTATTTTTCGTTGATAGGATGAATTCCGAAAATGGTAATTGTTTTGATGAGGAGATAATCATAATTTCAAACAATTTTCTTGAAGCTTCAAGTGAAAAATTGGATGATTCAATTGAAGTTGATGACATATTAGCTGGCAAGAGTGTTTTGAAATATAGTGAGAAAAATTTGGGTATACATGGTACTCCTTTTGATGTTTGCAAAGGTATGATTTTTGATGATTTAGAAGATGCTCAAGTATGTTATAAGACATATACAATGTGAACTGGCTTTAGCATAAGAAAAATCATACTCAACTTTCACGTAAGGATAAATCCTTAATTGGTGTAGAATATGCTTGTTCAAGGGAAGGATTTCGTAGAGAAAATTTGGACAAAGAAAAAAAATGAAATTAATGTGGAGCATGCGATAACTAGAATGGGATGCAAAGCTATGATAAGTTTAAGAAAAGAAAATGAAAAGTGGGTCATTAGTAAGTTTGATGACAAGCATAATCATGAGCTTTGTACTCCTAGGAGTGCACGTTTGCTTCGGGGAAATAAAAAATTTACACTAGCTCAAAGAAGCCTTGTTGATACACTTAATGAAGCTGACATACCTACAAGAAAAATCATGGCTATTTTAGGTCAAGAAAATAATATTGGTTGTACATCATCTGATATTCAAACTTACTTTCACAATAAAAGAAGACAATTACTCAAAGAAAGGGATGCACAAAGGATGTATAATTATTTCAAAGAATGTCTAAAAATCCTAGATTTTTCTATGCTATCCAAGTTTATGAAAATAATCACATGAAAAATTGTTTTTGGGCCGATACAAAGTCATGATTGGCTTATCAATATTTTGGGGATGCAATGACCTTTAATGCTACATATCTGACTAATTGTTATGGCATGCCTTATGTTCCTTTTATTGGAGTTAATCACCATTTTCAGTCAATGATGTTCGGTTGTGCATTACTTGTTAATGAGACTATTGAATCTTATATTTGGTTGCTTAGAACTTGGATTGAGGCAATGGGTGGAGTTGCTCCAAAAACTATTATAACGGATGATGATAATAAATCTATGAGTAAAGCTATTGCACAAGTATTGCCTGAAACAACTCATCATTTGTGTATGTGGCATATTTTACAAAATTTCCAGAACATTTGGCTCATGTTTTCAATAAATATCCTTCGTTCAAGTCTGAGTTACATCATTGCATATATAATACAACTTTGATTGAAGAATTTGAATTAGAATGGCAAAAGTTCATACATAAGTATGAGTTGGAAGATAATTCTTGGCTAGAAGATCTGTACAAGCGTTGTGAAAAATGGATTCCCGCATATGTATGAGGTACATTTTGTGCAAGTATGTCTACAACACAAAAAAGTGAAAGCATGAACAAATTCTTTAAGGGTTTTGTTCGCTAAAGTACTCTAGTTAGTGATTTTTTTTTTTCAATACGATAAGGCATTGAATTCAAGATATTTAAAAGAAAAGGAGAAAGATGTGAAGACAAGAAACTCGAAACCTATTCTAAAAACATGCCATCATATTGAAGTGGAAGCAGCCCAAATTTATACTAGAAAATATTTTTTCAAATTTCAAGAAGAGCTTTTTTCAAGCCAAAAGTATAAAGCAACCAAGTTTTGTGAGGAAGAAGGAAAGAAAACATATATGGTGATACAAAACGAGAAAGAAAATCCAATGTACACTATTGTGCTTTATTCTTCAGAAGGCAAAAGTACTTGCAATTGTCATATGTTTGAATTTTGTGGAATTTTGTGTAGGAATATCCTTACTGTGTTGGTTAAAAAATCTATAGTTAATTGTTATCCACGGCATTGTATTTTAAAGAGATGGATAATAGAAGTTAAAAGTCATAATTTTGAGAATATGTCAAGTTGTGATTTAGAAGACACAGAATCTTCTTTGATGATATTGAGACATAATTTGATCATGGAATTTTTAGAACTCATTGAGTTAGGAAACTCAAAAAATAAATTTGATCTTATTAAAAATACTATAAGAAATGTCTGTGATGAGTTTGGTGTAATGAATGATAACCTAGAAATGCAAGTTGATGGTGGTAAGAAAGTTACTAATGGAGGCTTTTTGGTTAATGGTGTTTTGCAAGTGGATGATGATCAAGTTGAGTTTCCTACCCCTTTTAATCTACAAGATCCTCTTTGTATAACATCAAGAGGTAAGGCATAAGCATCCCAAGGAGATCCAAACGAAAAAGAAAAGAAAGTGTGGATTGTGTCAACAACCTAGATATAATCGAACTAGTTGTTCTTCCCAAAAGCAAAAGTGGTAACTTTTTTTCTCTATTTATGTGTATTATATTTTATAAGTGATGATGGAGTTAGCAAATCTTAAAGTGTGTTATTTTATTTTTGTTTTTTTGTTTTTTAAGCGATGATGGAGCTAGCAGATCATCTATGTTGAACCCCTCATCTGAACTTAATATAAATGAAGACCATATTTGAAGGCTGGACTCATGGAGTTGGCAATAATATCTTTGAGATGGATAGAATAGTTAGTCCCGTAATTTTACTTAATTTTGGATGACGTAAAAGTTGTGCAAGATTTGTCATTATACTTGGTCACTTGCTTTGACATTTTTCAAACTTCTTTTGGCATTTGTTTATAGGACTTTCATTTCAATCATGCTGTGTATTATAGTTTTTTTACATTCTTCACTTTGGAATGTGATATTTCTAGTTTGAATGTTGATGTTGCAGAATTTTAGCAATCTTTTGTGCACACATTGTAAACCAATATGTTATGTCAGGATTCTATTTTCTTTATCTTTTTTATGAAAAAGAGGTTTTGCTAGTAGGTTGCCACATTTATGCACAAAAGATTCTACTTGATGATGTGGGTCTGGATTATATATGAATTATATATGCTCATTCCTTGCTTTATTCTTTACCACTTGGTTTTTTTTTTAATTTACTGTTAAAATGATTGCTAAGGGCCTTGAGCCTAACTTTTCGATGCAAAACTCTAGTTTTTGGTCCTTCTGCCCCAACCCCTTAAAAACCTTGGAAGTGGTGTTGAATGGTCATCTTGTAACTTTTGTGAAGTGAAGAAGACTTCGCATTAGTGACTTTGTGTACCCGTCATTCCTTTGATAGCATATTCTAGTTTCCTACTTCAGAATTACTAGTATAAAATTACAGCCGTACAAATTAGTTTTCACATAGTATTATTATAGCCTTTGCCTTGTGCAATTCAGAAATTTCTAGGGCATTGAAAGAACTACTGCTTTAAGTTGGATGCCTTTTTCTTTTACATATTCATAAAGTTTCTCTCTTTCTCTATGTGTGTGTGTGTGTTAGGCACGTGACATGCACAATTTCAGTAATTTTTTCCTTTTTTTGTGTAGCTTACCTTTACATTCAGCTAAGGTATCTATAAATGCAATATTATATGTGCTAAGGTATCTGAGAGACTTTGAGGTGGAGATTATTGGTATGAAGGAGACACTCAGACGTTGTTCTAATATGACGTGGAGCTAAACTTAGAGATATGGTTCTTGATTAGGAGGTACTTTTACTTTTCGTGGTTTTTTGGTACACTGCAAATGATGTTTGAGCTTTGAAATGTTAATAAATATTTTTTTTCCTTCTAAGATTGTTCAGAGCCATCTATTTTGGTGATTGACATGAACATTAGTTTTTATGTGTTTACTTTGTTGAATAATTGGGGAATTGGAGATATAGGTTAAATCACATGAGACTTCTTTTGGTGCTACCAATCTGTCATATTGGATTGTGGATACCAATGAACATGAGGATTGAATTTACTACTGACAGAGAAGGCCAAGGGATATCTCTTGTTAAAGATTAAATGTACTTCATGCTTGTTTTATTCAATGGTATTGGAATCACAAATTTGATTCATGAGCTTTCTTGATGTATTATGATTCAAGATCCTGTGTTTGAGTTTGCCAATGAGTTATTGAAATGGATGGTTTATTCTGTTAATATCAGTCTGAGGGAATACTTAAATTTGTGAATTTTATTGGTTGAGTGAATAAGCTAGAATCACACATTCTAGTGAAGTGTGATATTTTTGGGGGGTCAATTAATGGATATGATCAGATTGAAAATCTTAGTGCTGAAGTGGTTACTAGACTGTACAAAGCATTAAGCCCTCCTCAAGTTGACTAATGTAATATTAGTAGTATCTGAATGGTTTATGTGGCTGAAAGAGTTATCATCATCTGTGCTGAGTGAGTCATATATCCTGCCATTGGTTAAAAAATTTGAAGGTAAAATTTTCAGCACTAAACTAGGAAATGCTTTTATTTTTCACCCAAAACCCCATAAAAATTCTACACCAAAGCATCTAAAATGTTACAGCCAACAAACGAACAAAGTCAAAACCACAAAACTGCATTCAGATCACATTGAAGCAGCTAAAATAATATGCAGAATTCAAGAACTTCAAGAAAAATGAACTCCATTTCTGTTTTTCATCCAAAACTGCAGTTCAATTCTACACGAAAGCATCTAAAATGTTACAGCCAACAAACAAACAAAGTCAAAATCCATTTTGCTTCAGATTACATTGGAGCAGCTAAAGTAATATTCCGAATTCAAAAACTTCAAGAAAAGTGAACTCCATATTTGTTTTTCACCCAAACCTCCATAAAATTCTACACCAAACCATTGAAGGTCATTAGTTGAAGCTCCAAATGCAGGAACAACTTCTTGAAGGGCATTAAGAAAAATCATCCATTGTGATCTTTATACTTTCCTTGTCAACTGGTTTGGTCAAATCATTAAGACTTAGTCGCTGGTTCAAAGAAAAAAAAAACAGCACTTTTCACAACACCTTATAGCTCTGTCCCACTATAATTTTTTGTTCTGGTAGCTCCAATCAAAAGCAAGAAGGGTACTTATTGCATAAATCTCATCCATGTACCAAGGAAATGTCAGCAAGACATATTGATAGAACATTCGAGTTTTCAACTTTCCCATTATCAAAATAAAAAATGCAAGCACTCCTCCAGAAGGAGTTCATGTAAACAAGTAATATACACATAATTCCAGGTATCCAAGTCAATCCAGGAATGCAAAGTTAAAACAAACCAAACTGGAGGAAAAGAGGTCTGTAGAAACAAATATCATCAATACAAGTATAAAAATACATACGTGAAATCTCATGACAGAGAGCAAGAATCCTTTTTATTTGAATACTCATTAACCTGGATACATGAAATTCTAAACAAAAAGTCATCTGTTTGAAAAATGCAAACCAATGGAGTTTTTAAATCAAGCCAAACCTATTAGACTTAAGGGCAAGTTTTTTGTTGCCGATGATGATGTGCAAAATGTTGGCAAGACCGTAATGGTTTCTCAAAGAAAGCTTGCTGGACTGTTGAATTCGTGGAAGGAAATCCTCATTTGATCCGCTTAAAGAGCTATTACTACAGATACCTTAATGCTGCCGATGAGCCATTTCTTTTTACTGGGAAAAAAGTGTTGCAAACCATTCAGGGATTTGTTAAAGATCCTTAAATAGAATTGGAGCCCATAAAAGATGGGTACAAAGTAAAGCTTCAAACAAAAGGAGGGAAATTCTTGAGGGCCAACGGTGCAACACCACCATGAGGTATGGAGGGGGGAGACGGTTTTTTTTTTTTCCTGAAATTGCTCAAAGAAATAGAGATGGAGAATTCACCGTGGAAAGTGACTGCGTAGAAGATGGAGAAGAAGATCGTTACACCGCTGTAAATTGCTCAAAGCCTCCGTTTTTAAATTGTTTAGGGCAAGTTTCCTATTTTGTGAAGAACAGATTTGTTTTTGTGAAGAACGGCTTTGCACGACTACAGCTTGGTTCAGCTTTGGTAAAAGTTTTTTGACTAAGGATTCCTATGAGGTAAGGAGTATTGAGTATAAGCTAATAGCTAAAAAATCTCTTATGTGTTATTATATGATTGGATGTCTGATAAGTGATTTATCAGGATCATCCTGATAAATCAAAATCTCATATATATATATATAGATATAGATATATAAAATAAATCGATATCCCAAATATTGATTTGAGCCAACTTATATAAAAAGGCCTATTTATTTGGTTAAAATAACATTGAAGTCAATATTTGGAAGATCATTTATACAAGAGATAATGTATTAAGATGTCCTAAACTTAGGCACTTGTAACTGTTTTGACCCAACCTTTCAATTGTAACAACACGACATCTGAACTTTAAAAATGTAACAATAATGTTCTCTGACTGAAAAAAAAATGAAAAAGACCTCTGATATAAAGCATATAGTTTAAAATTCTAAAATAAATTTTTAAAAAGACAAAAAAGATAAAATTTAAAGACAAAAATTTAATACACTTATTTACACTATAAAATAAATTTTTTTAAACCAAAAAAATAAAATTTAAAAATGAAAATTTAATAAAATTTAGAGACAAAAATGACAAAAAAATTGAGGTTAAAAAACAAATTATCTATAAAAAAAAATTGAGGTTAAAAAACAAAGTATCATATAATAATTTTTTGTATTTTTGCATTAAAATTTTTAACAAAATTTTTACATAATTTTATTAAATTTTTTATTCTAAAAAGTTAAAATTAAACTATATCAATTTTTTTTGTCATTTTTGTCTTTAGGGAGGGCTTTTTCGTCTCTTTTCCAGTAAGAGGACATTATTGTTACACATTTTAAAATTCAGCTATTGTGTTGTTACAATTGAAAGGTCGGGTCAAAACGGTTACAAGTGCTTAAGTTCAGGACATTTTAATATATTATCCCTTTATACAATCGATCTCCAAATGTAGATTTCATTTAGATTGAGGCCAAAATTAAACATCAATACTTCTTTATATTTGTATAAAATACAATATTGGTGTAAAAAGGTCATTTCAATTGAGTGAATGATGGACATGTATCTTAAAAATCAAGTATAAGTTACATCTGCCTCCTCAGGTTAAACTTATATTACCAACTACCTTATGAAATTTGAGAATATTATGGTCTCCCCTTTAACTATCTAAAAATTTGTTTTTCATTACATAATTTATAAAATAACTAAAAAACTAGACAAATAAGTGAGCATAATGTGTTCTTAAAGTATATTTAAATGAATTAAAAACATCTACTTAAAAGGAATATATATTAAATGTAATTATAAGTCACACTACAATGCAAACATCACATGAAAAAGGTGAATTTAACTCCGTTTTGTTTATTTTATTAGTTATTTCATAAATTACGTAACAAAAGACTAACTTCTAAATAGTCAAAGGGGGAAATCATAATATTCGCAAACCATAAGGAGTAAGTGATAATAAAGTCATATTTTAAGAAAAGTAAATGTAATTTACCCTAAAACTAATGAGACTTTTGAATTAATAGGAATAATATAAAAATTGTATCTCATATGAAAAAAACTAACCAAAATATATAGAAACATGTGAATTTAGGGTGTGCCTGGTTCATGTGGGGGAATGGAAAAGGTAATGGAAATGATAGTAGTGGAAAATGATAGTGGGTTCTTTCATTATAATTCTACTGGTTGGTTTGTGCTGGGGAATGGGAATAATTACTAGTGATGGTAGTTCGTTTGTGTTGGAGAATGGAAATGATTACTAATGATGATGGTTGATTTGTGTTGGGAAATGAAAATGATTACCAATGATGGTGATTGATTTGTGCTGAGAAATGGAAATAATTACTAATAATGGTGGTTGGTTTTCAAAATCTTTCGAAATAAAAATCTAATTAATTTTTATTTTATTTTATTTTATTCTGTAATTACTAAATTACTAATAAATATTCTATAAATATTCTAATAAATTACTAATAAATTACTAATTATAGAATAATAAATATTCTATAACTACTAATAAATTATGGTATGAACAATGTAATATGTTAATTTTATTATTTTGTATTCTCATGTTTGCTGGTTGGTTTTCAAAATCTTTATATTATGAAAACCTAGTTAATTTTTATTTTATTCTATAATTACTAAATTACTAATAAATATTCTTTAATAACTAAAAAAAAGACTAATTATAGAATAATAAATATTCTATAATTACTAATAAATTATGGTATTAATAATGTAATATGTTAATTGTATTATTTTGTATTCTCATGCCTATTGTAGTATAATTTTTTATTAATTATATTTAATTATGATATTTTAATTATCTTGGTAATTAACACCCTTATCTTTCTCACCCCTTTCTGAGGACGAGTTTGAGCAGGTTATGACCGACAAATGTTGGAGAAGAGAATTTTTTTTCCCCTAGGTAAATGTTTCATTGAGAGTGGCTACCATAATTCATTTTATTTTGTTGTTCACACTTGACGTATACTATTATTCCTGGTGGAATTTTCTCCTGAAGAAATATCAAATGCCATACAAAAGTCAAAAATTGATGGAACAATAGTAATGAAAACCACTTTTGATATTTCATGTGATTGGTCACAAAGAGTCAAAAAGATTCCTTTGTTTTAGGGGGTAGTTGTTGATTTACATCTTCAATGCTTAGTCATAGGAAAAAAGAATAGGCGTGCATGCCGGCCGCAGTAATTAGATGTATATTTTGATGCATGTTGAGGGATTAAATTAGTTGCCAATGAAAGCAAAAATAGCTCATTTTTCAACCTGTCCATTCTCTAGTCTCATAAGCTATAATCAATCCCATGTTAGTTACATTCCACATCCATACTTTTGTGAGGAAAAAAAAAATTCAACAGCAGCTATCCATATCAAACTTCCTCATCACTTCAAACATATGAGTTAAAAAAAGATGCATATCATTCAATGCTAGTTACATTCCAAATAAGTTCAATGATGTATAATAACCAGGTTAACAAAACAAGGCACCAAATCCACACATAAATACAAGATTATAGTTACAAAAAAGCTAATTATTACAAAATAACCTGGTTACATAACATCACTGACATCCCAAAATATATATTCATTACCAAAAGCTTATATACCAAAAGAATATACTCCAACACTTGATTCATGGATTAGTAGGTGGAGGAAGAATCTCAAGCACATAAGATTTTCTCAAATGACTTGGCAACAAAACAAAGTACGAACTTTATTCGGATCAATACTAAAAACTTCAATAGCCCTACCAACATTAGATGGAGACATGCCAACATTAATAAGTTCATTAATTACCTCTTGCATTTTCTCATCGAGCACGAATGCAACATTAGGCTCTATGGTTAAATCTTTGGCGGCTGAGACATACTCTACGGACATTACATTGCAAATGGACTCAAGTTTAGCAGCAAATTAGCCTAACCCCGCATTAATAGTATGCTGAAGTTTTGTTGGTTTCTTGTTCTTGTAAAAACTTTCCCTTCTTGGCGAGAGTTTCTTGCGCTTTTTTGATGTATAAACACTTGATGAACTCGCCGGAGATCTTTGAGTCAATATGCGGATTGACTTCCTTATCAAAATTAGGGATCTTTTGTAATAGTATCCTGTGTACTTCACCCATATAATTACTCTTGAATTCCCCATCTACTTTCCACAACAGATCAGAAGCTAGTTCTTCTAAAACATCAACCAAGGCTTCGACCTCTTCATCTTTCCAGTATTGCTTGTTCTTTCCCTTTCCACGGATAACTGCAAATGGATCCATTCCTAACAAAAAACAAATTTCACTTATGTTAGAATTAGTAAAGAAGCAATATATAACATAAATACCTATACTAAAAATTATAAAATTGATTGAATATTATGTGTGCATTTCCAAAGTAGTATAAGAACACACTTACAAATCAATAAAGTCAAATACAATGTCTTTTTCTTTCTAGTACAGTTAAAGAAGTCAACACATCAAAATGTTGTAATAGTACAGGCTAGAAACGTTTCTTAAATTACTAATCCATATGATCCTAATTAGATCTAACTAACCAAGCATTATACATATTAGTTGCCGAATTATTTCTAAATGCCAACCACTCATCGGTTGGAGTAATATGTGAAATGTATTCCACTTCATCATCTTCATCACTTTCCTCTCCCTCACTTTCTTGTGTGTCTTCAATGATTGACTCCTGTGGATCAAAACTCATAAACTTGCGAATCAAGTTGTGTAGAAGGCAGCACGCCATTATAATTCGCACTTGCGTTTGAATTGCAAAAAATGAAGGGGAAGCAAGTATTTTCCATCTTCCTTTCAACAATCCAAAACATCTCTCAATGACATTCCTTGCGTTGGAATGTTTCATGTTGAAGTACTCCTCTGCAGTTTTTGGTTGATGACCATTGAATTCTTTGAGCCAATATCGTTGCCCTCGATATGGAGCAAGAAATCCATTCGCATTATAATATCCAAAATCTACCAAATAATAACAACCTTCATATTTGAAAAACACATTATGGTTTAGGGATTGTCATAATGAGAAATGGGAATTTTTAACTAACTGGATATTATATTGCAAATTTACCTTGAGGGACATATATTTTTTAACTCTTACCATGAGGCCTTGAGGTCGCATCTCGAAGCACACGGCCATTATGTGCGGAGCTATCCAAACCTGGTAATACATATATGAATTGCATGTTGGGACAACAAACACCTAATACGTTTGTTGCGATACATCATTTTCTTGCCCGATATCAAGGCTTATTTTCACTTGGGGGTGTAACTTTAATTAATGTACCATCTAAGGCTCCTACAAGTTGTTGAAAAAAATATGATTTAGTACTTATAAATTGAATATAAAATGATTATACACCTAGTATTTCATATTAGTAGTATATTTTACTTATAATATTAAAATACCTGAAAATATTTCCATCTTGCGTCTCAACAATCATGAGCAATAGGCTCTGGCTTCTTTAGTAAAATACAATGCAATTTTAAAATTGCCTATAGAACCTGATGGAATTGCTGACTCACAGTTCTTTACTACGAAAAAAAAGTAGGCTAATTGTCCTACTCTTTTAATGGTGAGCCAAAATATATACAAATATTGCTACAACCTCTTCTATAGATGTATGCCTAGTAGGTTTTAAACCTCCAATATCTATAACCATTCGACACAACAATCTAAATGTTGCTCTATCTATACGAAATTCACTAATACATGCAGTATCACAGTCCATGGTCAATCTATACATCCATCTCATGCGATCCATTCTTTTTTCTTTCTTTGTTTTGATTTCACGAACCATACTTCGAAGGTGAAAACAAAAGACGACAAAATACATTGCTTATACCAAAACCAACATATTATGCATTCTTCGATGAAGCAACAATAATCGCTTCAATTTGCAACGTCGTTCGAAACTAGCAAGACAAGTCTGCATATCGGTCTACATATATAGACAACAAAAAATATACAAACCAATGTTGTTAAACTCTCGATTTTATTAGTACGTTTTTACGATTTTACGATCCAAAACCAAGTGTCCGATTCAGTTTCTAGGTAAAAACTAAAATAGGTAAAATCGGGTAAACTCTCGATTTTACTAATACGTTTTTACGATTTTACGATCCAAAACCAAGGGTCCGATTCAGTTTATAGGTAAAATTGGCTAAACTCGCGAGTTTGACACTTACAATTATAATATCGGCCAGCGATCCGTTTCTACAAAAACGCAAAACAAACAGCGTTTTGACTGAACTTCTAAATTCTATTTTACTTAGGGTTTTTTCCCGTCTTCTTCAATTTCTCTTCGCCGAAGCTCTACCTCCCCAGTCCCCACCGCCCGCAACTCTCCATCTCCGCCATTTTACCGAAATCTCTTCTCATTCTCGTTCTTCACCTTTCCTTTCTTTGCCCTCGTTTTTTCCAGGTATTTTCTGTTCTCATCCCCCGCCAAAAGCATCATCAACTTCCTCCTTACTCCGCCTTTCACCATCCTCTTCATTGCCATTAGCTTAAACTTCGATGATTAATGACTTATGCTTTGTTATGTATGGTTGTTAATGAATTATGATTATTATTAATTTTTATGTGTGATTGATAATTTTTTTTTTGAAATTTGTGTATTTTTTATAAGTTTGAACAAGCTTATAATTTATAAATTTAACATATATTATATATAATATATTTATTATATTATTTTTCATAATTTGTAAACTCTTACGATTTTACGATCCGATTTTGTGGACTCTCTACCGATTTTACTTAAAAACTCGAGTTTAACAACCTTGATACAAACTATATGAGGGAAAGAACAATCCAAGCAACCAAAAAATTCAAGGCTAAACACCACCAAATTGAGCCAAACAACATCAACATGTACTACAAATTCCAGCAATTAACTCAAGATACAATGTGGAATTGCCAATCCATAATAAATGGAGTTTGAAGAGAAATTGTAAACTACCAACACATTATTACCTTGTGTAGAGCAAATGGCCTTAGAAAAATATTAGTGTAGTATTGCTTATTTTAAAAGAGTGGAAACCAGAAAAAAAAAAGAGTAGGAAAATGGATCAACATGCTTCAGGCCAGTAAAAACCAAAAAGAAGAAAGAAAAACGGAATCCACTAGCTTTAATCCAGAAAAAATAACCAAAAAAACGGAGTGATGTACTTCAGCCCAAAAAAAAAAGGAAAAAAAATGAAGCAATGTGTTTTAGTCCAAAAAACACTAGAAAAAGAACTACAAAAGCGAAGCAATGTACTTCAATCCACAAAAATTCAAAAAAAGAACCAGAAAAATGGAGCGATGTACTTCAGTCTATCAAAAATCAGAAAAAATAGAAAGACGGATCAATGTGTATCTATCCATAACAAATCAGAAAAAGAACTAGGAAAATCATTGCAATGTACTTCAGTGCAGAAAGAAACAAATATATATATATATATATATATAGAAAACGTATCAATGTGCTTCAGTCCAAAAAAAATCAGGAAAAATTCAGGAAAATTAGAAAAAAAAAAAAAGAAAAACGGATCAATGTGCATCTATCCATATCAAACCAGAAAAAAAAACCAAGAAAATCATTGCAATGTACTTCAGTACAGAAAGAAACCAGAAAAAAATACAAAATGTATCAATGTGCTTCAGTCCAAAAAAACCAGAAAAAATTCAGGAAAAAAAAATAGAAAAATGGATCAATGTGCATCCATCCATATCAAACCAGAAAAAGAATCATCAAAATCATTGCAATGTACTAAAGATGCAAAAAGAAACCAGAAAAAAAACACAGATCAAAAAAACGGATCAATGTTTGCTAATTACATATTGTTTAATCACTCGAATTTTTTTTCTCAATCTTGAATTTCTTAAGATCCTCCAATCTTGTGCTATGCTTCCAAAAAATGCTACTTCAACCAAATAATGGGAAAAATAGAAAACCTTGAGAATAAAGTACATCCAACCACAATCAAAAGTTATACAAGTGATGTGTGTTGTGGGAGTGTTCAAGGAATGAAAGAAAACATGGTTGCCTAGAACTACCAAAACATAGTTGTCACAACCAAGCCTTCTAGGTGCAACATCATCTTGGTGAACTATATCACCTCCATAAACCAAAGAACAACTGAACAACTACACTGGAACGCGTGCAGAGAAGAATAAAAGCATGTTGAATCAGCACAAGAAAAAACAATCATAATAATTATAAAAAGAATGCAAGCAGTACAAAATGGTAGATGGATTACTATTGACATTCACTATATACTTTCGTGTGGGAAAATCAACATGTACTATTTAGGCATAGAAAAGAAGCTGCTTTTCCAATCCACTTTTCCAAACATATAATTAATGTCATAGTTGGGTCATATGCACAACATTAAAGTAATATGTATGCCTGTGCAAGTGTAGAACCAAATGTAGTAAACAGTTTAATTGTTACATGGTCAACTGTGAAATCAAGCATTACCAAGCACAAAACTTTGCACAAGCGCATAATATTTCTACATATCATACATGGTCGAATCTTTGTTAAACCGAATCAGACATTGGTAATATACATTGCTGTGCAAGTGTAAAACAAAATCCAATAAACTTTTATTGTTATATGGTTAACTATGAATTCAACATTACCAAGCAAAAAAACTCTACAAAATTGTATAAAACTTCTGCATATGATACATGGTTTAATACAAAAGAAAGCTAACGAATGTGAAGATTCTATCCCTTTAATGAAGCAAATATAAGCGAGCATAAATTAACAGAAACATAATTGCAAAATGATGGATAAAGGAACTAAAAGCATTAGGCTACAAATAACCATTGGAGTAGTAACTTATATCCCAATTGGACACGCTTGATATCCAGCACATGCATTACAAACAGAAACGGTAAGAACTAAAAATGCACGCAATGTGAAATTTTATTAAAAGATGGAATATTAACATAGACTCAACGTATCAAAACACAACTCTATCAATTGATCGGTTTCCTAACAACTATACACATTCACATTCCATTCAATGCATGTACAAAATAAAAGGAAAAGTTAGGACGCAACAGAACAAATCAAATAAATCATTACAAACAAAACAAAACATCCACAAAACAAAGAAACAATAAAGACACCCAACACACATTGTACACATTTATGTGACAAAACTAGTGTTTTAGGTATTAAAAGGGCAGCTGCCTTTCCAACCCCTTTTTGTCCGACTTATAATTAACTTCCCAGTTCAGTAATACATACAATATTCATGTACTCTACTGGCTTGCATAGATGTGAAACCAAATGCAATGAACCATTTAAGCATTAAGCATGATCACGTAGGATAGTAAAAATAGTACAACACCAACATTCAAAATGCAGTAGAAATTTATGCATAAATGTCAAAAAGTACAAAATCTATTAACCTTAAGAAGGGCATGTCAGTAAGGAATTCAAGGAACCTTGACAAGCAAACTAAATGAATTCAATTCAGAAAACCTAAATTCAAATCAGCGCACAAAAAAGTCCCAAAAATTTATAAAAAAACAACCACAAAATCTGGCAAAACAAATACCAGAACATAAACATATCCAAAACAAATACCAAAAAAATTGTAGAACATAAACATAGCCAAAACAAATACTAGAAAAAAATTTCAAAACATAAACATACCCAAAAAAAATATTAGAAAAAATACCAAAAAATACCAGTAAATTACCAAACTAGAAAATTACCCAGAAAAGATAAAAAAATCCTCCAAAGTCGAGCACACACGATGATCGTTTGAAGCTCGAGAAAAATGAAAGGGAACGGTAAATTGAAGGATTGACACTCTAAAATCCAAATAAAAAAATAATAATGTCAAAAATGGAGGACTTGGTGGGTTTGGGCTACCGATTGTTTACTAGTGGCTTCAGCTGAGTTTGATAGCTCACCTAGGCAAGTTCTTCACTGGCTTCTTGGCGGAGGGAGTTGACTTACCGCTTGGAGGATACACCGAGAATGAAATTGGAGGATGATGCTGCCACAATTTGTTGCTTGAGGATGAAAATACAGGATTGAAATGGAGGACTAATGAGACAAAAATAGAGGACTGATGAGACGAAAATGAAGGACGGGAAATGCAGAACGAAAATGGTGACAATGAAGGAACGAAATGGAGAAATAAAATGGAAAACGAAAATGGAAGAACAAAAAGCTAGGAAATGAAGGACTTTTTGAGGGATTCGATTGGAAACCCTTGGCCAGCAAAAGGTAATGCGAAGGGGAAATGGATTTCAGAATTTTGAATTTCTAGCGCTCATTGCCTCCAATTATGGGGAGTATGCGGATTTTCCCAAATTGGGTAATGAAAATTACTGTATTCATTCCATTCCTTTGAACCAGGAGGCAAGAATCCTACCAAACCTATTTCCCCTCTTATCAAACCCACGCTCCAGGCACCCCCTTAGATCAAGAGGTTATATGTGCATCATTAGTTGTATTTTTATTTTTAATACTTGTTAATTATATAAATCTTTGTATTTTTAATCTCCCTATATATAAACATCCTGTCCCTTTAAGGTATAGAATATTTTTCTAATTATTTTTAACTATACTATTCTATATAGACATATTAAATATTTTCTCCTATATCTACAAGCAGAACGATTTTGGAGGTAAAATAAATATAGCTTTTTATTTTATTATCCTATCTTCTCAGCTTGTGAAGAAGACACGCGGTTATAAAAAGAAATGTATATGCCTTTAATGTTCACTGCTTTGGCATAGGCGGGGCTTTTCGTCTCCACAAGGACAAGATCGATTTGATGTACAACAAATAATTGCCTAACTTAGCACTGCCCATAAAGGGATAGACAAAATATGGATACCAAAGGAGAGGGTGTAGCTGATGGATTAAAGTTAAAGTGGAAAAAAGAGACATAAAATCGATTTAGAATAATAAAAGTTTGTAAGATAGTAAAATTTAAAAAAGTAAAAAAATTTATTAATTAATATATAAAAAATTTATATATTTTTTATAATTAAATAATTTTAATTTACTTTTTATTTTTTATATATTTTTTATATTTCAATTAATGTCATAATTGAAAAATATTTATATTTTATTTATTTATTTATTATTAAAAATTAATAAAAATATAATTAAATTAATTTAAATTATTTATTTAATAAATCAATCGAGATTCTGACAATAATTATGGTGATCAATTAAAAGTGGATAATTTTGTCATTCTGAACTAGAATTGCTCTGACACTATTTACAGACGAATATCTGCATTTTCTAATTTTTGACATTTTTTATTTTATTATCCCGACTAAAAGACGTGCGTTAACGGGGATGTGTGAAAATTTTTTCCAAACACAAAAAAAAATAAGAACGAAAAGCCTAAAATGCCACCCAAGCCACCACCCACCGCCGTGACCAGACCCCATAAACCCTACTTCTTCTACGGCCACCGGAAACCCACCCAGAACCGCCCCACCGTCCGCGGCGGCCTTTTCTCCAACCGCCAGACTCTCAGCCCCAACGCTAAAATCCGACCTCCTTCCTCGCAACCTCCATTCGACTTTTCCAAATGGGACCCAGACGCTAGCCCAACCCGTCCCATACGCGCAGAAAAAGACCCGTCGGAGAAATTTTTCTCTTTGGCCCGGACCTTATCTCCTATTGCCAGGTACATTGTGGATTCTTTCCGAAAACACCACCAGTGGGGCCCTCCTGTGGTAGCTGACTTGAATAAGCTCCGCCGCGTAACACCGAAGCTTGTGGCGGAGGTTCTAAAAATTTCCGATATTGATTCAAGACTCTCCATCAAGTTCTTCCACTGGGCTGGTAAAGAACTTAGTTGCTAATATGCATTTCCATTTACCTACATGAATTTGTGGATTTTAGTTCTTTTTCTTTGTGTCTTTATAGTTAAAAAAAATTCCTATGAATGCATGAAATTATTTGTTGTGCACTGAAAATAAAGAGTTTTGCCCTGCTCAGTTCATTCTGGAAACCCACAACATTTCATGGTTTACATAAGCGAAATCGTCATATAAACTATTAAAAAGCACATGATATATTTAAATATAGATGAAAATATGTGTTTTGATTGAACAAAATGCCAAGATATGATCCATGTGGCTGACCTCATATAGTGAGATAAAGACTTAGTTGTGTTGTTGTTGTTGTTGTTGTTGCATAAAGGTTTGTTGGAAGATGCAGAAGAAATGATTTTTTATTTTCTTTTTTCATCTGTGTATAATTGACATTCCATTTACAAGTAACAGCAATATTGTTTTCTTGATATGTTGTAGATTGTCTTTTTGGCTCTGTTCCTTCGTTAATTTTTGTGTTTTTCAATGCTATTGCAAGTGAAGATGGCAATATCCATCTATTTTGCATATGCCATCCATTTTATATCCCTTTACTAGAATAAGCTGGCAAGGATATTTGGTTTGCATGCAGTTCGTTCAGCTCTCCTGGGCTTTTGTATTAATGAGTGCATTTGGATGTTCAGATCTTTTGATATGTGTATGAAATATATTCATTTTATTTAACAATCTGAACAGGTAAGCAAAAAGGATATAGGCATGATTTTGCTTGTTATAATGCATTTGCCTATTGCTTGAACCGAAAGAACCAATTTCGAATGGCTGACCAGGTGCCTGAATTGATGCATATGCAAGGGAAGCCTCCTAGTGAGAAACAGTTTGAAATCTTGATAAGGATGCATGCTGATGCAAATAGGGGACTGAGGGTATACTATGTGTATGAGAAAATGAAGAAATTTGGCATTAAACCAAGAGTGTTTTTGTACAATAGAATAATGGATGCTCTGGTTAAAACTGATCACCTTGATTTGGCTATGTGCGTGTATAATGATTTCAAGGAGGATGGGTTAATGGAGGAAAGTGTTACTTTCATGATATTGATCAAGGGTTTATGCAAGTCTGGACGGATGGATGAAGTACTTGAGCTATTGGATTGCATGAGAAAGAATTTGTGCAAGCCAGACATATTCGCGTACACAGCAATGATTAAGGTATTGGTTAGTGAAGGAAATTTAGATGGATGTTTGAGGATTTGGGATGAAATGCAAAGGGATAAAGTTGATCCAGATGTTATGGCTTATGGAACTCTGGTGACCGGTTTGTGCAAAAGAAATCAAATTGAGAAAGCATTTGAATTATTTAAGGAGATGAAAGAGAAGAAGTGCTTGATTGATAGGGCTATATATGGATCATTGATTGAAGCATTTGTGGCAGATGGGAAGGTTGGTTCGGCTTGTGATTTGTTAAAGGATTTAATGGAATCTGGATATAGGGCTGATTTGGCAATATATAACTCTCTCATTGAGGGCTTGTGTAGTGCACAACTGGTTGATAGAGCTTACAAGCTTTTCCAAGTTACTATTCAAGAGGATCTGCAGCCTGACTTTTTCACTGTAAAACCAATATTGGTCTCTTTTGCAGAGTTGAAAAGAATGGATGACTTATGCAGATTGCTTGAGCAAATGAAGAATTTGGATTTTCCAGTAATTGATGTTCTAACTAAGCTTTTTCCACTTATGGTAGAAAAGTCTGGCATAATGTTGGCTTTAGATTTGTTTGAATACTTGAAAACAAAAAACTATTGCAGTGTTTCAATTTACAATATTCTTACAGAAGCTCTGAACAGGATTGGGGAGGTGAGGAAGGCATTGTCGCTCTTTCATGAATTAAAAAATTTAAATCTTGAGCCTGACTCAGTAACTTATAGTAATGCTATTCAATCTTTCGTTGAAATTGGAGACATAAATGAAGCATGCACTTGCTATAACAATATCATAGAGATGGCCTCATATGCTTCTGTTGCTGCATACTCTTCTCTTGTCAATGGGCTTTGCAAAGTTGGGGAGATTGATGCAGCTATGATGCTTATTCGCGACTGCTTAGCTAATGTTGTAAGTGGACCATTGAAGTTTAAGTACACATTGACGATTATCCATGTATGCAAATCAAATGATGCTCAGAAGATAATTGAAGTTATAGATGAAATGATGGAACAGGGTTGCTCTCCTGATAACATTATATATTCTGCCATTATTTCTGGAATGTGCCAGCATGGAACAATTGAAGAAGCAAGGAAAGTCTTTACAAGTCTAAGAGAAGCCAAACTTCTGACTGAAGCTGAAGTGATTGTTTATGATGAGTTACTTATTGACCATATGAAAAAGAAGACAGCAGACTTGGTTTTATGTGGCTTGAAGTTTTTCGGCTTGGAGAGGAAGTTAAGGGCAAAAGGCTCAATGCTTCTGCCTGGTTGAAAATATGAATGCAGCAAGTCAACTCTGCATTTTAATATTGTTAATTATATATCTGCTGTAATGAAGTATGAGTTCCCATACTTCCTTATACCTGCCTGGCTGATGTTCCTAAACTTCTCTACTTCATGGAACTTATGATTTGGAAGAGGGACCCAGAGATTGTTTTATCTGGCATGCACAAACTGAGTCTGGAGAGAGTTCAAAGCAGAGTTATTGAAACTTCAACATGGTAAGAAGTGAATTGAGGTGGTGAATCATTAACCTCTTAACTAGTGAACAAGCTTTAATTTGCATACTTTGCATTGGTTATAGTCATACTTAGACTAGTTGATTTCTGGTTCCCTTAGAATAGCAGCCTTAGTAGGTCAGTAAAAGAGTTTTAAGACAACCAAGTGTAGAATAACTGATGACAAGACAAAAGTGACTAGTTTCAGGTAAAACATAAGCTGCCTAATGAATCCTAATAATATCAGAACTATCAGCAAAGAAGTATCCAGGCTTTTCTATTGGGGGCCACTTTAATTTTTTATTTTAATTTCTAATATAGGACAAGTTTTTGAGTGGGTGATGGCTAAACCACTCTCATGCATATGCTTCTTCAACCATTTCAAGGGCCATCGGCATGCATATTGAGCTGTGAGTTCATCCATAGATCTATTCTAATACTAATTTCTGTTAGTGAATGTTTTCAATTTCTAAGGTTGTCTTGATTTGACTTCTTGTCACTTTTGTTGGTTATGCAATTTGTGGTGTTTGTGTAAACTACATAACAAAATTTATTTGTTTTAATATTAAGTTGTAAAGGATCTGTTTAAGTGACTGATGCAGTATTAAACTTGCTCTAAGGTTCGCCATTGCTAGTTGGTTTTTGCATCTTACATGAAATGGCAGAAGCATTCAGCAATGAGTAAGCTGACACTTCAAAAAATGCAGAATGTGATTGGGGCTTTTTCTTAGTTTACATTAGTTTTTTTTCACTGAAGGAGCAGGATAGTTGGTAAGCTCCAAGCTTTTTAAGTTCTGTATGGTTTGGTCTGGTGAGGATTTAGCATTCAAAAAGCGAATAAATGTTCATGCAGTAATTAATTCCCTATTTTCTTTCATGTTTCAAGTCTGTTGTTGCTTTGGAATTCCATGAATGCTAGTGGCATGATGAATTCTCATCTACCAATGCCAAGAGCTTCTCAAATTTTGCCTGGACCAATTTAACCGTTCATATTCTAATGTTAAGTGTCTTGATTGATCAAAATAGAGGAGTATGGTGTACCAGTTTGGTGGATGAAGTGTTCTAGTTGGAAAAAGCAAGCATCACTAAGGAAATTCTATCGGGTTCTGCAAAATCTAGAGAAAGCTAAGCTGTTAGTAACTAAAGAATGGTCAGTTCACAGTTTGTAGCGGCTACCATTTGATTGAGAAGCTTGCATTATTTGTGGGAGAAGAATAATGCAGCTCGGAAGAAGATTTTGAAATTCAATATTCTTAACAAAATAAAGATTTTTCTTTGAAGAAGCCTGAAGAATATCATTCCAGCTATCACAATATTAGGATGCAACTGCTAGAGGTTGAAGCTTGCTATCCAACATGTAGTTAACCATGGAAAATGTGTTGCATATTCTTTCTCTGCTTGTAGCGAAAGTTGGGCTTTCAGTTTCTTATAGCGAATGCATCTCAGACAGTTATCTGCATGATTCTGGTTGGAAGATGTATTCCTTGATTCATTGTGGTGAGCAGAGAGGCAGCTGTTCTGGAATAGTAGGAACGATGCCTATGTACAACAATATTAAAAACAATATTAGCAGGATTCTCAGAAAGCAAACAGCAAAAGTGGGATGATTATTCCTGGGCGTCAATCAAGGCTCCATTTGGAGAATACCCCTACAGAATTATGTGAAGGTTAACCTTGATGATGCTGTTGATAAGGCTACAAGACTGCTGGGCGTTGGCTGATTATTAGAGACTGTGAGGGGCATTTTGTAGCTCGTTTAGCTCAAGGCTTTGGTGGCTGTTCCCCTCCCCTGCCAAGGTAGCCCTATAGTTTCGAACTCCCCATATTCTTTTGAAGAGGATAAGAATCTTTCAGAACGGGGAGCTCTTAAACGTCTGATTGATGCTTTAAATTTTCCTTGCAGCAGTTGGAAGATTTCTCATTTCAATGGGGGCGTTAGTTATGAAACAAAGCAGAAGACGCTGTAGTGTTCCCTCTAAGATTTTCAGGCATGCAGTTCTGGCTAATTTATGCAAGCCTTCATAATTTGGTTTGGTTTTTAAAATCGTAAAACCCCCGTACCGATTTTTTTGATGTGAGCTCTATTTGTTATCTTCACAGCTCAGAAAGATACTAGAAAGGGATATGAAATACGGACGAAGGGTGACACAATGCCTTCAAACTCAATCTTTATTTATAAAACTGTTAGAGAAAAAAGACTTCATGTATTATTCAGTAAAAAATATAGTATTTATACACTGTAACCCTAATAAACCTCAAAGACTCCTTTACCCATAATACTTCTAACACTCCCCCTCAAGTTGGAGCATAGATATTAATATGCCTAACTTGTTACAAATATAAGTTATCCTCTTATTACTTAAAGGTTTAGTAAAAGTGTTTGCAAGTTGTTCACCAGTTCTAATGTAACTGGGAAGAATGATTTCACTTTGCAACTTCTCTCGAATAAAATGACAATCAACTTCAATATGTTTCGTTTTTTCATGAAACACGGGGTTGAAAACTATATGCATTGTAGCCTTGTTATCACACCATAAAGACATAGGAACTGAAGATTTCAAGCCTAACTCAGTCAATAGCTGTTGAATCCACACTAATTCATGTGTAACTTGTGCCATGGCTCTATATTGTGACTCAGCACTGGAGCAGGCAACAACACTTTGTTTCTTACTCTTCCATGACACCAAATTTCCTCCGACCAATGTACAATAGCCAGTAGTGGATCTCCTATCATCTGGAGACCTTGCCCAATCAACATCAGAAAATCCTCAACTCTGTTATGACCATGATTTTGGTAAACAATTCCTTTCCCTGGAGTCTTCTTTAAGTACCTTAAAATTCTAAGTACTACATCCCAGTGAGAAGTACGAGGAGAAGACAGAAATTGGCTTACCACACTAACTGGAAAAGTAATGTTTGGTTGAGTAACTGTGAGATAATTCAGTTTACCAACCAATCTTCTATATCTCTCAGGATTATTGAATAGTTCTTCTCCCTCAATAACCAGTTTAACTCCCTGTTCCATGGTGAATCAACAGGTTTCGATCCCAGCATACCTATCTCAGTGAGTAAATCCAAGACATATTTTGTTGTGGCAGAACAATACCTCTCTGTGACTGTGCCACCTCAATTCTTAAGAAATATTTCAATTTTCCTAGGTCCTTAGTCTGAAACTATTTCTGAAGATAGATCCTTAATTCAGCTATACCAACTAAGTTATCTCCCGTGATGATAATATCATCCACATACACAATCAAGAATAATTTGCCTCCCCTTGACTGTCTATAAAAGAAAAAGTGATCAATGCCACATCTAGACAATCCAAAAGAAAGCGCAGCTTCAGAAAACCTTCCAAATCATGATCGTGGAGATTGCTTCAACCCATACAAAGATCGTTTTAGTTTGCAAACCATACCTCCAGACTCCCCCTGAGCAACAAACACTGGAGGTTGCTCCATGTAAACTTCTTCATGTAGAGTACCATGCAAAAATGCATTTTTAACATCAAGCTGAAATAAGGGCCAATTATGGGTGGCAGCAAGGGAGATCAAAATACGAACAGAAGTAAGCTTGGCAACATGACAGAAAGTATCCAAATAGTCAACCCCATAAACCTGAGCATACCCTTTTGCAACAAGTCACGCTTTTAAGCGAGCAAGAGTATCGTCAGGGTTAACTTTCACAGCATATACCCATGACAACTAATAGCAGTTTTGCCTGAAGGATGAGATACCAAGTCCCAAGTTTGATTATCTTGTAGAGCTTTAATTCTTCGTCCATTGCTGTCTTCCAGCTAGGACTTTGCAATGCCTCAGATACAGACTTGGGAATAGGATATTGGTCAACACTGGATAAAAATGACCGAAAAAAAGGAGAAATAGAAGGGTATGAAATAACATTGCCAATAGAATGTTGAGTACAAGTACGTGTACCTTTGCGAAGAGCTATAGAAAGATCAAGATCAGATGTATAAGGAGGATCAACGAATGATGGGTCTGGAACGGAAGAGGACATAGGTGTGACAGAAGGAAGGGGGGCAGTTGAAACCCGAGGACGCCGAGTGTAAACCTGTAGAGGAAGTGATTCCTGTATAGATGGTGAAACAGCAGGAACAATCGACTAAATAGTGGTCATATGTAAGTCCTCATCTAACTCAGACATAGTAATTGGAACATCATGATAAGAAGTAGTTTCAAAAAATGAGACATCTGTAGTTATGAAGTATTTCTTCAATAAAGGAGAATAGCAACAATATCCTTTTTGAGTACGGGAGTAACCTAGAAACATACATTTGATAGACCTTGGATCAAGTTTTGATACAGTTGGTCGATGATTATGAACAAAACAAACACAACCAAAAACGCGAGGTGGTAAAGCAAATAGTGATTGATTTGGAAATGGAGTAGAAAATGGAATACCACCTCGCAAAACAGAAGAAGGCATACGATTAATAAGATAACATGCAGTTAAGATAGCATCAGACCAAAAGGTTTTAGGGACCTTCATCTCAAATAACATAGATCTAGTAACTTCCAATAAATGTCTGTTCTTCCTTTTAACTACATCATTCTACTGTGGTGTATCAGGACAGGAAGATTCCTGAATCATACCATGCTGTATCATAAAGTCAGAAAAAGGTGCAGAAAAGTACTCATTCGCATTATCAGAACGCAAAATTTTAACATGCACACTAAATTGAGTAAAAATTTCATAGATAAATGCATGAAATATAGAAAATAACTCTGAACGATCTTTCATTAGATATAACCAAGTAACTTTGGAATAGTCATCAACAAACGTGACAAAATACCTAAAACCTAAATTGGAAGTCACAGGACATGGACCCCAAACATCTGAATGAACCAACCAAAAAAGAGACTATTCGTTTAACGATTTGAGGAGAATAAACACGATGTAACTTGCCAAGTTGGCAAGACTCACACTCTAAACTAGAAAGAGATTTAAAACTCGAATCCAATCTCTGAAGACTATGTAGATAAGGATGACCGAGACAACAATGGATCTGATGTAAAGAAGTAACACCAGAACAGGCAAAGGAAGTAGAGTCTTCAAGTACATACAGTCCCCCTTCCTCACGTCTTTTACCAATTATCCTCTTCGTAGCCAGATCCTAGAAAATCGGGATTGAATGTTACTGAACACTTTAAGAGTTTAGTTAATTTATTAACAGACATGAGATTAAAAGGAAATTGTGGAAGATAAAGCATCAAGGACAAAGGCAATGAAGGAGTTAGATGAACTGTACCAATTCCCTCAACAGGTGTACAGGAACCATTGGCTAATGTAACTATGGATGAAGATGGAGTAAAAGAGGAAAATATACCTGAAAGACCTGACATATGGTCAGAAGCCCCCGAATCAATGATCTAGGGACAAAAAGCAGCGGAAACACACGCAGTGGCATTACCTGACTGTACTAAAGTAGCAGTGGAAGAAGAAGGCTGTGAAATCTGAGATTGATTGTACTGAGGAAACTCCCCTTCAGACACAACCACTAACTTACCCTCAGAAGACTGTGGAAAAGAATCATTATCAAATGCAGTATTCACAAATAGTTGTTGCTGCCCTGGTCTCCCATGTAACTTGTAGCAAAACTTCTGAATATGACTAGGTTTGCCACAGTAATGACAAGTTCGGACTACCCCTGAGCTGTCAGTAGACGATTGAGGTTGTCCAGACATATGCGGCTAGCCTTGGCCTTTCCTTATTCCTGTGCCTTGGCCTCCCCCTTGACCACCACGGCCATTATATCCTCTACGAGATCCTCTATCACTTCTAATCCCACTATCAGTTTGAGTACGTGATACAAAAGCTTAATTATCTACCACAAATGTGGAAGGCTGAGAAGACTCACGAGATACTAGAAGAACCCGAGCAAACGTATCTTTAAGAGATGCTACAGTCTCTCCTCTAAGAATTTGAGACCTGACAGTTTCATATTCAGGGCCAAGACCTCCTAGAAATCCCATTATAGCCAATTGTTCTCTTTGAAGTTGCATCTGCTGAACATTGGCCAAAATAGGAAGAACAGCATTCAACTCCTCATACATTCTTTTAAAATCAGCAAAGTATTGCGTGATAGAACGCCCCTTTCTCTCAAATCGGTAAAATTCTTGGGATAAATCATATATCCGTGACAAATTATTTTGGCCCGAATACAATACATGCAAATACTCCCACAGTTCTTTAACTGTATCAATATAAGTTACTAAATCAACTATATTACTCTCCATAGAATTCAACATTTGACCAAGAATACGTGCATCAATAACAACCCAAGTCTCATCATTGGTGGGTTTAGGCTCAGTCAAGTGTCTATGTTGATTCCTACCTGTCAAAGTAAGGTTTACAAATTTCTTTCACTGAAGAAAGTTAGCACCACCCTCAAGGTTTTTATCAGTGATTTGATTAGATGGGGAAAAGATCACCTCAGTCATCACAGTATTATTCGTTCCAGAACTACCCTCAATCTTACCCGTAGTAAGATCACCAATCCTTAACAGTTCAGTAATCCACCACAATTGTACCAATAGGGCCGCACAAACAAACAAACAAATTTGGTTGAAGTTGTAGAAAAACTTCAGCCAACAAACAGAAAAATAACGGAAAAACCTGTGTAAACCAAACAAAATAGGGCAATTCTCCCAGAAACAAACAAGGAAAAGGTTTGGGCCCCACAAATCAAAACAAATTTGCTGATCACCAAACACACAAAGCCATAAATCATAAGCATCCAAAAGTTAACATTGATATGTGCTGCCAAACACTATAACCGTCCAAACAAAACCAAATTAAAGCAACCCCACAAACAAAAAAATCACATCCTTCCATAAATCCAAAATAAGAACCGAGGACAAAGTCAAACACCTACTAGCATCAGCAGCCAGACAGCCTGTAATTCTCCTCAAGATTCTCTATATCAGGGCCAACAAAATTGTAATCCCAATCTCAAGATTCGAACTCTCATGTGCAAGTAGAATTTGGAAGATGAGGCAAGACGACTAGGGGTTAAGGTGGCAGGATAACGGGTAAAAGGTTATGTGTATGATGGGAATGGTGGTGGCAACGGTTAGGGCAGAGAAGAGATGAAGAAGGGCGGCGGTTAGAGCTCTAATACCATGTTAGAGTAAAAAGACTTCACATATTATTCAGTAAAAAAATATAGTATTTATACACTGTAACCCTAATAAACCTAAAAGACTCATTTACTCGTAATACTTCTAACAAAAACAAATGACTGACTCCAAGCAATTCGCTAATTGTTTCTACAGTGTGAGATGATGATGAGCAAAAGGACAGTATTTTTTCATTACTTTCTCTTTTTCTCTATAATTCTTACTCCCCAATCTGGAGTTAATCTTACTTTGGTAACAATTTGGTATTAGAGCCGTGGATCCTTGGCAGAAAAAATGGCTAAATCAACCAGGTTCATAACACTAGAAGATCAGCTCAAGAAGCAAAAAATAGCTCAAATGAAGATTCATGAGCTTCTGGAGGGCATGGTGAAGTCTCAGCAAGCTTCGGATTCAAGATTGGAGAACAGTGAAAAGAGAAATGAGGAAAAGATGGCTAATCTGGAAGCCAAGATGTTGGCAGTAATGAAAATGGTGTTTAGCAAAGAGAATGAGGGTGAAGCTGAGAATTGAATGCAAACTGTTGCCAAAACACCTCTCTTACCTACTCGAATTCACAAACAAGAGAGGAGTTGGAACCTGGCTTATGGATAGAAAGGAATTAGAGGAATTGGTGGATCTCTTACCCAAAGATAGAGTTGCCTGCATTCAGTGGTGAAGCCCCTAGGAAATAGGTAAGAAAATGCCTGAAATACTTCTTGATCTACCAAATTCCTAACAATCAAATAATGAATGCGATAGAAATGCACTTAGAAGCAAAGACTAATACGGTTTCAGAACACCATGCTAGCTAAAGGAAAAGTCTCATTGGATGAGTTTTTAGTAGCTGTAACTAAGAGGTTTGGAGAGCAAGGCTTTAGAGATGAGATTGAAAAATTCAATAAACTACAGCAAGGGAGATCAATCAGGGAATATCAAGAGAAATTTGAAGAGCTCAGATCACTACTCTTGATCAAGGATCCTCACTTATGAGAATCTTACTTCATCTTGAGCTTTATTAGTGGGTTAAGGATGAGATCAAGCCAATGATGAGGCTCCTTAAACCTGCTACACTACTTGAAACTTTTGAGATTGCAGAGATTCAGGAACAATCATTGGAAATGATGAACAAGAAGAGTCAGTGACTGATCGAAAATGTGGGAGAAGGAAACAAAGGAGGACTTGCGGCCAATACTGGAGTTAGGAGCTTCACTAAGCAAACAGAAAAGAGATATAGTACAGAAGAAACAACCACCTGTGCTTTAAGTGTGGAGATAAGTACCAGCCTGACCATCAATGCAAGTTTGGGAATCTGAACTTCATGATAGTTGAAGAGAAGGACCAGTTTGAGGATGCTTTAGGAAAGCAAGGTGAAACTATAGGCAAATCTGGAATTCCAGCAGAGGTACCCCTGTGTGCCTTAAATGATGCTCTGAAAAGAAAAACTATTAGTTTACAAGGGAAGATTAATGTAACTATAATTCCAATACTTGTTGATACTGGAAGCTTCCATTCATTTATTAATCCTAAGCAAAAAAGTTGAATGTAAGAGTACAAAGAATTGCATCATTACTAGCTACTCTAGCTAACGGTAGTTCCATAACCAGCCATGCAATATGTAGAGAAATGAAATGGCAGATTCAGAATTATAAACTTCAGTTTAATGTGAGAGTGATGAATATTGGGGGATGGGATTTGATCCTGGGTGTGGACTGGATGTACCAATACAGCCCTATTTCATTTGATTTTAAAAAGCTAAAAATTGGCTTGTCAACCACTAAGGAGACCATATTGCTAGAAGGAATTGCTAAATTTCCTAGGATGAAACTAATGAGTGGGAAGGATGTGAAGAAATGCAAGCAGGAAAAGATGCTAGTTACTTTTGTGTGCCAGTAAAATTCTCACCCTAAGCTGGACAACATATTACTTGTTGCATTCTCTGAGTTACTATCTAAATTTTTTGATGTGCTTGAGAATTCAACTACATTACCCCCAGATAGACAGTTAAATCATAACATTCCCCTTAAACCAGAAGCTCAACCATTCAAAATCAAACCATATAGATATCTGCATTTTTAGAAAAATGAAATTGAGAAGTGTCTAAAATGCTTCAAAATGGTATCATATAATCTAGTGCTAGTCCTTTTGCATCCCTAGTCCTACTTGTTAAAAAGAAGGATAGTACTTGGCATTTTTGTGTCGATTACAGACACTTAAACACCATTACTGTCAAGGACAAGTATCCAATACCCCACATTGAAGAGCTCTTGACTAAGGGTCCGTTTGGACAAGGCAATTTTATTTGCAAATAGAAAAAAGTTGTATTGGAATGTGTGAAAATTTTGGTGGGTATTTGTTGATAGAAAAAGTATTTTGGAGGGAAAAAAATCAGAGGAAATTTTTTTTAAAATTATGTGAGAGGAATTTGAGTGGGAAAATTTGAATTATAAATTCTGAAATAAAAATGTGTTTGGATAGTTTGTTTTTGTTTGAGAATTTTTTTTTATTTGCAAATGAAAACAATCTGTCCAAACGAACCCTTTTGAGTAAAAAAATTATTTAGATCTAAGTCTATTCAAAGATAGACTTGAGATATGAATACCATCAGATAAGAGTAAAGCTTCAAGATGTTCATAAAACAGTCCTTCAAACACATAATGGACATTTTGAATTCCTAGTTATGGCCTTAGGAATGACCAATGCACCCTCAACCTTTCAAGCACTTATAAATAGCATTTATGAACCATTTTTGAGGAAGTTTGTGTTAATGTTTTTGGATGATATTCTTATCTATAGTTCTAATCTAGATCACATTTAGAACACTTACAAAATGTGCTAAAAACTCTAAGAAATCACAAATGGTTTGCAAAAAAATCAAAATGTACTGTTGTCTAGAATAGAGTCGTGTATTTAGGGCATGTAATTTCAGAAAAAGGAGTAGAGATGGATTATGCTAAAATGAAGGATATGCTGGAATGGCCAAAACCTAAAGATGTGAAGGCTTTGAGGGGATTTCTGGGGTTAACAAGTTACTATAAGAGATTCATAAAAGGCTATGGCAGATAGCCAAGCCTCTTGTTGAATTATTGAAAAAGGAGAAAGGATTTCAATGGAATGAGCAAACTGATGCAGCTTTTAATGAATTGAAGGTCAGAATGAGCATAGGTCCAGTACTGAAGTTACCAGATCTTTCAAAAATATTTGTTGTGGAAACAAATGTATGTAGTACAGGCATTGGAGTTATTCTTATGCAGGAAGGTTAACCTGTGGCATACCTCAGTCAAGCTCTAAGTAAAAAGAATGAATGACTGTCAATTTATGAGAAGTAATTACTTTTTGTAGTAATGGCAGTCGCCAAATTGAAACCATTCTTAATGGGGTACATATTATAATCAAGACAAACCATCAAAGCTTGAAATTTTTACTGGACCAAAAATTAACTACAACATCACAATGCAAATGCTTTGCTAAGTTACTGGAAATGGACTATGAAATTCAGTACAAGAAAGGTGTTGACAATGTTGTGGCTGATGCATTATCCAAAAGAGAAGAAGCACATAGTAATTCAGAACAAATAATGGCCATTTCAGCAGTATAGCCTCAGTGGGTACAAGAGGTGATTAGAAGCTATGAAAGTGATCAAGTTTGTCAAGATTTGGTTGCTTACTTAGCACTACAACCTCAAAGCATACTTGATTATAAGTATATGGGAGGGATCATTAGGTACAAAGATAAAATATATGTGGGAAACAGCAAAGGAGTTAGAGGATAGATTATGGAGTCACTACATGCCTCAGTATTTGGAGAACACTCTAGACAATTAGGAAGCATTCACAGAATTGGTTCAGTGTTTTATTGGCCCAAATGAAACAAGACATCATCTCATTTGTGCAAAAATGTGATAATTGTCAGAGGAAAAAGCATGAAAATGTGCCTTATCCAAGCTTGTTGTAGCCCCTTCCAATTTCTAACAGGATATGGACACACATTAATATGGACTTTGTTGAAAGTTTGCCCCCTTCAGAAGGTTATGATACAATGCGGGTAGTTGTGGATAGATTGACTAAAATGGGGCATTTCATGCCTCTCAGTCATCCTTCTTCAGCAAAGGATGTGGCTCAAGTGTTTGTGGAGAATATATTTAAACTCCATGAGCTTCCAGTTACTATAACTTCTGACAGGAATAAGCTTTTAACAAGTCTGTACTGAAGAGAGTTCTTTAAGTTGATGGGAATCAAATTGCAGTATAGTACTACTTTCCATCCACAAAAGGATAGGCAAAGTGAAAGGGTAACTCAGTGCTTAGAGAACTAAAAGGGGGATGTGATAAGCCTAAAAGCTGGAAGAAGTGGTTGACTCTAGCTAAATGGTGGTATAACACCAACTATAACACAGGGATTAAGATAACTCCATTTGAGACTTACTATGGATATAAGTCAAATCAGCTACCTCTAGGCACATTGTTTGACTCCATTATTCCAGCAGCAAGTCAGCGAGGGACAGACAAGCCATCATACTGTTGCTTAAAGATCACCTCAATCAAGCTCAGAATAGAATGAAGAATAATGCAAATTAGCATAGAACCGAACGAGAACTTAATGTGGGAGACCTAGTCTATCTCAAATTACAATCTTATAGGTAGAGATTTGTGGAATTAAGGAAGAAACTGAAGCTGGCTTCAAAATTTTTTTGTCCATTTCCAGTTGTTGAAAAGATTGGAGCTATGGCCTACAGGTTGCAACTACGTGCTGGATCGAGGATTCAACCAATCGTTCATGTTTCTAAGCTCAATAAAAGGATTGGAGATGATCAGCAAGTGATGCCAACCTAACAACATTGGATGAGGAGGATGAAGATTATCAGTCTTGAAGCAGTACTTAAGCACAAAATTATCATTAGGAATTCAAGGCCAGTCCAGTAGGTGCTAATCAAATGGATGAATTTAGGACCTGAAGAAGCTACATGAGAGGATAGTGATTTTATAACAGCTCAGTTTCCAGAATTCGACATTGGAAGAAAGCAACAAAAATTCTTCATCCTTGAGGACAAGAATGATTTTGAACGAGTAGGCAATCTGTCATGAATAAAATAAAAAGATGAGTTGGATCGGGTAGGCATGAGCCTAGAAAGGAAGACAAGAAACAGATTAAGTGGGACGACGTCATTTGGAGACAAAAAAGAGGACAAAAACTGTTAAAATTAGATGGCCAGGATTTGATGAGTTTGTTACAATCCAGTGCCTGAAATAGTGTCTTAAAGGAATAGAAAAACAGTTATAAGGAGGAGAATAAAATAGAAATTCATACTAATTTTTTTTCTCAAAAACGATAATTATATATCATTGCAATTGCAAATTTACATAGCCAAAAAGATTAATTGAGTTTCGTGGTTTTACATAGCCAAAATTGCTAAACCACGAAGTAGAAGCGACCACCAGAGTGTCGCTTTGGTAAATACCAACAAAAGCCCGATTAAATCAAGAAAGACATCCCAACAGGTAGGAACAAAATTTTACTACAACTACTAACTAAGATAGCTGACTCGACTGACACACGACAAATTGCATATGATGAAAGAAACTGAACTCGGAGTCCATAGCTCTCATCTCATGCATTTTGTGGTGATTTCTGCATACATTGAATAATCTGGCAATCAAATTACTACCGCCTATAATAAAGAGCCTGCAACCAAAGTCGTAGAAAAAAAAACCTAAATTTTTCTTTTTTTCCTTCCCCCAGCCTCTGTCCTCCACCACCCCCTTCCCCAACCGTCTCCTTTATACCAAAATTCACAGATCACCTAAATTACATACCAAAATTCTATCTCCGTCGAAGCCAATCTTTTTCAACAACTGAGAAATCAAGAAAAACCAAGACAAACAATAACAAACCCAGGCCTTTTTCCATACTTGTGATTTCATCCCAATCCCCCTGCTTTAATCATCTTTAGTGACTAAGAAAATAAGAAAAAACAAGAGAAACCAAGACAAGCAATAACAAAATCAGGCCGAAATCCACACTTGTGATTTCGTCTCAATCCACCTGATTCGTTCTTGTGCAAATCTAGAGCAGATTCTGTCGCTTCCAAGGACTGGCCTACAATAAAGTCTGCTTTGATATGTTGGTGGCAGTTCTGAGTTCAGAGGGGATGAGAGATGCTGAAGTAAAGAGATGAGAAGAAAAACTTGCCATTTTTTCCTCTTTTTTTTTTCCCCAAAGTCTACTACTAGAAACTACCAAATAAAAAGATAAAAGAAAAAGAAGAAAGTAAGATTGTTGTGGTTGAAGGTTGTGTTGCATGGCGGTTGTTGTTGGGAGAGAAAGTGGTTTCCATTCTAGTGGTGTTGTCTTCAACCACAAGAATTCATACTATTGATGTGATCATTTTTGCTCCCTTGTAATTTGTTCCTCCCTCACGTTTTCTCTCTTTTTCTCTCTAATTTTTACTCTCCAATCCTCTATTTTCATCTTTTTTTACTCCCTAATCTTGTAATTTTTACTCCTTTGTAATTTTTCTCTATAATTTTCTATTTTCATCATTACTTTTTCAAGTGTAAGCTATTCATATTTATTACTAGTAGGAAAAATATAAGAATTTCTTTTAAAAGTGATCTTTTTATTTTTTAATAAAGAAAAGTTTCGAAAGTAATTTGAGAAAAAATAGAGAGAAATGGAGTAGTGAAGGATTATTAACATATATTATAAACGAGTGAACAAGAACTACCGGGTGAGGACACGTGGACATGATACGTCCACGCCGTGCACGCCTGTCCCCTACCACGTTTGTTGAAGTAAACTACGTGTTCTCCATGTCAGTGATAAACTTGACTGTAACCCTAAGCCTTCCTTTCCAAGCTTTGCCGTCTCTGCACACACCCTAAGCCTACGTCTTCTCCATCTTTTGACTCTCATTCCATTCTTGCCATTGGCCAAGATTTTTTGAGGTTTTTACCCACAGATCTTACTTTTCGAATCGTGTTTTTCTCTCATTATGTGATTCGTATCAAATCCTTGACCATTTTCTTCCATTTTTGTTTTGGTTTTCCTTCGAATCTTATGGGTTTGGTGTCTCTGTCGGTCGACATGCCGATCCCGGTGACTATGAGAAAGGGACTCTCAAGTTTAGAGATTTGTTCTTAACTACATTTTGCTTTTAATTTTTTTTTTGTGGTGTTATCTGACTAGATCTCATGTTTTCCTTGTAGTTTTGTGCTATTCAATCTTTGAATGTGTGAATCTTCAGCCTCAGTCCTCCCACCATCCTCTCCCCCCCCTCCCCCTCCCCCTCCTCCCGAAAAGCAACATTATTCTTCCGGCTAGTGAACCTGATTGTTTGGCTTCTTGGACTGCCATTGACCTTACGTTTGAATAAGGGAAGCTATAGTTTTGTTTTTTCTTTTGCTTCCATAATTTTATAAAAAAATTTCCCCCAATAAATACCTAACTAGATTTGTTGCAGGTATCCCCGTATCTTGTCTCATCTCAATAGGAGTTGCAGTCGCATGTGTTGCTTCAATGACCAAGAATCAGTTGGCGGCCAATTTCAAAAGGCTAAACAAATTTATTGCCTTTTATTAACTTCTCTTTTTTTTGGGTCTAAAATGTGCTGTTTTATGTATGTATCAATTTTCTTCTTCCTTGTTGTGCATTCAAAATGTCCCTGTAGTTGTGTTATATGTGCACTCCAACTACACCTGTGAGAGTTTTCTGTTTTGGATGGTTTTTTGTCCACTGTAACCCTTCTTTTTTTTACCCTAAACCTAACAATCCGAATGTTTTCCTTGAAACACTAACAGCTTTGTTCTCTCTATCCCCTTCTTCTGGTACATGCATTAATGTTTTGCATTTTGGGGCTATACTCTGAAATTATGTTCTCTACTCTGGGCCAGTACTCTGAAATTTGTTTAACTTCTCAATGGGGTGCTTTGAAATTTGTTTAGCTTCTGAATGGCATGTTTGCTATCAAATCTTTTGTTTCGCTCTTACCTATGTATTTATGGGTATTGTCCAATGTGTAAATTTTTTTCTCCTGCTGTCTTTCAGTGCTAAATGTTGTCATTTAGGTCTAACTTTTCATTTATTACACCATTTTCTTTCTAATCACTGTCATTTGTCAGTTTTAGGGGAAACAAGAGCCATCTCCCTCTTTTTTGCTTCTTATTTCTGCCATTATTTTTGCTATTTGTCTAACCATGTGTTTAGGGTTTGCTTTAGCCTTTTTCATTATTTAGGTATGGTTTTGTTTCTCTTTTTTCCTAATCATTTTCTTCCCTTTGTTCTCTGCATTTTTATTACTCTTTTTGTTGGTGTATTAAATCAAGCTTATTTAGCAAATTATATTTTGATTAGGATTTACTAATTCTTAGTTGAATTAGATTTGGATTCTTTTTATAAAACAGATTTTGTGTGGGATTTGATTATCAAATCCTAATTGGTTTTAATTAAGTATGGGATCTATATAAAGAACCCATGGTTATTAGTTTTTGTGAGAGACTTAGAAAAACAAGAAAAAGAGAGACTCCAAGAAAAATAGAATTGAGAGAAGTAGGAGTTTCTTCCTACCGTTTGTATTTTGAAGTGAAGGTTTTTTCCTACTATATTGTTTGTTTCCAAATAAATATTTTGTTGTCTTTCCGCTGCGTGATTTTTGTACGTAGGATTTTTACATCCTACATGTGGTATCAGAGCCAACAACGTTAATTGTTGGTTTCTTGATCCTGGTGATTTTCCAGCAAGGGAAGCTAAAAGTTGTTTGTTAGCCATGGATGATTGGAACATAAAATGTGTTGTTCCAAAACTCACGAGAAAGCAAAATTATAAATTTTGGAGGATTCAGATGGAAACACACCTTCAAGCATACTATTTGCTACAGTTCATTCAAAAAGAGGTACTAGATAATGCCGATGTCGAAACCAAAAGAAAGGTATATTTGACCTTATCTCAAATTCATAAAGGAATTGATATGTCAATTTTTCATAAAATTTGTACAGGCTAAACTGCCAAACAAGCATGGGATATTTTAGAAAGAGCTTATATTGGCATAGATCAAGTTAGAAAAAATAACGTGTTATTGTGGAAGAGAAAATTTGAGTTGTGCTTTATGGAGAAATTTGAAACGATTGAGAACTATTTTTCCCGTTTGTTGGATATCAAGAATGAGATGGAATTTAATGGGTGTATTCTTGATGATAACGTTTTAGTGGAAAAAGTTCTTTATTCATTATCTATGAGGTTTGATTATGTTGTTGCACTTATATTGGAGACTAAAGATTTATCAACTTTGAGCATTGAAGAACTACAAAGTTCATTAATTCTTCATGAACAAAGAATTGATGGGAAACTTGTATTAGAGAACAAGCCAGTGGAACAAATATCAAAACCTCAAGATATTATAATAATTGAGGAAAAAGATGGTCCCAATGTAGAGTCTAATGTTCACAGTCAAAATTTTAAAGAGATGGATTGTGAAAATTGCCAAGTTGATTTTGTAAAAGATGAAGAAGAGATACTTGGTTCGGTAGAGCAACAAGAAGAATTTTTTGATGTTTTGGTTGATGAAGAAATCGTTAATTTAGAAGAAAAATCGGAAACCATTGACACGGTTGAAGAAGATGAGAGAAAATTTGAATCTCTTTACCTAGAAGAGAAATTGGGTATCATAAAATATTTTGAATTGCATAGCAATAGTGAAGATGATTGTTTTGACAAGTGGGTCAATGTGGTTGAGGTTTTTGATCAAGAAGAAGACGCAAATAGAAAATTTTCAAAGTATAAATTTTCACCAATGACAAGATTGAAGGTGATAATGAAGATCAAGATCAAGAAGTTGATATTGTACGTGGTCTACACGGCAACGGAGATTTCAAAAGAAATTCATACTCGAGATGGAGTTTGAGCTACTTTTATGGCAAGCTTGGTTTAAGGGAGGTTTTGTTGGTGTATTAAACCAAGCTTATTTAGCAAATTATATTTTGATTAGGATTTACTAATTCTTAGTTGAATTAGATTTGGATTCTTTTTATAAAACAAATTTTGTGTGGGATTTGATTATCAAATCCTAATTGGTTTTAATTAAGTATGGGATCTATATAAAGGGCCCATGGTTATTAGTTTTTGTGAGAGACTTAGAAAAACAAGAAAAAGAGAGACTCCAAGAAAAATAGAATTGAGAGAAGGAGGAGTTTCTTCCTACCGTTTGTATTTTGAAGTGAAGGTTTTTTCCTACTATATTGTTTGTCTCCAAATAAATATTTTGTTGTCTTTTCGCTGCGTGATTTTTGTACGTAGGATTTTTACATCCAACACTTTTGCCTTTGCTAGTTAA
Source organism: Gynochthodes officinalis (assembly GCA_020080225.1). Lineage (NCBI taxonomy): Eukaryota > Viridiplantae > Streptophyta > Magnoliopsida > Gentianales > Rubiaceae > Gynochthodes > Gynochthodes officinalis. The sequence goes on from CM034616.1 coordinate 5,576,463, forward strand.
ATGACCTTGCCTTTCTTTTTTCCTTATTGGTATTAATGCTGCCGGTTGTTTACTACATTAATGAATTTTAAGACAACTCTTCATTTTTCATAGCCTCATGTAGCATCACTATTGTTTTATTTGGGATTTCAAGGTCTAAAATCACACGCACATTTACAAACTATATTACAACAGATGAACATATATATTTCTCAGAACAAACAACAAAGAACAAATATTAACAAATCACTCAAGGACATTCCAAAAGAAAAAAGGCAATGATTGTTGAAAGAATCAAAACCAATTGGAGGACTAAAAACTGGCAAGGCCATCGAGTTGGAAGACTCAAAACAAGTTAACGCATCAATTGGTATTTGGTTTGAGATTGTGCTATTCCAGATGCTACCAGCTTTTAAAATCTATTCGTTTTATTTATGACTGGTTGTTTCTCATGCTATTTATATATTTCTCCGCCATGACTTTTATTTGGTTGAGATGAACTTTTAGAATAAGAATGTTATATATGGGTGTGGCAAAAAAGTTTTAGATATAAAATACTTTCGTGATGCATTTTGAAAATCATTGCTTCTTCATCTAAATTTGTATGTGAAAATAAAGAACCTTGAATAAAAATATAATGCTCTCGTGTGTGTAAAAGGTTTTATATATAAAAAATGCTTTCTTACTCATTTCATAAGCCGTCTTCGAACTAGTTTTGAACAAATTGGTTTTGAATCTTTTGACTCTTTTTGTTTTTATGCGATGACCGGTCTTGAGTCTTCCAATAGGCATAAATGAATAGATAGTGTTAGCATAGATGAAAAAAGCAGTGTTTTTTCTGTTAGTTAGCGTCATCGTTTGAAACAAATGCCTTTTGTATGTAATGATGTCACTAAGTTATGGTGAATATTACTTGTAATTGGTTTGAGATTGTGTACTATTTCAAATTCTTTTAGATTCTCCCAAATTTTATAATGGATTCATTTTATTTCTGACTGGTTGTCTCTCATGCTATTTATATATTTTTCCGCCATGTCTTTTATTTCGTTGAGATGAACTTTTAGAATAATAATGTCATTTGTGGGTGTGACTAAAAAGTTTTTTATATAAAATACTTTCATGATACATTTGGAAAATCATTGCATCTTGTCTAAATTTGTATGGTAAAATAAAAAATGTTGAATAAAAATATAATGCTCCCATGTGACTAAAAGGCTTTATATATAAAATACTTCCTACTGCATTTCGTAAAACGTCTTCGAACTTGTTTTGAACAAACCGGTTTTGAATCTTCCGACTCTTTTTTTTTTTTTTTTGCCGCTAACTGGTCTTGAGTCTTCCAACAACCATAAATAAATGGACAGTGTTAGTATAGATGGAAAGAGAAGTGTTTCTTTCATTAGTTTGGTTTGTCGTTTGAAACAAATGCCTTTTGCATGTAAAGATGTTGCTAACTTATGCCAAATATTACCTGTAATTGGTTTGACATTTTGCTATTCCAAATTCTGCCAACTTTTACAATGGATTCATTTTCTTTTTAACTGGTTGTTTCTCGTGTTATTTATATTTTTCTTCCATGACTTTTATTTCGCTAAGATGAACTTTTAGAATAAAAATGCCATCTGTGGGTGTGACTAAAAGGTTTTATATATAAACTGCTTTGATGATACATTTGGAAAATTATTGTTTCTTGTCCTAAATTCGTATGAGAAAATAATGCTGCTGAATAAAAATATAATTCTTGCATGTGTCACAAAGGTTTTATATATAAAATGATTTCCTATTATATTTTGTAAATCATCGTCTTTTGCTATGTCTTTGTATGTGAAAAAAAAATGCACTTTGGTCTGCCATTTTGCCTGCTTTTACAAATTCGGTTTTCTTTGCTCCCTCTTGCCTTAATGCATTTTTCATTATGAAAAATACATCTGCTTGGTTGTTGTAATGTGGTTAATTAATAGCTAAGTGTGATGAAATAGATTAATAGGCCATTGTGATCCACATGATTCGAGTGCAAGTGGATTAATGACTGTGAAATTTTCTGCAATTGCCCTCCCAGTTTATAATAAGCTGATGCATTCTTTTTTGTATTCCTGGATTAATGTACCATTAATGTTTCTTGGTATTCAATTTCAAGGCATTTAATTCGTGTCCTAACTATTCTTGTCTCTAGGAACTATATGGCCTTGCCATATTTGTTTCACGTTGGACCAGACAGTTTTCAAACCTAAAAATGAACAACCGCCATAAATAAATGAAGATTGTTAGTATAAATGGATATTGTTATATTTTGAAAATTGTTTGTAATTGGTCATGAGAATCTGCCATGCCAGGTTCTATTGGCTTATGTAACGGGTTCCATTTCAATGCATGTTTTATAATTTGTTACAGATTGTTTCTCATGCTATTTATATATTTTTCCTCCATGTTTTTTATTACTTTTAGTTTAAAATGTAGAATGAAAATGTAATACGTGTGTTTGCTTGAAAGGTTTTATGTATAAAACGCTTTGATACTACATTTGCAAAACCATCACTTCTTCCTTCATCTATATATATGAAAGCAAATGGTCTCTTTGTTTTGGAAAAAAAAAATAGATACTTGTTTATAGATATATTTATTGTAACTTTTTCCCGTTTTATTAAAAGAGTCAAATAAACAATGAAGGAATGAATGTATTTCACACATTTTATATATAAATAAACATCAAATACTCTCATTTTAATAGGTGCTTCTGAATAAATGTCAAGTTTAAATACTGCCTAATCTGTTCAGACATCTACAGATGGCTTGAATATTGCGAGCCTATCTAACTTGTTATTTGTCTACAAAAACATATTATACTGCCTATTTTTTTTTCCCTTACTTAGTTTAAATGATTACGTATTAGAAATATGTTTACACTTGTGTCTCCATGCTTCTGATAGTTAAAAAATGGACATTTCTTTGTTTAGGATATAAATTTAGTTAATGTTCTGCTCTTGTAATATATGTTCCTTGTTTCTTTTTGCTGCATTCTAACTGTTTTCTTCTGTATGTGCATTGAATGAAATGTGATTGTCAATGGATGTTGGGAAACTGATCGGCTAATATAGTTGCACTTCAAAAGGTAAAGTTACTCTTGCTCTTTCTTCTTTCTGTGCAATTTGCTATTGCATGTGTTTTTTGCATTTTACTCTTCCTGTTTTCTTGCTAGCACGCTCTATTTTGGCATTTTTAACTCCTCCAACTAGTTTTGAATCTTCCAACTGGTTTTTCCATTATGCAAACTGGTTTTGAACCTTCCAACAACCATTACATTTTTTTCTCTTGGAATGTCCTTCTGTCAGTTGTTAATATTTGTTCTTTTTTAATTGTTCTAAGAAATATATATGTTTATTTGTTGTAACATACTTTGTTAATGTGCATGTGTGATGAAATGTAGTTAATAGGGCAATGTCATCCAAATAGTTCATGTCCAAATATGCCACTCATTTGTGAAACTTTTTGCACATACTCGTCCAATTTATAATATGTGAATACACTTTTTCTTATATTTCTAACTTCAAGTAAAGTCCCTCTTGTTTTCTTTGGGATTTCAAGTGTTTGATTAATATGCTAACTGGTTTTAAGCCTTCCAACTGTATGTCCTTGCCAATTTTTAGTCTTTCAACTAACTTTGAACAAACTGTTTTCGAATATTCTGACTATTTTTTTTTTTTTTTGGCACTAGCTGGTCTTGACTCTTCTAATAGCCATAAATAAATAGACAGTGTTAGCGTAGATGGAAAGAGAAGTCTTTTTTTCATTAGTTTGCTTTCTCATTTAGAACAAATGGCTTTTCTATGTAATGATCTCGCTAAGTTATGCTGAATATTATTGGTAATTGGTTTGAGATTGTACTATTCCAAATTCTGCCAGCTTCTAGAATGGATTCGTTTTTTTTTTTGACTCGTTGTTTCTCATGCTATTTATATATTTTTCGTTCATTACTTTTATTTTTTTTAGATAAACTTTTAGAATAAGAATGTCATCTATGGGTGTGACTAAAAGGTTCTATATATAAAATCCTTTCATAATACATTTGGAAAATCATTGCTTCTTGTTCTACATTTGTATGTCAAAATAAAAAAATGTTGAACAAAAATATAATGCTTGTAGGTGTTTAAACGGTAAGATTAAAAAGTTACAATATTACTTGGATTTTTTGCTACATATAGGATTAAAAATTCACAGTTGAAAAACTAATATTTTCAACAACAAGTCTTGCCAAAAAACACAGGACTCTTTGTACAATGATCTTTATAAGATGAAAAATTCAAAGCCGTGAATCAAAAAAATCCAAATCTCATTTATTTTTGCCAAGGCATAACATTCCTCAAAAACAATGGAACTATCCCAATTGGTGAGCTTGAAGACCGAATGACAAAAGTGTCACTTTGTTTGCAAACAAGTATGGTTTTTAATCGCATGCTACAAGGTGGTTGTTTGAACAAATTGCTTTGTCCATTTTGCCCATGTTGTGTTTCCATTTTCGAAACTCATTTATTTCATAGTTGTTGTCTTTGACGTTATATTTCATGTTCATCCGGTACTTCTTGTTGCTTTGCAATATGTATCAAACATACACCCTTGTGGACAAACATATTAATTCCTTGTGTTTTGAATTCCTATCCTAAGCTATTGCACTATTCCCGTTTTCCTACTCGTTTTTGTTAATGTTGCCCATTTATTTGTTGTGTAGTTTATTTTCTATTAGTTACATGATATCAATTATTATTTTATTCAAATAAATTATTTCATTCAATTTTTCTTATAGGTCATGATGACACCAGTTAATCCATTTAAAAAATGGTTGACCAAACAAAATGGTCATAACCAAAAATTTTATTTCACTACTCAATTTCATACACGTGTACATGCTGGCACTTTAACATATGTGTGAGACAATGAGATCAATTATAAAATATATTATAATTTTTTCATCTTTTATCCAACGATATTTGAATACATTGGATACCCAAACGTACCATCAGAAAAATCAATTCAAAATTGGATGCAAAATGTGTTACTTGCTAATCCAATGCTACTTTAGCTACCAGGTAATCCTATAAATTTCTTTCATAATATTTTCTGGCATAAGTCCTACTATATAATTTTCTTGTCTTACTGTATAATTTTCCTTTCAACTATTAAATATTTCTTTCTTTTTTAATAGCACTGTGATTTTATTTCTTCAGCGATATCTTAGAGTCCGTTTGGACAGTGATGTATTTGGAAAAAATTGTATTGGAATATATGAAAATTTTGGTGGGTATTTTTTTATAAAAAAAGTATTTTGAAGGGAAAAACAAAAGGAAACTTTTTTTAAAATTATGTGAGAAAAATTTAAGTGGGAAAATTTAAATTTTAAATTTTAAAATAAAAATGCGTTTGGATAGTTTGTTTTTGTTTGAGAATTTACTTATTTGCAAATAAAAATACACTGTCCAAACGGACCCTTAATTTTATCATAAAATTTTTTATATTCTATACAACATAGTGGGCATTCAAAAAACAGCGGATTACACGGATCTTGCCTGCTAGTTACATGTAATAGTTCAGGAGCTTTCTTAAAAGAATGGCCCATCGTGCAACAAGGTGTGCATGGTTTACAAATGTGTGGGCACAAGCATAGCACAAAATATTTCCTCACAATAATTGTTCAAGCCAAGGAATAAGGATCCCTTTAATCTTATGCAAGTTTGAATAAATGAATAAGAAGAAACAGACTATGTTTCCCAGAAAATCAAAAGACATGGGAAGCTTTTAAACTTCAATTCTGAAACTATACATTTTAATCTACTTCAGAAATTACCATTCATTAAACTGAAAAAACCAAAAATTTTGGAGCTTGAGTTTCTCCCATCATTTTGTCATCCCCTAAAACTCCAAAACCTTGCTACATGGAAGACGCTTCTACTTCTCTCTTTGGCCTGTTACGTTTACGTGGAACTTCTGGTTTTTCCTCCAAGGAAATGGGATCGGCACCTCCCTCTTCTGCCTCCAGTATTTCCTGATTAAGTGCAACCTGCTTTGTGGAATAACAGCGGTCCGTCACAGAATTTAAATTAGCAATGATACCAGAGTTGCCAAAATATGTCAAGTTCTCTAAACAAATAAAAAATTCCTAATGAATAAATGTAATATATATATATTTATAAGGCGATAACACACGCAACAAAGTAAATGAAATAGATGAGGATTACAGGCCAAATGTGATGATTTAGGGGAAAGCATATGGTCAGTTAAACATATTTCAATTAATTATAATATCCTCTTCTTCTGTTAATTAGAGTAAGATCTTTACTTGCTCTGATCAAGTAGGAGAGCAAGGATGACCAGAAGAAGTCTCACTTAGATCCCTGGAAACTTGGGGTGTGCATAGAGGGGATGGGTGGGAAAAGGCTCAGAAGAAGGCTAAGGTAGACCATTTTCAGCTGTTACATACACCTACCCTTGAATATCCATAAAATCATGAGAATATCTTTCAACTAAGAATTGCAGCAAACTAAAAAGCTGTCAGTCTGGGCTAGCTTTGACAGTAGAGTTGCACTTTTCGTAATACATCCAGCACCAACTAATAACATGGAGATAGCAGAGATGGCAAGGATCAATGAAAGAGGTGGAACAAAGAAACTTAACACAGTGTATCACTTTCTCAAAACTGGAAGAGACAGAAACTTTTGAATTCTCGAGCCACTATTGCAACTGTTACTTCATCATGCAGTTTGACTTCCACAAAGACGTAAAAGAGGAGGAACAGGAAACTGTTACATACACTTCAGAGGCGCAAATGACCATACAAACAAAAATGCAGATATGCGACAAGAAATTGCTTCAAAACATCTACGTTCCGTGGAAAACTTCAGCCCTTTGCATACTACAAAGTTTCCCACTAACAATGAAGTTGCTCCCCATAAAACCCACCAAAGTATTTAAAAGCGTTTACTGATATCTCTAGATTGAAAGAAAGATCCAAGGCCTCATAAAATTTTATGGAATCCTTTATTGTTATCACCAACTTTAATACATTAGGACGAGGACTTGCTTGGCGCATTTGAAAAGATTAGGTCCAAGAATAGGCAATGTTTCAACTTTCTGTTTTAATACACGAAAAATTCTTAATAAGCTTTATGGCTTATCTCTCCAACCTTATAAACGCTATATGCATAATTCCAAATAATTTGTTTTACATTCTAGTAAAGATCTACTATGTCACTCTTTCTTTCAGTTTTACAATATTATTTGCAGAAAAGCAGCTTAATCTGCTTCCGACGCCAATATGTCAAACTTTTTATTCTTCTCAGTTTGAGTTACAAACAAACAACAATAACAAAATATCCATAAATGAGAACAGCCAAATCGCAATTACGTGTCTTTAAATCGTCTAGGCTTCTGAACACAATTAGGTATGCAAATTTGGAATAATACATGTCAAATAACACACTCCCATATTAAATATATATTAACCAAATTTAATAATAACCATCAGAAATGGAAGCAGCCCAGAACTTGAATTTTCAAAGAAATCCACGAATTAGACATTAAACGGAACATGCCCTCCATTAGGAAAGCCCCAATCTGTGAAACTGTGTGTACCTCTTCAAGGAATTTCCGATCAAGCTCATCATCAATTTTGATAGAAGTGAAAACGGTTATAGCAATAAGAGACATTGGGAAAGCAAACGCGAAGATATAGCTGGCGGTGCTGGGACCTGCATATGTTATCACAGAAGAACCTCTGCTTTTCTTCTTGTTATGTTTTTGAGAACCCACTTCAAGAATGGGCCTTTGGGATGGATTATTGCAACGGAACAGTGATACTGTTAATGGTAAGGATGCTGGTTTGTGATTGTGTGTTGCAGAAGAAGAAGAAGAAGAAGAAAAGGAAGCAGTGTGTGAAGAGAGTGAGTTGGAGATAAATGTTAAGGCAGCCATGATTTTGGCTCTTCTTGGTTTGAGTGGTTGGTAGGTAATGTCGTTAAAATGGGAAAATTACTTAGGTCGGTGGAACTTTTATGGAATAAATCGTAGTAGATTAAATGGCAAAAAAATAGATTTCATACTTGGCTTAATTATTTTTTTTTTTCCATTCTCTTCACTTGTTTCTATTGATTTTGGTTAAAAATGATCTTGCGTCCATTATGTGATATTTTTAAGGGACAACATAGTTATGAAAATATGTTTATAGTGTGTGCTTAATTGAGCGTTAAAATTAAAATTATTTTAAAATTAAAGAATTTTTTATTAAATTTGGTTAAATCTTATGATTCTTTTATATAATTCTAACTAATTTATAATATATGTTTAATAATATTTTAGAATTATTGAAAATTTCTATAAAATTTAAATTAAGCAATTCTTAGTCAATTCCATGATAATATGAGATTTTTTCAATTGAATATGAGATAGAGAAAGAGACAGTGAATAGTGAATGTGTGCTTATAAAATAATTTTAACTTATGAACTCTTGACGATTTTTAATAAATTTCGTAGTAAAAACTAATCAATAGACTAAAAAAAAAAAAAAACTTTAACATATCAATTGTAAATGATTTAAAACTTCATCTTAATATGTGTAGAAAAAAAATTAAATAGCTAAATGTTTAAAAAAAAAAAACTATTTTTGTGAGTTAATCTATATGGGACTGTAAAAGAAATTCAATACTTCTAAAATATGCACACAAAAAAATAAAATTTGATGAAGGGTATGGTATAATTTAAAATTTTTTAAAGGCTGTAAAATTTTTAAAAATTCATATTAACAGTAAAACCAAATCTCCATCACGCTCTTTAGTTTAACTCAATCAAACAAGGAAAAAAGTCTATGTGGTGAGAATTGGAAGCAAGACAATAGCCTAGTTTGTGATTGGATATAACTGTTAAGATTTTCTTTAGAATAAATCTTTAGTATCTTACAAATTCATGCCCTCATCTGTTCTAAAATTTTATTTAAGTTTTTTAACCCATTCTCCCACATTTCTTCCTTTCTCATGGGACCTGCTTCGCTGTTAAAATATTTTTCTTTTCAAATATAATTAATATATATTACTTCTTTTGTTTTTTTGGGCCCATTAATGGTCAAACTTTTCTATAGGAAGTTTTGCTTGCAAACACATTTTACTTTGTTTCCATTTTCGTTAGGCAAAACACTATTTTTGAAAAACGACTTCACAAATCTCCTTTGTGCAATATGAATAGTCTCAAGTAAATTGGGTTAGGAAGTTTTGAAAGCAACCAACTTTCAACAATCAATCACTTGTAACGTTATTTCAACAAGAAACTTTTGGTTTTTGATTGCAAAACAGTTTACATCTTGGTTTTAACGTATTACTTGAACATATAATTTATCTCCATCAAAATCCCACATAAGGAGGGGGAAAAAGTTTAGAACAATTGATAAAATTTAAATTCTATGCTCTGTTTACTTAGTTTCTTTATTTCCTTATTTTTCCTTTTTTGCTTTTTAACTTGAAAACCTATTTAACTATTCTAAGAGAACAATGATAAGGAAACGAAATAGAGATAAACCCAACTTCCATATTTTTTTTTTTTTGCCAAAAGATCAATAATTTTATTAATTTTTAAAAGTTAAATTATACACGTAAATGTCCTAAAAATGACTCTTCTTAACTCAAAACGCCGCTAAGACCTAACTGACGCAAAAATAAACCCATTCACCTGCTAGTCTGCCACGGACGTAGCAACCTTTCTTAGCTAAAAAACTAAGAAAACAAAACTCTAGTTTAGCGGCCTTTGCTTACACAGTGTCCCTCAACCTGAACAAAAGAAAATGGACCGCAGACATCTGTGTAGTGCGGCTCTGCGTAGGTCGATCCCTCATATTATGGCCTTGTGCTGTGGATCATTGTGAGTGCTCCTCTTCCCAAACTAGAACACCAAAACCTTAGAGTAGAATGAAGCCTTGCTAAGAATAACATGAAATCGCCACTGGCTTCGAAGTCCAGCAAACGAGCGTCCATGATACGTCTCAGCACTTCCTCCCATACTAGAGACACAAAAAGCCGACCACTCACCCTTAAAAAATTAAAAAAAAAAAAACAATAACAACAACAACAATGCAATTTCGATGCAATCACACCAAAATTGCACCTCCATCGCCTCTTCAGCCGCCAAAATTGACCAGCTTGGGGACGAAGGATTACAAATGTACTAGTACGGCTACCCAACTTCCATATCATGAAAGTGTAAAAATAAAGAATGAGTTAAGTGGCTAGAGCGCAATGACTTCTCACTGGTCTCATTGGTTAGGAATCCGAATATCAGCTCGACTTGTGCGACCGAGAATCAATCGTGAATATAATTCATGTTTTTTTTAAAATTATTAGATATATTATTACAATAACAAAACATTTACATAAAATAGCTAATATCATGCTAAATGATCTTCGTGGTAATTGATATGAACCACAAAAGAAAGTACAACTACTAATACCTCCATCAAGGAGGAAAAAAAACCCTGATAAATAGGGAATATGACATTAATAAATAGAGACCTAAAACTTTAAAAAAATGACTATTTTGAACCTCGCGAAACAACAAACTACAGAAGAGACTAAACGCAAATCCTAGTCCCTAACTCCTGCCCATGCTAATCTTGACGTTGCCGAAACTGATGTCACACACTAAAAAGAAGAAGAATCACGAAGCACATCTTACAATGGAATGTAATCTCTCAATTCTCCCAAAAAAAAAGAAGCACGAATCACATTTCACAAAGTGAGTGCACTTCCTCAAGTCTTCAACAAAAAAGAAAAACCCATACCATTTCGCACTTAGAATCGTCCACTCCTACAGTAAATTTTTTGGAGAAAGTAGCCTTCTGGCTTTTTTCATAAGAAAAATCATATTAATTCAAGTTTTGTTTAAATGCCGATTTTGGAAAATCCTTGTCAAACTCTGAATTGACTAGTCAAAACTTTCATTTTTACTTTAAATAATTTTATTTTTTAAAACTTATAATTTAACCCCAAATTTTATAAAACTCATTTTTTATTTATAAAGTTTTAAATTTTTTCAAATTAAATATATTAAACGTTTATACAAGAAAATTCTTATAATTTTTAACATATTTTTTATCTAAAATATTTTTTATACCTTTTTTTAACAAAATTATTCAATTATATATTTAGAATTTCATACAACTTACACTAAATTTAAACTGAAATATACTAAAAACACTAAATAATTTATCTCTAATACATTTGTATACTAATATTAATATTTTTGTAATTAATTTATATTTATTATATCATATTAATATCATCCAATTTTTTAATACATTTGTATACAAATATTAATATTTTCATAATTAATTTATATTTGTTACACCATAATAACATCATTTCTTTTTTTACTATCGATTCCATCAATGACCCTAAAGATATGCATGAATTGTAGTTTATTCAAAAAAAATTATATTAAAATGTGTGAAAATTTTGATAAAAACCTTTTAATAAAAAAAGTATTTTGAAAGAAAAATAAAAAGTATATTTAAGTAAAAAAAAATTAAAATTATGCAAAAATAAATGAGGAGGAAAATTTAAAATATATATTTTGAAATGAGATATAAATATGTTTAAACATTTTACTTTTCTATAATAAAAGTTATTTTTCAAATGAAACACAATACAAACATAGAACAAAAATTGAGATTGTCTTTAGCCGAAGCACTTGGAATAGGCGCTTCCTATGCACTCGCTGCAAAGGAAACTTGTGAAATCAAGGTTTCGTAATCCATCTGCCAGTGATCTACATACCATGTCATCGCTAGAATCAAATGTAAAGGAAGGCCAACTTCAAGAATAGAACTTCATCGCCACTATACATCACATCCTCTAAAAAATACACCTTGTTAGAAAAACTCCGCTCCTCAATCCCTATAACTCTGTACATCAATGATAACAATGTTACAGCTACGAGAGTTGTAAACCCAAAAAGGGGCAGCTAAGACAACCTCCCACTCGCCCCACTTTCCCTAAATTCCACTTCTCCTTCGGTCACTCTCTCTCGGTATCCAAAATATACATTCCGCTTGGGTAATGATCGGGAAAAACCACACAACCGAACCTAGAACTAACCCCAGACTGCAAATATGCTATGCTGAAATCTTTCCTACCTTTTGTCAAACTGAGAAGATAACCTCCAGCCCAACATGTTAATGGGAAAATAGCAGTAGCACTTGAAGCGGGGTGAGCTCTCATGCTTCGATCATCAGGTCATTATCCATAACAGGGGGCGATAATGGCGGTATAGCTGCTTCATGATGGATAATGGTCGCCACATTGAAAATTTTTCTAGCCGTTGTCTGGAACTCAAGGTTTCTACCAATCTTTCTGGAAGGAAGTGATAGGGAGGAGACAGCTTTAGTTGAATTGCTCCTCTCTATGGATGCTATGAAATTGTCCTTTTTGACAGATGCTTGGGCAGATGCTATGACTGAGCCAAATACGCCTGACTCCCGCAAACCTTGGATAATGACCTGAAACAAACAAATTCAGACAACACTACTTTTAGAGCCATAAATCAATTACCAAAAGCTTTAAATAAGATTATTCAAATGCTTGAAAGCAGTTATGTTTCTCCTATCAATGCATCATTGTGAATAAGAATAAACATGTACTAGCAAGAACTTCATTTAGCCATTTATGCAGGAGAGCCTTAGGGACAAGTGTTAAAATTTGGACTTCAAAGGTTCAGGGTCCAAGGAGTAAGTGTCAATAAAAACATGTAGTACATGCTTACCATAGGAGTATAAATGCGTGTCAAAATACCCTTTCTCAAGAGTTTCAAATTCAGAGTCTTGTCAGTCCACACAACATGTTCATGGTACCTGACAACGCAAAAAGACCAAATTTTCAAATTCAATGAACATCTCTCAATTTGGGAAACTTAGTGCTTTCCAAATTCCAAGAACATTACATAAAGTATACACACTGAAATATAAGAGCTCTTTCTCATCATAGTATGTATGAGGATTCACAGAAGCTAAGATATTACCAGTTCAGCATCTCTTCCTCTGTCGCCGTAGAAGCAATTATGAATGCCTGCAAGTGCAAGGTAACAACATCTATCTTAACTTACCAAGCTTATGAATATCTTTGAGAGAGAGTGAGAGAAATATATATATATATATATATATATATATATATAAAATTAAAAAATAAAAGAAAAAAAGAGGAAGAATCACTTTAATACATTCAGTTCTGTTCCATCCTCACACTAGTTATCTACTTACCTAAAATAAACTAGTCAACAAGACAGAATCCCAAGAACAAATGGTTAAGTATCTTTTTAAATTAAATGTATTCTGTGCTGACTCAAAATATTCTAATGATGCAGGAAATTGATAATGGGTAATATTTTGACCCAAAAAAGGACAAAGGCAAACAGAAAAGTGCGATATTGGTTTACTCAGATCTGATTCTTCTTCCATCATATCACCACAAGCAAAATCCTTGATTCTGCAAGTAATTATCAGTATACCTTTGTTGCCAAGAATTGGTAGTCATAATACTACCATTATCTCAACTGACCAGGACAACCATGAGATCTTTTTCCCTGGATTCATGCATATGCATAGGAACCATTTAATCGTTTATGACAGTCCAATCCACCAAAAAAAAATTGTTCTGCTGTACAGTAAGTATCAACAATTTATATATTCCAACAGCACCATAGCACCATGACTCCACAATAAAGTAGACTGCTCTCCAAGAAGCATAGTAATACATGAAAATTAGTCTTAATTTCTAAAGGCACAAGCTTTAGCACCATTAGTCACAATTTCAAAATCATCAGCTATAGTATTAATATCTGTTCTGACAAGAGTCAAGGCAAAGAATGACATCCACATCTGAAATTTATGAATCTTATGATCTAAATCAGCAACTTCCGATGTCAAAAGCATCATAAGCTTGAAAATGCTAAACTATGCCTTTCTACTCATGAGACACTATCTTAGCAATAAGATGCCTAATTCAAAGGCAATAAAATGGCAAGTAAAGATCACATTTAGAAATTAATCATCACCAAAGAAGCCCAATCAGAACCATTCCTGTAAGGAAGATAAGGAGAGAAGAGTTCTCATATTTAAAAGAACAAAGATATTCAAGTGAAAAAACAAACACCAACAAAATGAATGGTTCATCACCAGATTCACCACTATGCCTCTTTTACAAACCATGTGTTAGTCAGCGGCCCCATGTGGTGCACTCACAATTACATGTAATCACACTCACATATGTAAAACAAAAGGAAAATTTTTGAACCGTCCCTCTAAAGAAAATTCTGCAAGAAGTTCTCAACTGCAAACTAATTTTTCTAAAGCCCAAGGACCAAATTTCCAGTCCATCATGAATTGAAGAAATGAAGAAAAAAAATTAATGTTAGAAAAGTAAAAATGTTGCAAAATATTGTAAATTGTTTTCATCTATAAATCTGTATATGTTTTCCAATCTTCCAAGTTATAATTTCGATATTTTATTCTTTATTAATAATTATGATAATAACATTACTCGTACATGAAAAAACAGCCCACCATGACCAAATATGTTGAGCATAAAGAAATGCAATAAATGAAACTTTGTAAAGATGCAAAACTTTCCTCAACGATTATTCAACACCCTCATTCTTCAATCTCCCTTGTTTTAATTCATTTATTGCCTTCAATATGATCTGTTCAGGTAATAAGATATACATGCTCTTAAAATGACAAAATCAACAAATCAAGAATTGATCTTACAGATCTGTCAAATTCCAACATAAAGCATCGCTTGACATCCTCCTTCGTAGGTTTACAACCACATCGATCACGCCTAGAAGTCAAGTCTGAAAATTTGGCATACGTGTAATGCAAGACAGCAGCTTCTTCCAGTTTGATCTCACTGTCAAAATTTACATAGTTTGTCAGTTTTTAATGACAGAAGACAATTCAGCTATTTTGCAAAACAGTGTAATCAAAACTCATGCAACTAAAAGGAGATTGACAGACCAAAAGGGGTCAGTCAGGCATAAGGACATAGGATCTAAAATAACAGGTGCACATGTGAGAGAAGAGTAATAGCATACTTGGGGGTCTTCATATAATTGTGCCATCGGTGGGCTCCATTGGGACGAAGATGATCTTGAATTCGAGCAGCAGATTTCCCATTGCCATAGGTCAAAAAGTAATTTGGATTTCCACGGGTTGCCTCTTTGTACATGCCAAAATATGTATCTTTAGTTAAGTGGTCATAATTCTTCTTGAACATGGACACCTAGTTCACAGTTTTTGAGTGGAGGAAAAAATTATCAGCTGAGATCAGCAGGTATATTTGAGTTCATGCAAGTAAAATCCATCAACAAGGCATTTTACAGTGAACAGTTATTAACTTCCTAAGCAGGAATAGCAGCTGAAGAAGGAGAAGCATTGTTACTCAAAAAGAGGCAATAAAATTGTACATAACTACATAGTTAGTAAGCTCATTCAATCAATTAGAGGATTTAATACGAAATATAACTTCCAAGCAGGCCCTAATATCAATCAGAAGTCGCGGATTTTCTCAATTCTTTCAACTTCCTTTAAGCGACTTTTAGAAGAAAGGTAACTCTAAAAAGAACTGTTATAAATATCCAAATGGCATTTTTTCAAAAGGTTGCAAAAATTATAGGTGCACAGCATACGCAGCTTTATCTAGGAATTTTGCATCACTCATTTGTTTATTTTTAAGCAACTCGAGCTGAAAGCATATTTCTAATCTGAACACCAAAAAATTGCTTTTAGCTTAAAAAATCAAGAATCTTTTTGCATATTAAAATCAGATAAGAAATCTACCACAAGTGTGGTTCATTGATAGATGAATGACATGAGTTCCTACACTAAAATAGGGTTAATTATGTATATATTCCTTAAGGTTTAGCCAAACTACAAAACCAACCATATGTTTAGTCAAACAACAGTCAAATCACTTAAATGACAATATTTGTATTAACCAAGATCCCCAAGCTGCCACCACCACCCCAATGTGGCCACATTTGTAGAAAGTTGCAATAATCAAACGAAACAAGACTGCATTATAAAAAGGCACCAAATTTACTCCATGCTATATATGAAACAATCATAGTTATTAAAGGCTCAAGGCGCACCTAGGCGCATAGGGGTCCTGGAGCCTAGGCGCAAGGCGCAAGCGCGCACCTGAGCGACATCAGGCGCACTATGAAAAAAAAAATTTAAAATAATATTTTAGGCATTCATGCTTATACTTCCTAAAAGAAACTACTTAAAAGTCTCAATATAACTATATAAGCCAACTAAGTAGCATAATCTCCAAAACTTAAAATTCTAAAAACTTTCTCATAAATTCAACTAAGTAGCATAAATTCCACCTTTTGTTACTTTCTCACAGAAATCACAAACTATATCATTTTTGTTATTTGGATTTTGCAAAAGAACATACTTCCAACAAGGATCCTTTCTAGAACTATCACAACTAGTACTTTCCATACTTAAGAAAATAAAAAGAAGAGGGCGCCGGCTGCAGAAAAGAAGAAAAAGCAAAGGAAAAAAAAAGAAGAAGAGGAGCAGGACTGGTCTGCAGAAAAGGAGAAAAAGCAAAGGAAAAAAAACAGAAAAAAAAATAGAAGAAAAGGAGCAGGACTGGTCTGCAGAAAAGGAGAAAAAAAACAGAAGAAAAGGAGCAGGACTGTCTGCAGAAAAGGAGAAAAAGCAAAGGAAAAAAAACAGAAGAAGAGGAGCCGTTTGCAGAAAAGGAGAAAAAGCAAAGGAGAAGAGCAGGAAGAAGAAAAGGAAACCACGGGGAGAGAAGAAAAGAAAGAGCGGGGAGAGAAGAAAAGAGGAGAAGAAGAAAAGAAAGAGCGGGGAGAGAAGAGCTTATCTGGTCGGCGCCCAATTTTCTGTCTGCAGCCTTCTTCTTCTTTTCTTTTTTTTTTCCAGAACCCTAATGTCTTGAAGGCACTCCAGGCGCGCGCCTGGAGCCTGAGTGAAGGCGCGCGCCTTTTCTGAGAGGCGCGCGCCTGAGCAACATCGCCCGCCTTTTGATCTGCAAGGCGCAAGAGACTGCGCCCTGCTAGAGGCGCGCTTCAATAACTATGGAAACAATTATTACTAAGAAACAAATTAGTGTTCAAGAAATTAAGAATATTCTATTCCAAAGAAAGATATTCTAATATTCTATTCCCCTATCCCTGTGATTCAGGGGGCCGTGTACACACTGATTTTCCATACACCACTCAATTCTATTGAGTTCCACAAACCACCCCTCAACTCCCTCTCTTTCTCACTTGGCAGTCCAATCATCAATTTGTGTATAAATAGCAAAGCAATCCTTGCCCGTTCTCTTCATTCTTCCCTCTTTGTCTTCATATACATGGCATCTCCAAACCCAAAAAGTGAGAATTTTGATCACATAAAACTGCTCGAGTTTATTAAGAGATTGATGTGAAAAAACAGAATGGCAGCAGTTGTGAACGTGTGAATTGGAGAGCTAGATAAGCTAAAAGAGAAGGCTGTTCGATCGAGGAAACTACTTTTCTTCCAATCCCAGAAAGCAGGAGTTACTGATGAACAACAAGAGTTGAAGCCACCACAACTGATTCTCAGCCCACCAAAACACCTCTTACCAAGTTAATTCCTGAATTGGTTCTCCTCGACAGTTTTCCTTCAGTTACAATTGAAAGATGACACCATCTGGCAGCTCTCAAACAACAAAACCTCACTGATCCATGGATAGATTTAACACCATATCTCAACATGGCTACATAGAAGAACCAATTGGTGCTCAATGATTTAATTTGATGGATATTTGTAGATTCAGGTGTATTCCCAGAGATTTTATAATTTGTTCTTCATCCAAGGCGACAATGGTGACAGTGGAGACTGATCCAATGTCTTATTATGACATCAAGCATGAATCCACCATTGAATCAGTGATAGGGAACATCATTAAAAATTTCATGATCACAATTCTTCCTCAAATAGTCAAATTCCAATAACTACCAGCACAAGAAGCCACTAGCAAATTCTATCAAGGCCAAAATCTATCAACCCTTCGGCCAAAAGGAGCCAGTTGATATTTAAGTGTATTCTGAATGTTGTGATACAAGGCCGGATAACATAGAAATGGACATGTCATAAGGGATGTTGTGCTGCTGGTTTGCATCACTAGGGTTATTAGTACCAACAATTACCGCCAGTCTGCATCTAATGTTTGATATGAGGGTCTGTATTTTGTGGAAGCCTATGGGCACAATTGTAATTTTATTACTTCCGGTGAGCAGGTTTGGATCTTGTTAGTGGCAAGGGGCCGCTGTTATTTGTCTCAAGGTTGGTTCGGAAGTTTTGCTAAAACTCAAGGGAATTAAATGTAATTAACCCATAAAAATAAATTAGTAGGTTAAGATATTCAACCAAAATAAATAAATAAATAAATACAACTGCGGGTATTACCTCAGTGAAAGGTTCCTTGATATCATCCCTTTCCACACTGCTCTCCTGATAAAATGAAATAAATAAATATCCTGACTTCATGCTTCATTAAGTTAAAAAGCTAATTCAAACATAATGATTTAGTCTAAAAAATTATAGCCTCGGCCACCAAAGAGGCTACAAAGCAGTGGCATAACAAACAATTAACCAAGGAAATTTTTCAAACACCATTGTCCTCATAACTTACATAGTTTGGAAAGATCACCATGTCAACATTCCCAGGAACATCAAGTAGCAGTTGCCTCAAAGAGTATTCACGAGAACCAGCTGGATGCAGTAATTCATCAGTGTCTAGATGAATTATCCAATCCATGCCAGCATCCTGGCAGAGATTCCATAAATGTCAATAACATCACATACTTTCACCAATGTAGATACAGAGTTTTAAAGCTTTTACACTTGACCAGTAAAATTTAAATGATAGTGCACTATTGTTCCTTGAGATAGACTGAACCTAGTTTTTATCATTTAAAATGCATTATGATTCGAAGAAAGTCAGTGTCTATATTTTTACATGCGTTGTGATTCAAAGAAAAAGTATGTTCAAAAATCAAAAAAGAAAAAAAGGAATTACCCTATTATATCATCATTTCACTATTAAATTTTAAGCATGTAAACTTTGTATTTGTATTCGTGTGTATTAACATAATATATGGTAGAAATTCATGTTGTGACCTCAGATTCTCAAAATTCAGGTATATTTTTCCAAAGTTGGCCCATGATGTAGTTTTTTAAATCCTTCTATGAACTCCACGTGATGGAACAGTATTTAATTCCTCCAAATTCATTCCCCTTCTGGAATGAAAATTTAAGACTTTGAAACAAAATCAATGGGGATTGCAAGTCAACCATTACTAACTAGCCTATAAATTTACATGCAAATTCTCCTGGAATGTTTTGGGGGGAAAAAACCGCAAGTCCACCATTAGCAAGCTAATTTCCAATTACACATAAATTGATTAAATCCATCGAACAATTGAGTATGCTTATAAATGTTGATAAAAGGAGTACAGCATCTATCTGCAATCTTAAGATATTTAAGCATAATTGAGCACTTGAAAATAATAAGAAGCTACATCAAGATATACATACCCTGGCCATGACAATTGCCATCTCCATATTAAGGGATTGCTTCACGAAAAGCTCATAATTGCATGGCTTGTAAAAGAAACTGGAAAGCCATGTTTCATTCCAGATACGGCTGGACAGAAAAAGTATATATATAACAATAATAAAAGACAGGTTAACAAAACATCAAAGTGCTGCTGAGAGTGCATTATGGCATGACTCATTGTGCTGTGAATCATGATTTTGAGATCCATTTTCCCTTTTTTCCCTTCCCTTTAAAGGCAATCATCTTACTGCTAAAAAGAAAGCATGAAATTGCACTTTAAGAAATGTAATCAGAAGATCATGGAAGTTAAAGAAAACAAGATTTTTTCATTTCTGCTTGGCCTTAAATTTTTTAGGCTCCATTTTGTTTAGCAAAGACAATGGGCAAGAGGCAAATTAAGTCTCCAATCCAATATGCCAGACCCTCATAATAAGGTAAAACATGTAACAAACCTCTTAGCTTGCTGCTCTTCAAGTTCTCTGGTTCTGTAAATTACTTTCACTCCCTATAAAAGACAAAAAGTCATAATTGGTTATCATCTCAGAAAAAGAACATAGCCACTCTTCTAATAATTTCATGGCAACAAAGACTTATACCATGACATATATCAAATCAATAGCATCCTTACCCTAAACAGCAAGAATTAAATGGCTAATTGGAAAGATACAAAAATTTAGGTGAAATTGGAACATAACAACCTCCAACCCAGATGAACTTCAAAAGCATTTCTCGTGATATGAAGGGTTCGTCTAGGAAAATAGTTACAGATAAATTTCTAAAGCAGTTGTAAAATCAAACAAGAAATATAGCTGTGCACAAACAAGATACAATAAATTTTGAATGCGTGGGCTTCATTACAAAAGAAAAAGATAAAAAATGTTCCCAAAAAAGAAAAAATCCAAGTAACCACAGAGATGGCGGCCACTCTAGCATGATTTTCACTAAAAAAGTAATAATTTATCGAACCCAATGTGATTTATCTCTGCTCATCCCATTATTGTTTCATCCTTTTTTGACATTAAATTTCTTTCCTGGTTTTGAGGCAAAGCCTCAGTCTGGCTGAAATTAAAAGGCAGACTATGTTTCAAAAATAGTTTACTACCAGCTATATAGGGGGAAATATAGTTGAAGATACCAACCACCCCCACCAACAACACCCCCCCGGCCCCACCAAAAAGAGAGAGAGAGAGAGAGAGGCAACTCACTGGAATGGATTTGAGGACTTTAGATACAGTCGGTGATGCAGCTTTACCCTCCACGAATAGAAAGAAGGTTGACACACCAATGACTTTATGATAGAACATCCATGGTAGAATCTGCTCTAAGCCAGCAGATGTACTAGTTGTAATGCATATCTGCAAAATGCCACGCAAAATAAGTTAAAAGGCCAAAACAACTGTGCACATAATTTAGTATTGGACACCTTTTGGTATTGCTAAGAGGTTAAAAAATTCATAAAATGAAGACTTCTTCATATGTGAAAAATCACAAATATAACTAATAGAGGTGCTTTTTTAACTACAGAATGCCCAAAATCAAAAAAATTAAATAAATAAAATAAAATCTGAGAACAAATAGTATTGTCAAGCAGAAAGCTAAAATGTTACATGGAGAGGACCAAGAACAGCTTCTTAAAGCATACTGATTTTTGTTCAACACATTGCACTTCGAATCTTTTGCAGGGTAGACTCAGCCCACCTCTAAAACCTCAAAAAATCATGTAATTGGTATCAGCTCTATTATTAGAATTTTGCATGATCAAAGAAGAAGAAAAGCAAATGGTACATCACAAGAAATAAAAATAATAACTCTACCTCTAACTCACGGAATTAAAGATAAATTTTATAACATCTCTATGCCTTCCACAACCAAGGTCTGAAATGAAACCCTAAATTTAAAAATTAAAAGTAAAATCAATTTAAATTTAAAGAAGAAAGAAAAAAGAAAATGAAGATCAATACCACCAATGCCACCCCATCCCCCGAAAACCATGTAAGAGTTTTGGAAGCTAAAGGATGACTGACTTCCAGAAGGGAAAGAACTAGATCTTTGATAAAAGTGCCACCACTGAAATGACTTCAGATCACACATACACACACTTATACACACTCAGTCCACCGAGCTTTCCTTCACTAAATCCCTACTACTGAAATACAGCTTACAGACCGTCAAAATTCAGTTACTAAAAATTAATGAACAGGAAACGCGGAATTACTATATCATAACTCAAGAAAAAATCAATAAAAACATTAAATAACTGTTCCCCTCCCATTCTTTCCTTATTTAGCCGAAATTTCATCGAATATCCAACAAAAATTAACCTACATTTTACTTCATTGCCGCACTGAGCTGAACATCAGATTACCCACATATGAAAAAAAAAAAAAAAAACAAAGATCGCAAAACCCCTAAATAGATCACACTTGAAAAAAAAAATTAAAAATTCCCAAAAACAAAAAAAAAAAGATTCAACCTTGGGCTTAAGATCTGCTTCAAAGTTGAACTTCCAGTCTCTATAATAAGGAAACGAGGCCCTATTGGCCTGTCCCAAGAGTGAGGAACAATCTGATGAATGAGAAACGTGCGCTCCCTCAGTGGCCAACGGCGAACTGTCCATGCCGGGAAACTTATGGGACTCTTCCGGCGACCACCTCGAGATGGGATCGTCTACTCCGCCACCGCGCCATTGGAGGACGAAGGCAAAGAGGGCGAGTGTTAGAGGCAAGAGAGTCAGGAGTAGGAGAAGTTTCGAGATAAAGGAGTTGTGAGCGGCTGAGGAAGAAGCGGAGGACGGCGGTTGGGGTCTAAGAGAGGCGTAGAGACCCGCCATTGGTGAGAGAGAAAGAGCCGAAGTCTAAGAGCACGTAATGAAATACAAATAAATACATACAAATTTCTGGCTATTTCGATTTTGGTCTCCAAAATGTTGAACTACAAATTTGGCTTTAATACAATGTTGTAACAGATCCATTTGGGAGTGTTTGGATGGCTACACAAATTGAAATTGTCTTTAGATTGAATGCATGTTTTATAAGTATTTTTTTTTTATAAAATGTAGTTTGAATTCTATATATTCTTTCTATGATTCTAATTTATTTATTTTGAATTTTTCATTCACAATGAGTTGAAATTATTGATAAAATTTAACAAATTCTATGAAATTTACACTACAAAATTTAACAAATTCTAACGCATCATCAATTGTAACAGGAAACCTAATAAGCACCTCTAAATATTCAGGCAAAATGAATGAAATAACCCTCAAAATAATCTCTCACATATTAGCTAATGAGTTTTTTAATCTCTTTCTTTTAAAATATGAAAAAATGATCTCTCACATTCATGAATGTACCCTTTTGATCTTTCGTCACTATTTTGTCACTATTTCGATAAAAAAACAAACCGAATAACGAATGATTAAAAAAATACATTCATAAAATATAATGGACTATTTTTTCTCATTTTAAAAGTGAATGATTAAAAAACTCATTAACCAATATATAAGGGACCATTTTGGATGTTATCTCAAATGTTTTGAGCCCTTAATTTGTGTTGCTTTTGATTATTAAATTAAAAGCTTATCTCCTAATTACTTCGATTGTATTATTTCAAATGGTACAATTGGTTTTAAAAAACTTTTTTTTTTTAAACTATCTTAATTCTTATATAATTTACGAAACTCTAATCTTGATTGAACTAAATGGATAAATCAAAAAACTCGACTGCATAATAGATTTTGCCTATTAAGTTTCAGACATGCATTTACGAATTCAAATTTCTGATTCTTATTTAAGCATATACTCAAGGATTCACAATATTTATTCCTCAAGCATGTTGTCCCTTTTAGTTTCAAACTTATATGCGAGATTCTCTCCGTCCTTAAAAAAAAAATTAGTTTCAAATTTTTTTTTTGAAAAAAATATATATATTACTTTTTATATGAAATTTTTGCATTACTTTTATTAATAATAATATATTATCTAAAATTAAAAAGTAAAAGTAAAAAAAATATATACATTTAATACACTGAATTTTAAAACTGTATCAAATTAAAACTGAATTTTTGTTTAAATGAAGGAAATATTAATTTTTTTAATCATAATGTAATAGAATATTTTTTTTTCTAACTTAGAAAAGATTGGCTACAGAAGCAATAAAATCTTAGGCCTCGTTTGGATGGGGAATTTGTATTTATAAATAGTAAAATTCTCAAATAAAAACAAACTATTCAAACACATTTTTTATTTCAAAATTTAAAATTCAAATTTTCTCACTTAAATTCCTCTCACATAATTTTTAAAAAAAATTTCCCTTATTTTTTTCCTCCAAAATATTTTTTTATCAAAAAATACCCATCAAAATTTTTACACATTCTAATATAACTTCTTTCAAATAAGAACAATCCAAATGAACCCTTTGTTCTGAAGTCCGGTAATGTACACAAGGAATATGTGGACATAATTTCGCAAATTTTAAATTTCACATAAATCTATTCGTAATTCTCATAATTTAATTTATTCATTCTGAATGCGACGACAACATCTAAATTGGACAACTAATGAGTTAATTACTCTTTTGTCCTTTATTTGTACAAGGATTTCATTTACAATAATTAACTTTTTTACATAAAAATAAAACATTCGACTTATTTTTATTTTAAAATTTAAAATTTAAATTTTTCTTATATAATTTTTCTTATATAATTTTTTTAAAAAAAAAATTTATTTTTTCTTTTAAAATATTTTTTTATTAAAAAAATATTTACTAAAATTTTTACACATTTTAATATAACTTTTCTCAAATACATCCCAATTCAAAGGAAATGGGATTTCTTCTTTTCACATAAAGAGCCCCCGACATGACTTATTCTGCATGCTCTTCCTATCAATCATACTAATGATAAGGGCGATTGAATTAGTTTTGCTGCGCGGTGCGCACTACTCAATAAAGTCTCTTTGTTTTGCGTGCTGCCAAATTTGAAATGGGGACTGACCAACCACCTTTGCTGCCCTCCTTTTTTTTTTTCAATTTTTTTAATTCGTTTTTGTTTTATTTATTCCATTTTTCTTCTTAATTTCAAAATCAAATATACTTCCACTTCATCTTTATTATTTTCATAAATAATTTGTTTTTGTTTTCGTTGTTTCTTTTTTTTTTTTAACTTAATTCTCAAGTCAACATGTCTATTTCGTCTTTGCCATTTTCTTGACAATTATTTTTCAGGGTTATTTACAATTAGTTCCCTTAAAATGAGAGATAATTGTAATTCTTTTCAAATCATTTTATAAACCTTTTCGTGAAAGCAAAGATATTCTTTTGACATATTTAATGGAGGAAAATTCTGTTATACATTACACAAAGTAAGAAATATGTATATTATGAGGTGGGACTCAATGTTTTTTCTCTATTTATTATGAAATTTATATATATATATATCACCAATAGGATGTTTGGAGAGTTTGTTCCCAAAGTAAAGAGTTCACATTTTATTTATAAAATGTGGACTCCAATCCAAGTTTACAAATGTGAACTTGGTTTTTCTTTCAATAAAAAAGGTATGAACTTCGCATATTTGTGCCACCAAATTGCACCATCAAATCTTCATCTTCATAGCCAGCGTTGCCATCAAATCATAATTTTTTCACCTTGTTCTCATTTTGGCAATTTACGGTCCAGTCTAGGGGCGAAAAAACGACTGTCGTCTTCTTTGCAGAGCCTAATAAATTGTCAACAACATTGCTACACCCAAACATCAGCCAATTTCTATTGACAATGAGATGAAGATCCATCTCTGTCGCCCATCCTTGGGATTGTTCTGATTAGTTGTGCTCTTCGTCATCATCTTTAGAATTGTTCCGATTGTTCTCTGAATATTATTATAATTAAAGAAGTCAAATGTGGCACAAATAAAGTCATGAGATTTTAATCCAAACCCTCTAGAATAAATATCGCAATATGGCCTTCCAATAATTAAGTTGGATTTATATAGATAACATCTCAAAAAATATTTTCATATTTTTTGAAATAATAGTTATAAAATAAAACATATATTAAATTTTTTTTTTAAAAAAATGTATTTTAGAATGCCATACAAACAAGCTATTTAATTCTCAAACCAAGTTAGCTTTAATGCAAAATTGGTGACTGAAGTCTAGTCACAAAAGACATAATGACACCCACGAGGGCCATGACTAACAAATTTGATTTTCCAAAAAGATCTTTCAACCAACAAATGGGAGGTTCGCAAAATTATCAAAAGAAGCCCGACAGCTATTTTACAAAGGGAAGCTTAGGGGGCATTTGGTTTGTTGAGGAGAATGAAAATAATAATAGTGGGAAATAATAATGAGTTTTTTTATTATAATTATATTATTTGGTTTGTGTTGGGAAATAATAATGATAATAATAATAATAATAATGCAAAGTATTGCTTTTATAATTTTAGTTCAGAAAAAAAAATTGTGGATAATCAATCACTTTCATATCTCAAAATAGGAGTTATTATTCAAGTAATGATACCTATCAATCAAATATCACATTTCATTCCATTCCAATTCCTTTTCCCCTAAACCCTTCAACTAAGCACACTCTTAATTTTTCTTTCTCTCTGTTACACAAAAAAACATTTGAGAACATGTTTTATTTATAAGATTTAATAAAATCCAAATTTAATAAAAATAATCTATCTAATTTGGAAAATAAAACAACTACCAAAACTAAAATTAAAAAAAGAAATTCAGTTTCATTCTACTATATTGTCTTTTTTAAACTAACTTTTCATAATTTGTCATGCCAAATATCTTCAACTTTATAAATATCTTCATTTTCAATACTTTTGTAAAAATGTCTATCATTTGATTTTTAGTTTTATAATAATTAATGTCAATTTTTTTCTTTGTACTAATTCATGAATGAAGTAAAACTTAACATCAATATGTTTATTTTGACTATGAATCAATTTTGTAGCTAAAACACTATTACAAAAAATCATAATTGCACCATCTTATTTATTAGTGTTCTTCTAAACCACAATATTTAAGTAGTACTATTAGCTACTGTAGCACGATCTACTTTTGCCATGGACAATGCAAATACTCACTCGTGGCTATCCTTAACTTATAAAATGGTTGGAAGTTAGAGTTACTAGGGAAAATATCAAAAATAGCACCTTTAACTTGTCTATTATCAAATATAGCAGCGGAAAAATTGTCTTTACAACTATAGCAGTCGAAGGGTTTTATGCCACGCGAAATGTCTAAAATACCCATCTGCAATTTGAAAATCGCGCCCGAACGGTTTCTTCTCCACTTGCGTTTGGTTTCAACAAATCAGACCCTTCCCTTTCGCTTCTTTCATCGCAAATCCGAATTTCCGAAGTCATTTCCCCGTATTCTCAGTCAATTACACAACCGGTTAACAAAACATTTATCCAATTCAAGCCGTAATAATCAATGGCGAGAACGCGCGGTGGACCATTATCATCTGACAAGCAGAAGAAGGAAGAGCATACATCTCACAAGCGGACAGGCAAGAGTAAGAAGGTTAGTTACAACGAAGCTTCGTATTTGATATGTATCCCGCGTAGATGTTAGAAGGAATTAGAAAGTTAGGGTTTTTTGCGCTTGGTCCTATCCCTTTTGCCATTCATTCGTTCGAAAACGACCCAGAAAATAGAATACGTACGCATAGCAGTCTTTAACTAGGTTCTAGTTAGCATATGTCGACAAATAGGAGGAAATGTTGAAACATAGGAAGAAATGTTGACAAATGGCCCAAAATGTCGACAAAATATGTCGTTACATCCCTCAAACAGCACCCATAAATGTCGACAAACAACCATAAAATGTGGAACACGACCATAAATGTCGACAAACACCAACACTATCAGAAATGTCGAACACTACTTAGGAAATGTCTAACACTACTTAGGAATTGTCGACAAACAACTATAAATGTGGAACAATACACATAAATGTGGAATGCTACACAAAAATGTCGACAAACACTAGAAATGTGGAACAATAACATAAATGTGGAATACTACACACAAATGTCGACAAACACTAGAAATGTGGAACAATACACATAAATGTGGAATACTACCCACAAATGTCGACCAACCCCAGCAATGTCGAAAAGTCTGGAATGCAAAATAATTTTTGAATTTAGAAAAATTGGAATGACTGTTTATAGGCAAGGGTTTATAGTAATCAAGGACTATATGTACTTTCTATTTCCAATATTATCAATGATAATGCATCTACTTCTTCTGCTTATATAATTGAATTATTTTCTTTATTGCATGCAAGATTAGGACATACTAATTTTAGCTATATAAAGAAAATGCAATCACTTGGCTTAATTTCTGGTTTGAGTTAACCAATATAGATAAATGTGAAATATATGTTGAATCAAAAATCACTAAAAAGACTTGTATTTCTACCTGCAACTAGAGGTGGTAAAAAAAAACATTATGTTACTTTTATTAAAGCAAACTATAACTAGAGGTGGTAAAAAGCATTATGTTACTTTTATTGATGATTTCTCTAGATTTGCTAAGTTGACAGTGACGAGAAAGTGTTTAAATTACTTGACAATTGATCTTGATTTGCTTTATATCATGCAGGAACAGCTCAAGGAGGAAATGCTCATTCAGGGTGATTTTTTCTCTGCCCAGGTTTCGCAGTACTGCTACTACGAAGCCAATATGCGGAGAATCTGGTCAAAATTGAGTGATACACAAAAAATAATCCTCCGAAGGGAGAGCAGTCTTGCAGAAATGGCTCTTGACTATGAACATACATTCTGGTGCAAACAAATTATCCATTTTGTTTTGTTGAGGCAACTTAGGCCAACTGAGCAATCAAATGTCGACTGTAACTTAGACTTTAATTTCGTCGGCAAGAAGGTAACATTTGGCCAGAGAGAGTTTGCCATCATTACAGGCCTCAAGATGGGGGACTTTGCGCTTTCATATTCCAAGTACCATGCGCCTGATGGTCCTTTTTCAATCACCAAGTATCTAAAGCATCTGGGCCAAATAGATGAGACGACATACAATGAAGTGTTCAAAACTTACGACCGTATCAACGCATCGTATACAGACAATGATGTCGTGTCCTTGACACTGTTGCTTCTATACACATCCATCAATGGCTTGCCGAAGCGAACCGGGATTGAAGATAAAATGCTACATTTAGCATGTGATTGGAAGAAATTCGATGAAATGCCGTGGGGTGACCTATCTTTCAGGGCGACTGTGAATAGTTGTAGAAAGGCAATGATGAATGCCTTGAAACAAACTGAACACCTACACCATCGGACTTACACTGTTGGGGGATTTTCAGTAGCACTCGGGGTAAGGGAACTGAACTATTGTTTTTGTTTTCCTTCTGTCGCATGCTTAATACCCCCCAATAACCTAAACAATTTTTTCTTCATGTCTTCATTTATATTTTTTTTATAAAGAATAACATTTATTCTAATATAGTTATTAAACAAAAATTATCTTGCATTCTCCATAATTTACAAACCAAAGCATAACATATTTTACTGAGCATATTACACAACGGCACATGTTCTATGGTGATATTATAACACATTTTTTTATATGGGATAATAACAAATTCTTTTGTTTCAATGTTATAGGTGTTCGTTTATGAGACAATGCCACATCTCCAGCGGTTCAAAATGGTTGAGCATGTAAAAAGTACTGGATGCAAGCCCAGAATGTTTAGATGGAAAGGGCTGAACGCCTAGAGAAGAGACCAAGAAAAGAAGAAAGTTTGGTCAAGAAAAACTATTGACGGGGAGGTTTGTTACGTTTATTAACTGAATATAGAACACTTGAAGCTACTTTTACGTGAATATTAATTCTTCACATGTTGCAGAAGGTGAAGGTGACTCGAATGAAGCCCACACCAGAAGAGAGATAGAAATTCTTTGGTTGGGAAGAAGAGAAAGCAGTTGGCGACCATGAGGAGTTCGGCAGAGACGATGATGACTCCAATCATAAGGCTGAAGACAGTTTCTACGTGTCCTATAAAACTAGACACATAAAAACCGAGAGTGCCGAAACTTCGAAACAACATTCAGAGGGCAAAGCATAGAGGAGGCAGAAATGAATGGCCTTAGTAGAGGAACTTAGATCACGAATTGCAGAGTGTGAGTCTCAATTGAAGGAGGCCAAAGAGGAACTGCGAATAGAGTGGGCTCATTCGGCTGCTCTTGAGGGCAAAGTAAATGCTCTCACTACTAGGGTCGAGTGTCAAACCACTGACCTTGCTAATATGTGGCAATACATACGCACTTTGATACTCATCCAACCAACTGCACATTCCCCTCCTTTTTCGCCCGATTCCCAAGATTCATTCGGCCATGGTCAGCAAGAAGGACCTACGGAAGACCAATATGGTGAGCATAAGGTGCCGACGGATGCCAAGACAGAGGGCCGTACGGATGACCAAGGTGGTTAGCACGAGGAGTCTCAGGGGGCCAATACCGAGGGCCCTAAGGATCAAGATAATGTTCCGCCGGCTGAGGTAGAGGGTCAACACCCTATCACGATGATAGCAGAGGGTTTGACAGAAGTGGATAATGTGATTATCCTCACCGACTCACAAGTAACCCCCCTAGGCCAAACCATTGATACCGGTTGAGAGTGCTCCACCCGCACCAATGAAGGAAAAAGAGCCGAAATCTTCGGCTCTCGAGGAGACAGTCGGCCAAAACCTGGAGTTGACTCTTGCCCTAGCCGCGGGCCCCTCGACAGCTGCGGCATTACCATATCAGCCATCTCCCAAAGAGATTACAGCAATGAAAAGGTGGATGAGAGCAAAACCACCCCTCTACTTGGATACGCCCGTTTTATCATTGGATTCCGACCTCTTGCTGAGAATGTGGACTGCAGGCGATTGGCTGAACGATCATGTAAGTTATTGCTTTTCCTTTATCCTACCATGATTAATATATGAATACTGAATTTTACCTAACAACGTTATATTTTATGCTTGCAGCAAATTAATATGTATACGTCCATGCTGAGAAAGAGGATAATTTCAATGGGAAGTGGTGAAATCTCCATCATGGAATGTTATTTTGATGTAAGTGTGGATCGATGGAAGCGTGTCTTATTTACTTAACTCCTAGTTTTAATTTATATACATAATGACCTACGGATTGTCTTTTCCTTTTGTTGGTGGTAGATGAACATGAAGGAGCTCCATGGGGCCCAAAAAGTGCCACAATTTGATGACTTGGCAATGAAGCAGTTTGTTGGTGATTGTGGCTTCGAACGCGATTGCCGGACTGTTGACATCGTCTTATTCCCCTACCACATTGACGGCAATCATTGGATGCTCGTGAAAATGGATTTGTACGCACATAAATTACATGTGTACAACCCATCGCCTCAAGGAACTGTAGTTGTGCCAAAGTTGGAGTACCTCATTTCAACAATCCCCAAGCTACTGGAGGCGTGTGAGTTTTATAAGTACTATGCCAATAAACAGCCAATGGGGGATCAATGGACAGTGGTAATAGAAGAAAATTTGGTCCACCAAGAAGGGGGGTAAGTATCTAATCTCTAGTATGATCATTTTCCCACATAATAGCTGTAGGAGTAATGATTTTAGTCTTGCTTGTTTATTTTTGTAATAGTGGCGATTGTGGCATATATGTATTAAAGTGGGCTGAATGCATTATCCATGGCCTCCCACTAAATACAATTCGGCCTGAAAATGCTGTGGAGATCCGCAAGGAGATGGTGGCAGTACTTTACGTACACGCAAAGGAGGAGCATGTTAGGCAAAAAGATGTAAGGCCCAAAAAAAGAAGGAAAAAGTAATTACAAAATTGTATAAATAAATGTACATGAACATTTTTTTGTAGGAGCAGGTTTTTTATGTTAATTTAAATTACATCAATGTAAATATACACAAGATTCATTGGTTTTTTAAGGGGAGCAATTTATCATTATACTTCGGCCTATGAAACTACATTCAGAGTTATGTGTGAAATATATGGGTTTTTTTGCTTTTACAAAAAGTGTATGTATTGGTCATATATCCGGATCATTAGCAAATGTATGCAATTGGTCATATGTGTTCCATTTATTCCTGTATTTCCAGTTTTAGTAAATCATTTTATCTAGATAATGCCGAATTTTACGTATTTTGGCTATCCAATATGTAGGCAATGTATTCTGTTGAGCTAAGTCATTTGTTTGGCAAGGAAAACAAATTTTTAAATATCCCCTTTTCGCAATCAATTTGCACAAAATGGATATTTGAATCAGCTTTTTTTTTTTCGCAATCAATTATATACATATATAATTTACCACAATTAGTTCCTTATATTGTAGAGATATAATGTTCTTGACATAGTTCCTTAAATCACAGAGACATAATTGAGCGTATTAGAGTTTTCCTCACTGATTTCGACGTTTTTTTACTTATAGTAGACATTTCTTACTTATAGTCGACATTTTTTACTTATAGTCGACATGTTTTATTTATAGTCGACATTTTTTACTTATAGTCGACATTTTTTACTTATAGTCGACATATTTTACTTGTAGTCGACAATTTTTACTTGTAGTCGACAATTTTTACTTATAGTCGACAATTTTTATTTATAGTCGACAATTTTTACTTATAATCGACATTTTTTACTTATAGTCAACATTTTTTACTTGTAGTCGACAATTTTTACTTATAGTCGACATATTTTATTTATAGTCGACATTTTTTACTTGTAGTCGATAATTTTTGCTTATAGTCGACAATTTTTACTTATAGTCAACATTTTATACTTATATGCGACATTTGTTTCGCTGATTTCACGTATGTGCCGACAGTTTGTTACACATGCATTTCGAGGTTTTCGGACGTATTTTTTGACATTTACGTACTTTTTTCTTTTACGGGTGCAACTTAATCAAGCCAAATTTTTCTGAACAGTATGTATTACTCCATTTTACCGCCTTTTCGGACTTCAGTGGATTCCAATTTCTAATCACTAACATTTGTTAGATTCGGTTTCCTGCGTCTGCCTATCGTAACTAAGCTTTTTCGCAAAGTGAAAAGGACCCGGCGTCTACATATCCTAACATTCGCAAGGTGAAAAGGAGCCGGCATTGTAAAGGTACACATTTCTATACTCTTATTCTTCTGAATAATGGGTAGCGGGTTTATTGTAAGGGCTTTCACTCATTAGAAACGGGATTATTGTACACGGGTTGTATGGGTCTTGTTTCATTTTTTCAAGGGTAAAATGAAGTAATGGTGTAAAAAATGGATGTTTAATGAATGTTATGCCAATGAAGGGTTATCTGACTTCATTGAATGCATACAGCTGTCGAAGGTATGGCGACTCAAAATGTATAGTCTGTGCATGTTCTTTATGGAGAAGAATGGACTGTTGATGCAGTGTCGAATGAGCATCGATACATCAATTATAAGAGAGTTGAAACTATATTGTTGGAGGAAGCTGCAAGTTTCTCGAAAATGGTTAATAACATCATTAGCGCCATTGGTGTGGATCTGAGAATAAAAGATAAACTTCTAATCCAATATCTACCAAAGTACTTGTCCAATATTTCTGTCTTGCCCATCAACAATGATTACCACGTGAGGTGTTTTATGAATGAGATTATAAGGCATGCCAGGATACCTATATGTGTTACCATTCGAGAGGTTTCAGCTAATGCGGATGAATACGGTGGCAGTAACTCACTCATAAAACGATTGAGCTCTGATAGTCCAATTTGGACTAATGATGTAATCTATTCAAGACATTTGGATGAGAACAATATTAGCAGACCGAATGCAGATCAATTCAGAAGCAAAAAGGATGATGCGCCGTTGGTACATGAAACCATCATTGTTGACGATGAAGGAATAATGGCCTCGGCAAGAAGCAAGGAGTCTGTTCTTAGGCCCAAACCTCAAGATATTCATTGCCTCGAAGCCACTAAGTCTTCTCGTGCGCGGGGGGAGGGGGGAGGGGGGGGGGAGGGATTGGCTTCTGATAAATTAGACGCAGTCGTAGATATTGCAATGAGCGATGTTTTTGAGACTAGGCATCACCTGTTCTTGAGGATGTTAATGCTTGCCGTCAAACATTTTTTCGAATGGAAGGTTCTTAGGGCAAGTAGCAAGTTTTGGTACCTAAAGTGTACGAATGTTAATTGCAAATGGAGAATGAATGCATCGGCGATTGGGAATTCATCTGCATGGAAGATTACAAAGTATGGCAACATCTATACATGCCAATCATCGTTGGTTCATAGTGATAATCGGCAGGCATACAGCAAAGTTATTGGTTCATGGATCAAGGGTAAGTACCAAGACGTATGTAGGCCATATAGGCCAAATGAAATCATTTCAGATATTTGATCGGAACTTGGGGTTAACATATCATATCTCAAGGCTTGGAGATCGAGGGAATCTGCATTGCACGAAGTCAGGGGCGATTATGAGGGTTCGTATACAATACTGCCAGCCTATTTACACGTGATGCAAGAAGTAAACCCAGGCATTGTTACTGAGCTGAGTCGGGATGAGGGTGGTAGATTCAAGTATTTATTCTTTGCATTTGGTGTTTCCATTGGTGGCTTTCGTAACCACATGCGGCCAGTTATTGCTGTTGACGCTTGCTTTCTTAAAGGAAGATATTTTGGGTCGTTAATTGTTGCGACGTGTATGGATGGTAACAACCAAGTATATCCTGTCGCCTGGGGAATTGTTGATTCTGAAAATGACGCATCGTGGGAGTGGTTTTTGCAAAGGCTAAAGGCTGCTATTGGTAATGAAACCGATGGATTGGTGTTTGTTTCTGATAGACATAAGAGCATTGCAAATGGCATAGCGAATGTGTTCCCGGATACTTATCACGGAGCATGTATTTATCATCTAAGCAACAACCTACGAGCAAAGTTCAAAAACAATGCCGTGATCCTATTATACTTTAAGGCTGCGAAGGCTTACACCATGGCTGAATTCAATGAGCACTTCGCACGGATTTCAATGCAGAATTCAAGGGTAAGCGAGTATTTACGAGAAGTCGGGATTAAACGGTGGTCAAGGGCACATTCAGGTGGGAGACATTATACAATAATGACGACCAACATTGCAGAATGTCTACATGCATTATTGAGTGATGCCCGGGAGTTACCTATTCACATTTTGGTTGATTACATCCGCAACACACTCCAAAGATGGTTTCACGAACGGCGTACCGTGGCTAGTGAAATGAAAACATTGACGACCCCATACATTGAAGAGCTAATAGCATCAAGAATAAGAGAAGCACAGTCCTATACGGTTGAACCGGTTGATATACACAGATGGTTTGTACGGGACATTGCAAACCGGACTGCTACAGTTGATTTGCTTAAAAAAACTTGCACGTGTCGAGTGTTTGATATGGATTAAATTCTTTGTGTTCATGCACTAGCTGCATCTCGGCGCAGACAAATTGACCATTACACCTTATGTTGGCGACTGTATCACACTAAAGCACTTGTAGGGGCTTATGCCGATTCTATTATGCCGGTGAGAGACGCTAAGGATTGGAATGTGGCCACTGATATTTTAGCAATTCAATTATCACCCCCGAAACCTAGGACTAAGAGTGGAAGGAGGAAGAAAAAAATAATTCCTTCTACAGGAGAGGAGAAAGTTAAAAAAAATGTGGTCATTGAGGAGGGAGCGGACATAACCGGCAAACTTGCTCAAATGCTTTCGTTTCTAGGGACATCGTGTAGAGCGAGTTAACTTTATTTAGTATTGGATTTTACTTAAGCATAAGGACAATTTGTATATGCAAATTTTGTGGTCTTCCTTATTGAATATTATTAAATTTAAGCACGTTTGATTTGTATATAACATTACCAAAGTACGCAACTATGCACATCTTTTATTAGTACAATACAACACATAATACATCTGTTATTAGTACAGTACGACACAACTTAAGTTCGATATGTTGAGAGACATATAATACAATTACGGTTATAATTCGACATTTTCAATCATTGTGTTGACATATTGCTCGAGGTATAGTTCGACATTTTAGAGCACAGTGACGACATATATGTCGACATTTTAGATCATATTGTCGACATATAGTTCGACATATCTTCATAATTATCGATATATATGTCGATATATATTCATTAATATCGACATTTTATATCATATATGTCCACATATATTTTGACATATATGCATCATTATCGACATATATGTATTATTATCGACATATTTTGAACATTCTCGACGTATGGACAACTCTCTCGTTCAAACCCAGTTCGGCCAAAAAAATTAACATACACTTGACACCATACCCGCAAAACAAACACACAACTCACACACCCTCTCATGATAGCAGATTCGAATCTAAAAGCAGATGCAAATTTTCACCAAACCCGCTACTCGATCGGCCTTTTTTTCCTTCTTCAACTGCATGCCGTGGTTGAGCCATAGTTGATTTCGGTCATGTGGGTTGTTGATTCAGTGGATGATGAATGCTAATTGGCGATTACAGACCAGGCGGAAGATACGTGGGAATGTTTGTCTAACGTCTTTCTCCACATAGAAGGGCTTTTTGGTCATTTCAGTTGGTCAAACACCCTTGACCTGCTATATATGTGAAGAAAAATGTTGCTCTATTTGATAATGGACAAGTCAAAGGTGCTATTTTTGATATTTTCCCGAGTTACTAATAGAGATTGTGTGTTACATTACTTAGGGTGTGTTTGGACAAGGCATTTTTATTTGCAAATGGAAAAAATTGTTTTGGAATGTGTAAAAATTTTGGTGGGTATTTATTAATAGAAAAAGTATTTTGGGGGGAAAAATAAATTTTAAAATTATGTGAAAGGGATTTGAGTGGGAAAATTTGAATTTTAAATTTTGAAATAAAAATGTGTTTGGATAGTTTGTTTTTGTTTGAGAATTTACTTATTTGCAAATGGAAATGTGCTGTCCAAACGCACCCTTAGGGTCCATTTGGATAAAGCCATTTCTATTTGTAAATAGAAAAGTTGTATTGGAATATGTGAAAATTTTGATGGGTATTTTTTTATAGAAAAAGTTTTTTGGAGGAAAAAATAAGAGGAATTTTTTTTTTAAAATTATGTGAGAGAAATTTGTATGGGAAAATTTGAATTCTAAATTTTAAAATAAAAATATGTTTGGATAATTTGTTTTTGTTTGAGAATTTTCTTATTTACAAATGAGATTTTCCTTTCCAAACAGACTCTTAGATTTTCAAAAAATAAGTCAAGACGAAATCTAATATCCCAAATTTGGAATTTTTGAGGAATCTATCTATTATATATATAAGAAAACAATGTCCATGCACTATTTTTTTTTTTGACACGGATACTATGTGATTATTATTAAGTCTATATAATTTCTATTCTCTATTTCTATTCCTTTTCTTATAATATTTTAATTTAGGTAAATGTTTGAGATTTAAATATTTGAGATTTACTCCTATCTTCATTATCTACTTTTCTAAAATTTAATTTAAGTTTACCTATATTGTAATTATCTATTATTAATCTTTATCTTAAAGTATCTTATTGTAAATGAAAAATCTAATTTAATCTTAACATAAAAGCGTAAAGTTACAATTCCTTTTTTTTTTTCCAAACTACACATTTTAATATAAATTTAATTACATTATAGAAATTATCTCCTATCTATTTAAATTTTATCTTACACTATGTTATTGTAGATTGAAAATTTGATTTAATGTCCACAAACAAAATTGTCGATTATTTCTATTTTTATTCCAAATTACATATTGACCACTTTCCATGGTGATTTTATACTTTTATTCAAATTTCCTCCGCTCTTGGTATGGTATGATTAGTGTAAAATATGAAAGGAATTTAGGGCACTACCTATTCCAATTTTTTTTTTTTTTTAAAAATATTTGTCACCCTTGTTTTTATGTCATCAAAGTTTGAATTTATCTATAGTATCACAATTAAGTTAACTATAATGTTAATTATTCCTTTTTTATTTTGATTACATAAAAAGGCTTCTAACAACATCCTTAATGCTGGTGGTGCATGCATATAAATATGTTTGATCATTATTTATAAATTCTTTTGCCTTCCTCGTGTTTCTAATTGAAAATTTTTCCATACTGATATTAATTATTTTTTACAACATTTTAACTTTAATTGAATATGATAAAGTTATATTCAATTGTACATAGTAAAGGTTCAATCTTCTCTATGCCTCATTATTTAATTAATATGGTAGTCTCTGCAGAGACTTTACAGAAATAAGTAAAAATTCCTAATATTTATTTGAAAATTTCGTTATAATAATTTGTTATGTTATACCAACATATTTGAGAAATTTGTTTTTATTCAAGCAATTTCTTTTACCTGTGTAGTGCACTGGAGGGTAGTTAATTTTTTTTTAATTTTATGAAAATTTAATGCTTCTGTTTTGTTAAAGATTCTAGGTGGAATATAGTTCTGAAAATTTATGTAAGTCATTTGTAAATAATTGGGTAAATAATAAATTTAGTTTATTTACATTGATAGGGACGAGTGGGTATTTTATCACTCATGCTCACACACACACACACACATATATATATTTACTAGGATAGGCTTTGTAAACATATTTTAAATTTGAACATTTTTTACCAATATGCATAGTTTTTTAAAAATTCTCTATAAAATTTAAATATTATTTTTTCACAAACACACACTAATCATTTATGTCCCACGTGTGCAATTCAATATTTTATATCGTTGCCGTTAGTTTAACCTCATTTTATTTGAGAAGTAATTAATGAATGAGACTTTTAAAATTATTGACATCTTAATTAAATTTGAATTCAATAATTTTATCTATCCAAATCTAATACTCTCATCTATCTATATTTGTAATACATTATTCAAATAAAAATTAAGTTTCTAATATAACTTGTCTATAATAAGTTATACTTTTAAGGTTTTGAATTGTTATGTAATTTTTTTCAACAAAATAATCCCGTGTAATTATATGGGTAAAATACTAGTAATTTAAAGAATCTAATTTCCATTGATTTTGAATGTTTAGGATAACCACAAAAGGGTTTTTGATATCTTTTTGGACCAAAGGGGGGATATTTGTAAGTTTAATAAACCACAATGCGTTATTTTGGAATTAAACCACATTTTTGTTAAATTTTAATCATGCTTCATTAATGATCATATTATTATTTGATAGCATACCTTAATTCTAAACTAATTGACAAAAATTAAAAGTTAAAGTAAATATGTTAGAAACCTATATTGACGCTTTTTAAAATGACATTCGACATTTGAAAAATAATTTAGAAGGAAAGGTGTATCTCATGTGGTTAAGGAGAATTAAAACTATTTATAAGTAAACAAAAAAATTAAATTTAGTTAGTTGGATTGTAATAAAGATAACATCAGATGGATTTTGATTATTCAATCATGGGGTTAATATTGTAATTAAAAAGAACAATTAGGGATATAAAGTTTTAAAATAAAAAATAGTCATCTTATACTACTATTTCCATAAAGAGTAATGACACTTTTATTGCGTTTTTATAGTGCAGAATAATTGTAACTAATGTGGCATGTTTAAAAAAAAAACAATTTCTTATTATTTTGCACCTTTTAAAGAGTGTGATAAATAATTTTGTTTTTTTTATACTTATCACATAAATTATTATAACTTTTTACTATAAAATGTCATCAAAAATATCATTACTCCTTCTACAAATAAATTTTATATTGACTTTTTAAAGCTTTGTGTCATATTTTAATTTCAAAAAATTAAGTATATAGTTTACAAATTGAAAATTACTAGGCGCTGCATTACAATTTCACAAATTAAATTGATGTTAACTCTCAAAATGCAAAATTTTATTATTTTACATTTTTTAAAGAGTATGATAAATGATTTTATCTTTTTATATTTGTCACATTAGTCACTATGACTTTTTACAATAAAAAGTCACTAAAAATATTATTACTTTTTTTAAAAAAACTTATATTGACTTTTCAAATTTTTACGTCTTACCTTAATTTCAAAAAATAACGTGTAGAGTTTACAAATTAAAAAGTAATGGAGGCTACATTACAATTTGACAAATTGAATTGATGTTAACTCTCAAAATTTGGGGTGATTTTGTAAATTAAAGCAAAATTTTGGATGTTGGTCAAAAAATAAAATTTTACTATGGATGCATTGTAAAAATAAAGTAAAAAAGACATCTTATTATTGTGTAACTTAAGGGAAAATTTTAAACTATTCACAAGTAAATGAAAATATAAATTGACTTAATTAGAATCCAATCAAGTACGATTATTTGAACTTTTCAAACTCCTTTTTGTGCAAAGTTTATAAATATAAAATAGTTGTGCTACATTAAATTTATCAAATTAAATGAAATTTGAATTTTCAAAGTTACACATGAGATTGAAAATTTAAAAACATTTCATAGAGTGATGTTTACATATCAAAAAATAGTGGTGCCCATTATATTTTCTCGTTAAATTGGTGTTGAATTTATAAAGTTTTAGGTAATGTTTTAAATTAAAATAACAATTTTGGGTTGAATCTAGCAAATGAAAAGTGCTAGTGATACGTAATTCCAAAGAAAATTTCTGTATTTTCAATCGCTGAAAGCATTAATAAGTGTTGGGATAAAAATTAATAAATCCCAAAATAACACAAAAACCCGAACGGAAAAGCAAACAAGTTGCTTGATTTTGTGAGTAAACTTTGGTCGACTCAAGATTGACAAAGCAATCCCAAAAACCTCATCAAAACCCATGGGCACAACAATTCAAGAGTAAATTGATTTTTAAAGGTGATTTCATCCAGCAACAGAAGCAAACAAAAGAACAAATTGAATGGCCCATGGTCAAACTCAAATCTTGACAATTGAGCAACCAACGTCTGGAACAAACCGACGCAAAACTTCGGCTAAACAACTAAACAATTTGAGGCAACTGATTAGCCAAATAAAATAGGTAGCCAAGAGTTTTAAAGTTTCGGCTGAGCAACAAACAAAGAAACAAAATTAAGGAACACGAAGAAAGGCAGCGGCTGAATTTTTCTTTGTATTTCTTTGTGTTTTTTCTCTGTCTATTAAAATCATGAATAATATGTCCTATTTATAGGACTCAACTAAACCCTATACCTATTGGATTTGGTAACTACTAAACCAAAACCCAATATGATTAATAATTCTAAATCTAATAGAATTATTAAATTACAAATTATAAACCCAATAGGATACTAGGATACTTAGTTTAATTCTACTACATTGCCTCCCTTAAACTAAGTTTTCATAACTTGTCATGCCTAACATTTTCTTCAACTTCATAAACGAATCCATCTTCAATGCTTTCGTAAAAATATCAGCTACTTGTTTTTCGGTCTTGCAATAATTGATCACAATTTCCTTTCGTTGAACCAAATCACGAATGAAGTGAAATTTGATGTCGATATGCTTGCTTCGACCATGAAATATTGGATTCTTTGTCATCTTTATTGCTGACGTACTATCACACAGAATAATAGTTGCTCCATCTTGTTTATGTTGAAGAAAATCTAGCATCCTTCTAAGCCACAATGCTTGAGTAGCCCTGTTAGCCGCTGCAATATATTCTGCCTCTGTTGTAGATAATGCGATAACTAGTTGCTTCTTTGAACTCCACGAAAATATACCGGAACCAATAAAGAAAGCATAACCAGAAGTACTCTTTCTCTCAATAATGTCGCCAGCCCAATCACTATCAGTGAATCCAAAAAGATCAACAGGATCACTTTTGCATAAAAGATTCCTTCACCTTGAGTACCTTTAATATACCTCAAAATTCTCTTAGCTGTTTGCAAGTGATAATGACGTGGATTCTCCATAAATCTACTGATTAATCCGACACTGAAATTGATATAAGGTCTTGTAGCTGTCAAGTATCTCAAACTCCCTACCAAACTTTTAAAATAAGTAGGATCCACACAAGTGCCAGTCCCATCTTTGGTCAAACGCAATTGTTCTTCAGCTGGGGTCAAGATTGGTTTTGCACCATCCATCTTGAACTTCTTCAAAATATCTCCAGCATATTTCTTTTGACAAATAAAAATGTCTTGATCAGTCTGCGAAACCTCAATTCCAAGGAAGTATGACATGAGACCCATGTCTGTCATCTCAAACTGTCGAATCATAGCCTCCCCGAATTCTGCAATCATCTTGGGATTATTCCCAGTAAATATTAGATTATCCACATATAAGCATACGATAACAACTGCACCATGAGAAGATGTCTTCACATATGAAGCATGATCAAAAGGACAGCGCTGAAAACCACTGTCAATGAAGAAAGAATCAATACGGGTGTACCACGCTCTTGGAGCTTGTTTTAAGCCGTAAAGGGCTCTTTTCAAACGGTACACCCTATTTTCTTGACCTTTCTTCACAAATCTTGCAGGTTGTTCAACGTACACTTATTCTTCAAATATACCATTAAAAAATGCAGACTTTACATCCATTTGATGTATTTTCCAACCATTTTTGGCAGCTAAGGAAATAATTAAACGAATAGTATCAAGCCGAGTAACAGGCGCAAATACCTCAAAATAGTCGATGCCAGGTTTTTGTTTATAACTTTTAGCAACCAACCGCGCCTTGATTCTATCTACTTCTCCATCGGGCTTGTACTTCGTCTTGTAAACCCACTTGACACTAATGAGTTTTTTGCCACTTGGAAGATTTGTGAGCTCTCAAGTATCATTCTTTTCAATGGCAGGAATTTCATTAGCCATTGCTTTCTTCCAGTGATCCTCATGAACAGCATCTTCAAAATTAACTAGGTCACAATCTGCAAAGAAAGCAAAATTAACAACATCTTCGTCAGATAAATTTTGAGAGTGACCATCAACAACATAATCCTGCAAACGAGCTGGTAGACGTCTTTGTCTTTGTGGCCGACTAGACTGCGCAGGAATAGGTTGAGTAGAAACTTGTTGCTGTTCGGGTACTTCGGGCTGATTGACCTCATCATCGTTGTCATCAAAGTATGAAGATTGTGGAGGATGACTAACCGCCACATCTGACCCTTTTTCTGACCAATCCCAGATACCTTTCTCATCAAAATTCACATCTCTACTAAAGGCGATCTTCTTTGTCAAAGGGTTGTATAACTTGTACCCTTTAGTCTCAGAACTGTAACCAATAAAAATACACTTTTCCGCCTTATCATCAAGTTTCTTTCTGAGAGCATCTGGAACATGTGCATATGCCAAACAACTAAATACTCTAAGATGAGAAATATTTGGCCTTTTACCAGACCAAACCTCATAAGGGTCTTTCCACCATTACATCTAGTAGGACATCTATTTAACAAATAGATACCACGTGAAACTGTTTCTGCCCAGAAACCCTTAGGCATATGTTTGGCAACCATCATTGATCGCACCATGTCCATCACAGTTCTGTTCTTTCTTTCTGCAACACCATTCTGTTGAGGAGTGTACCTTGTTGTCATCTAATGCTTAATCCCATACTGTGCCGAAAAATCATCGCACACTCACACACTGTATACTTTGTGCCTCTATCAGTTCTCAGAGTTTTGATGGAGTAACCACTTTGCTTCTCAACATACACTTTAAAATTTTTAAAAGTGTCACAAGCATTAGACTTATTCTTCAAAAAATAAACCCAAGCCTTTCTGCTGAAATCATCAATGAAAGTACTAAAATACTTATTACCTCCATTAGAAGGAACATCTACTGTACATAGATCAGAGTGAATGAGCTGTAAAGATTCTTTTGCCCTCTAAGCCTCGCCTTTAGGAAACGGGTCTCGATGCTTTTTGCGCAAAATACAAGACTCACACTGTCTATGGTGAAAGTTGATGGAAGGCAGCCCAAAAATAATGTTATTCTTAACCAAAAACTGCAATCCACGGAAGT
Source organism: Gynochthodes officinalis (assembly GCA_020080225.1). Classification (NCBI taxonomy): domain Eukaryota; kingdom Viridiplantae; phylum Streptophyta; class Magnoliopsida; order Gentianales; family Rubiaceae; genus Gynochthodes; species Gynochthodes officinalis. The sequence goes on from CM034616.1 coordinate 5,620,051, forward strand.
AAAAGTGCCCAAATCTCATGTGCCACAACCAAGTGTCATCAACCTCAATCGAGTTAAAGAAAGGTGAATCATCACAATTCAAAATAATAGGAAACAATCTGCTATTTGTCATATTCACCTTTGCAATCAAACCCAATCTATCATCAGTGATGGTGCAGACACGTTTTCGAAAACGTAAATCATAATTCTTCTCTTGAAGTTGACCCAAACTCAAGAGATTTTGATGCAAAGCATGCACATAAAACACATTAGCAACAGCACTTTTTGAGCCATTCTTCAAGGTAATAGGAATATCTCCTTTACCACATACAGGCACTTCATGATTATTACCAAAACGAACAGTGGATTTAAATGACTCATCCAAGTTTTTAAATAATTCCTTCTTTCCAGTCATGTGGTTACTACATCCAGAGTCAACATACCACGTGTCATTTTTAGACTCCCCAGCCACACCAGCAGAAAATAAGATTGTCTCATGCTTTTCACCAGAATCTTCAGCAACATTAGCATTGATATCCTTATTTTCTGATTTATTAGACCAACAATTCTTTTGGATATGGCCTACTTTACCACAATTAAAACATTTAGGCCCTTTTTGCGGATTATTGTTGAAATTATAAAAATTGCCTCTTTGTTGGGAGGAATTGTTACCTCTACCGCGACCACGAGAGTTACCTCTTTCACGTTCACGACCTTTGAAATTCTGGCCACGACCACTAGAAGCAGCATTGTTGGACGAATTTTCACTACTTTTCTTTTTAGCAGTCTGAATTTTCACAACTTGCAACGCCTTCTCCACAAGCTCTTTTTCATGAGATTCATCCAATTTGCCATTAATTCGTTGTTCATGCAGCAGCAATGACCCTTGCAATTCATCAACTGACAAGGTTGACATCTCTTTTGTCTCTTGCATCACGACAACGACATGGTCAAATTTTAATGGCAAAGTATTTAAGACCTTTTCTACAATGAGTTGATCAGTAAGATCATACCCATTCAATTGCATCTCGTTCTTTATATCATTCAAACGAGAAAAATAAGACTCAATAGTCTCATTCTTTTCCATGCTGCATAGCTCGAACTTTCTTTTCAAGGTTAACAAATTACTTTGTTGGATTTTGTCAACGCCTCGATATGTTTTGGCCAAAATATCCCACGCCTGTTTTGCGGTTTTAGCGGTGGATATTTTTCCAAATACAGAAACATCAATTGCCTGGTGTATTTGAGACAACGCCAAACTGTCGTTTTCTTTCGTCACCTTAGTAGCATTCTCTGCTAAATTTTCTTGAATATGGGCTAACAAATCAAACGCGTGAGATGCGTTTCCATCTGGATTCTCCAAAAATTGTAATTTTGTTTACCCTTTAATTTGGGTACGGAACAATTAATATTCCGTTTCGCCATAACTTCCAAACACTAACCAAAGCTCTGATACTAGATGTTGGGATAAAAAATAATAAATCCCAAAATAACACAAAAACCCGAACGGAAAAGCAAACAAGTTGCTTGATTTTGTGAGTAAACTTTGGTCAACTCAAGATTGACAAAGCAATCCCAAAAACCTCATCAAAACCCATGGGCACAACAATTCAAGAGTAAATTGATTTTTAAAGGTGATTTCATCCAGCAACAGAAGCAAACAAAAGAATAAATTGAATGGCCCATGGTCAAACTCAAATCTTGACAATTGAGCAACCAACGTCTGGAACAAACCGACGCAAAACTTCGTCTAAACAACTAAACAATTTGAGGCAACTGATTAGCCAAATAAAATAGGTAGCCAAGAATTTTAAAGTTTCGGGTGAGCAACAAACAAAGAAACAAAATTAAGGAACACGAAGAAGGGCAGCGGCTGAATTTTTCTTTGTATTTCTTTGTGTTTTTTCTCTGTCTATTAAAATCATGAATAACATTTCCTATTTATAAGACTCAACTAAACCCTATACCTATTGGATTTGGTAACTACTAAACCAAAACCCAATATGATTAATAATTCTAAATCTAATAGAATTATTAAATTACAAATTATAAACCCAATAGGATACTAGGATATTTAGTTTAATTCTACTAAAATAAGCATTCGACAATTTCTTTATCGCTTGTAAGAATAATTCTGAATTTTTCCATTAGACAAGCACTTATATAAGCTAATTATTCCATTATTATTTATACAATTTAATAATTTTTAATCAAGTAAATATTGTTCAAAGTATGTCCTCTCTATTTAGTCATAGCAATTTGCATTTGGAGCATTATTGTTAGTGATGTTATTAGTGTCATTTGCTTCTAATTTATTCAATATTGAAATTTATCAACTTTTTAATGTTAATGACTAATCAAAATGAAATTATACAACTTACTAATTTATACAATAGAGGTTTCTATTTTTTTCCGCCCATATATCATAATATGGTGAGGTTGTTTTCATTTTCATAAAACTAGACAAGAATTTTGATATAGCAATATTGGCATTCTATTTAAATAAACAAGTGACAAAGTAAAAATTTCCCCAAATATAATTTAAAAAACTATACCCAAAAATAAAAAAGAATAAGAATAAGAAGCAAACATTGACATCATATATAAGAAATTGCACATAAATCTATATTTAACATCTAAGGCTAATCTAGTGACTGCTAAAGAGGGATTTAGAGCCATCATAAGTTAGAAAGAAAGGGTTTGCATCTCTTCGCTTCACTTCCCCCTCCCCCCCCCCCGCCCTTAATTTTTAATTTTTTTTTAAAAATCTAGATTATTAAAGTTTTTACCCTCATAATTAAGTTAATAATTCATTCTCATTACCATGTAATGTTATATGTTGGTGTTATTTATTAATTTCAATCTTATTTGATTTTTTTTTATCTAATAGTATTTTCACTTATACATTCAAGAGATTATTTAAAATTTATCAATTTGATTAAATATTATAATAGAAAATATACATATTCTGGAAGGAATATGGAAAGCTATTAATTGAGTGGCAATCAGGGACGCATGGATTCAATTGGTTTGTTTCGTAAAAGGGAACTAAGGAGTTATTGAAATAAGATCTGAAAGGAAAGAAATTAGCGTATTGTTTTGATTGAGAGGTGTACAACAAATTGGGGGTTTAATTCAATAAAAATTGCAACAAAGAGAGGGAATTATTTTGGTTTGGTTTGAAAGGATTATGTAATATGATCCAAAGATAGGTATTAATTACATATCAAGATTATGAGAAAATTAATTGGGATTAAAAATTAACATGAAATTAAAGAGTTTAAGATTGAAAGCAAAAGGAAAAATATTGACATAATTAGTAAAAATGTAATGAATCACTCGTGTGTTATTTGGAGCGTTGATTTTGCTGAGAGAAAAATAATGACACGGGAAATCATTATTTCAATTGGATATCATGTTACAAATTAAAGAAATTGCGACAAATAATTTTTAGATATATAAATCTTGTAATATAACATGGTTAAAAGGATTAATAGTAAAAAAATATTTTTGGTTCAAATATCTTTTTTTAATTAAATAATATAACCCACATCTACATAAACAAATCATAATAGTGTGATGTCACTTTCTATCAGTTATTTTAATACTAAATTATTTATCTAATTTTTAAGACTAAAAGTATCTGCTACCAACTATTAAAAATTAAAAGTGTCAATTCTTCAAATTTTGGGAAACATAAATGTTAATATAAAATTAAACCATAATAGTTAACCATTAGTTTGACCTAATTTCTATTAGTTAGATTAAAATTGATACAATTTTTTAATTTTGAGAACTAAAAGTGTTGACCTTTAAACATGAGGAACAAAAAAATGTCAATTCTCTAAACTTTAGAGACCAAAAGTATTATTTTCTCTTACGAAAATTAAAAACTTTATTTTCTCTTAAATTAAAGTAAAAATCAAAAACTTTAGAGACCAAAGGTTCCTTTATATTAGAGAGAGAGAGAGAGAGCTTTTTTTCTCTACTGCAATAAGTTAAAGAAGTCAATATTGTTTAATTGGGAAATTTACAAAAATAGCACCTTTGACCATTGACTTTACAAAAATAGCACATTTCTTTATTTGTTTTATGTTATAGCACTTCCATCCAAAAAAAGACTATAACGCCTCTCGCTTCTATTATAGAACGCAGAGAGATAGCATTTCACCCCATGTTCTTTTTGTTTTATCAGAACCCGTTTCATCGATTCAACAAAATTTGTTCTCCCACCCCACTGTTCGTACACCTTATTTGAAGAAGGCCGCAATCATAAAGAAGAAATTGCATCAGCGGTATGTTTTGTTAGTTAGTTGAAATTTGTATTAGTTGAACTGGGTCTGTGAATTTGAAAGAGAGAATGGTCGAGTTTTAGGTCAAATTTTAAGTCGAGTACTAAGTTAGGTCGAATTTAGATCGCGCTCTACCTAATACTCGACCTCAAACTTGACCTAATACTAGATCAAGTTTTTTTTTAATTAAAGTTTAAAAAAAAAAGTCACTCGACTTAGTACTAGGTCACGTATTAGGTCGAGCTTAACCTAGTACCAAGTCAAGTGAATTTTTTTTTCAAAAAAAAATTATAGTTTTGAAGAACCATATTAGGACAATTAATAGGTCAATCGTTTAGTCAAGTTCTATTTTAGGTCGAGTAATAAGACTAAATTGGTCAATTAATAGGTCGATACTATGAAGCCAACAAAATGTTGTGCATAAGGACTAAACTAATCGGGCAGTAAGACATATTGATGTTCAACATATACCAATGACTTATCTTGAATAACAACATGTTCCACAGACAAACGAAAAAATGACAATTTCTTAAAATGTTCCTTAAAATAACATTGAAGACAAATACAAATTGACATTTGTTTTTTGTCAATTGTCTTCAACTGCGCTACATTCGTCTTCTTCAGAAACATTTCCTACTTTTTCAAAAACATTTTCTATGGCCTTTTCTAAATGGTGAATTTTGGCCTTCAGCTTCTCAACACGAGCATCCAAATGTTTGGCGGTCTTATCCAAATGTTTGACAACCTTTTTTATGTGGCTAGTGTATTGTTGGCATCTCTCTGCTGTCGCTGCTATGTTGGGGCCAAGAGCATTCATTCGTTCATGCATATGCTAAACTACGATGTCCCATTTCTCTTGCAAGACATGAAGACAAATACAAGGAACATGTTTGATAATTTGCTCGACAAAGTCAAACATTCAACAACACTTCACTATATCAAAACACTTTCTGTACGAATTTGTAAGATTAAAATGACAATTTGTAGTGAAATTTCAATTGACCTCGTGAGCCTGCACTTTCTTGCTTGAAGATGATGGTCCTCCTTTTATGCTTGCCACTGAAACGGGAGATATGTATTGCCACTGAACACATAAAATTAACTCGATCAAAAACATAAAGTTCTGAAAACATAAAATTAATAAGCTGGCTCGACCCTTTACTCGACTAATAGTTCGACCAAAAATATAAAGTTCTAATAAACATAAAATTAATAAACTGGTTCGACCCTTTACTCGACTAATAGCTCGACCAAAAACATAAAGTTCTGATAACATAAAATTAATAAACTGGCTCGACCCTAGTTTACTCGACTAATAACTCGACAAAAAACATAAAGTTCTGATAACATAAAATTAATAAACTGGCTCGACCCTAGTTTACTCGACTAATAACTCAACAAAAAGCATAAAGTTCTGATAACATAAAATTAATAAACTGGCTCGACCCTTTACTCGACTAATAGCTCGACCAAAAACATAAAGTTCTGATAACATAAAATTAATAAACTGGCTTGACCCTTTACTCGACTAATAGCTCGACCAAACACAGAAAGTATTGAAAAAAAATTTAAAATTGGACCGTTGGTGAACCATTGACTCGACTAAAGATCGACTTAAAACTCGACTTTTTAAAAACTCGAGTAACTCTCGACCTAAGGCTCGACCAATCATCGACCCCCACCCGACCAATTTTTCAACCAAATTCAGACAATCCATTTCAAATGCGTACATACAATATCAACACACACTACATACGAAGAATAAAACGATAAATTTATCGACAAAATGGTACTGACCTCGTTATGATGTGCTTCATTCTTCTTCATCACGACTGCTCTTTTAACGATGGAAGATGATCGTCCTCCCTTTGTGCGTGCCTTTCTAAAGTTTAGAATGGGTTAATACAACGGTTTTGAAGCAAGCTATGAAGCGGAAAATAATAAAGGTTTTGGAAGGATATGAAGAAGAAAACAAAGAAGGTTTTGGAAGGAGAAGAAAGGTTCTATTGCTAAAGGATTGTAATCCATTCCGAACATTGGTTCTATTATACAAGAGAGGGTGTTGTAGTTTTTTTTGGGTTGGAAGTGTTATAACATAAAAGAAAAAAAGAAGGTGCTATTTTTGTAAAATCAATTGTCAAAGGTGCTATTTTTGTAAATTTCCTTGGTTAATTTAATACATAATATATTAACAATAATTATTAATGGAAATTTAGTTAAATTCACTTTATGTTAAAAATAAAGTACTTAGATTAGAATTTGATTTTATTAAGTTAAAATGTATTCTATCTTTTTTCCAAAATATAGAGTGATACTATAATAAAATTAAAATTTAATATTTAGTTTCAACTTAACAAAAATCACAAGATCTAAAATAATTACACAAAATAATTATCCTTCATTCATAATCTGTAAAATTTATGATATGGTTACCTATCTCCCACTTTGATCTACCCACTTATTTGCAGTTTGGCTAATTTAGTACTCTATCACCATTAGAGTGGCTCCTTGCCACGGTCACCATGACAATTATTCTTTAAGTCTCAAGTACCATTGTCACTCTACCAAATCACCACGACAGTCTCTAATGGTTAAAAATCAATTTGGAGCACTAAAACACATTTATAGTGTCACAACCAATTAGGAATGAGTAAACATATTGATAAATTCGTATTGTACTATGATTCTATGCAGTAACATAGAATATAGATAAGGTGTAATTTTTCATAAGATTAAATAAAGGTATAAGATTTGAAATTAATGACTTATAAGCCATGTTATAAGACTCGGACCGACCCGGCCGGTCCGACCGGTGACCCGGTGACCCGGTCCCTAGACCGGTCCGAGTCACTCAAAAACCCAGTTGGGGGATTTTTTTTTCCTTCCCTTCTTTTATCTTGTTTCTTCTTTGAAAATATACAATTGATAACTTGAATGAGCATTTTATACAGGAACTTTTTTAAATGTCGAAATTATGATCTTATTGAAATTAAAGTCAGTAGGATATGTGCTGTTCATTGTTTTTCTTATTATTTTACTTAGGATATGTTTGGAGTGTGTTATATTTCAAAAAAATTATATTGGAATATGTAAAAATTTTGGTGGGTATTTTTTTTATAGAAAAAGTATTTTAGAGAGAAAAATGAGAGAGCTGATTTTTTAAAATTATGTGAGAGGAATTTGAGTGGGAAAATTTAAATTTTGAAATAAAAATATATTTAGAGTGTGATGTTTTTATTTGAAAAAATGGCCTACTTTTTCTATTTGCAAATAGAAATACTTTGTCCAAACATACCTTTAGATGGCATTTCTATATCAATTTTATGAGTGTGGATTTTGGATTTTAGATTTTATTATACTATTATGACAATATCAATTGTTTGGTTGGTTATAAGTTAATATTTTATATTTTCTCTATATTTTGATATTATTTTTATTTTTTATTAATTTTATAATTGACCCATTAACTCACCGGTTGAACCATTGACCCACCGGTTGAACTATTGACCCATTGACCCGAAGCCTCGACCGGTTCAATGACCGGTCCAAGTCTGATAAGTCTGCTTATAAGATAAGGTACATACTTGAATTTCTAGGGTATATGGTATACCAGTGTAACACATAATTGCACAAGCTACTTTACCCACTATAATATTTTGTTAAAAAAATGATATGTCAAGTAATCAAATTTTTCCTAACACTCTCAGCAATAAATTGTATGAAATTTATTATTCTTAAAAAAACTCATTTTTTATGATTTTAATCAATCAATGTCATATTTATTACATGATTTTTTAAATGAATTGTGCAATATATATATTTTCTAAGTTGATGATTTATGCAATTTGAAAACATATTTTTGCAATAATTTTATTATGATTTTGATGTACTTACATTTAAATTTAGATACTATATTTATTATTTATTGTTTTATTAAATAGTTATTTCTTAAATTATACTACTCAATAATTATTTAATTTAGAAATTATGATTAGTGTTTAGTTTTCTTGAATTTATTTCAATTTGTGTTTAATATTTTACATTTTTTTTCAGTTGCCAATTTATTTTTATTAAAAAATATTAACTCTACAAAATTAAATTATAAATTTATATGATCAAAATGGTATATATTATAATTTAAATAAAAATAAGTTTATATTTATATAAATTCATCTAGTCTAGAAAAAATATGTTTTATAGATTTATCATGTATCTTAACTTATAAAAATAAAGTAGAGTAAGGAAATGATAGATTTTGGTATAGAACAGTGTGAGGATGCAAATCTTAAAAATTTTACACTTAGCCAAAGTAGATTAAGACCATAATCACTACCGTATGAAATGAGTTATTCGGGGATACCCTCCTAATACGCTAATACACTAAGTCATTAGGTACTTGATGAGGGTCGCTGGCTACTTTTCTCAATATGAAGATTACAACACTCAGAGTACCTTGATATAATAGAGAGATATTACATATAGCGTGGATAGTGATAAGTGCACCATAACGCCTTTCGAATCCCAACCTTCCAAGTACTTATTACCGAATTTCTCCTTGACGATTAACCTACCAAAGTGGGAATCAAGTCCTTGGATTAGAGTTATGATTTTAATGTTATATGTGACTTTAAAAATGCTTACATCTCCTTGACCCTAAACCATGATTCCTCCTCTCAAAGTACTTCTTTAGTAAATTAGGCTTGTATGGACAACATCTCAAAACATGTTTTCGTATATTTTGAGGTAGTGGTTATGAGATAAGAGATATATTGAAAATAAAAAAAAAATGTATTAAAAAACTCAAAAATGAGTTTTGAAAGGCCAACCATATAGGCCCTTAATCCTCCAATCAATCTTATTTCAAGTAGGACTATTTTCACATATATTAACTAGGTCATTCTCTGAATTGAGATTTGAGTGTTTCAAAATATCTTTTCATGCATTTCATGTAGGGGTGACAGATGGGCGGGTTGGGTCATTGATAGGCTATAATTTAATGGGTCATGATCAAACCCAACCCATTTAGTTACGGGTTATATTTGGGTTGGGTCATATTTAGATTGGGTTAAAGAAATAACTTGCATTTTTCATCTTTTTTGAGTACTATGTCAACCAAGCATGCTTCACCTCAGGCATATCTTGAAATTTTATTGATATCACCCAAAAACTCCCCATATATGTGTCGGACATGTGTGCCAAAAAAATTGGGAAAAACTAAACATCCTCATAAAATAAAACCTAGTTGTAGCCGCAATTTCAAACGGATATCTAAATTCATTTTCTAATGATTTTTCAATTACTATACATTGCAAAATTTGTATTGTAAATCCTCTTTTCTTTTCATACACTTTTATATGAGGAAATAAGGTCATTGTTATATCTTCCACTTGAACTTCTTCTATTATAATGGTTTTGCCACTAATTTGCAAACTAGTAGTATGTACAATATATTTCAATCCAAAATATATTTTAATTTTTCTATTTCTACATATCCTAAATGTTTGGCTAACACTATCATATTTGGTTGCAAGAGTTTCAAGTAACTAGAATGTAAGCCATGACAATCTGTAAATCTATACATAATTTCAAACTCCCCATTAAGACTTCAACTACATCATCTCCAACTTTGAACCTCCTGATTCCTTTCAAGTGTTTGTGAATCATGATTTTTCATAAAAGAAGACAAAAACATTTACAAACATCTATATGGGTTGTAACCTTAAATTTAAAAAAACAACACTCAACATAGATTCTCGGAGCAATTAATTTAAGCATTACGTACCAGAGAACAAACAAAACAATCATGCAAAATGAATATAATTTTAAATTATAAAAATAAATCATAATCAAGTTTTGAGTAGAGAAAACAATCAAGCAAAGCAAAAGTTCACAAAACTCAAATGGGGATAAAGCAACGATTTTATTGTGCATACCCATAGTAGCAATTCTTTTGTGAGCAAGTGGGTTTTGAAAGGAAGAAAAAGACATTGACTTAAACGAAGAAAAAGAAGAATAAAAATATATTTGTGGATAAGATAGTAAGTAGGAAATGGCTTAGACAAGGAACAAAGTAAGCGAGCAAGGCTTGGACAACATTTTCTTCAGCTTAGACGAAGAACAGAGTGAATGAGCGAGTTTGGATGATAGTTTCTTCGGTATAGACGAAGAAATGAGTGAGCAGCTTAGGTTGGAAGGAAGGATGGGTTATTGTAAAATGATATAAATTTTAATTCAAGTTAATGAATATTTGAAAAGACTGTCTATTAGGGCTACATAAACAAGACATAAATAGTTAGTAGTTTGCATGTATATTTTGGCAAATTCAGGATACTTGAGTGAGTTCAACCAAGCATTAAGCATGAGGGGATTTGGAAGAAAAGACAAACAACTAGTAGTTTGATGTGTTTTGAAACTCAAACCTTAAGCTTTGAAAAACAGACATAAATGGTTGGGAGTTTGTGTATATTTTGTTCTATCAAGCATTAAGCGTGAACTGCTTTGGAAACAAAATATAAACAACTCGTAAATTTTATGTATACTTTGGTTAGAGTTAGGCTACACGCATAACTTCTATCAAGAGTTAAGCAAGAGAAGTTTTTCTAGAAAAAGACATAAACAGCTGGTGGTTTGCATATATATATATATATTTTTGGCAATCTCAAGCTATCAGTTTAACTTTCATTAAGCGATAAGCACGAACTTGGAAACAAGATAAAAATAGCTAGTCATTTATGCATTTTGGGATCTCAAGGCACCAACATGAATTTCATTAAGCATTAAGCGTTAAGCATGAAATCCTTTAGAAAAATAGCTCTTAAATTGTGTGTATATTTTGGGCAAAGTCAGGCTACCCATGTGAGTTCCATCAATCATTAAGCATGATTTTTCTAGAAAAGACATAAACAGCTCTTATTTTTTTTTTTTTTTGAGAGGCTTATTGTTGAAGATTAGCACTACCAAATATGTTGAAGATTAGCACTACCTAATATATCTATGTATATCCCATATTTGTGTATATCCTATATTTGAGTGTATATTCCTTATGATTTGTATTTATCTAATTTCCTTATCTAGTTTAGGGTTTGTAACCTATAAATACACACTAGACATTGTACATTTGGTGATATCAATATACAGCAATTATTCAGTAAAACTCTTTGGTTTTATTTTTGACATGGTATCAGAGCGAGCGATCTGTCACTGCTTCTGCTCCAAATTTTAAAACCATCACTCACGAGTTTATTGTTGTTTTTTTTATTCCAAACCCTAATTCTTATCCTTTGCTGCAAATTACCGAATTGCCCCTGAAAATTCTGAAAATTACCATATTCATCAAACAGTTCTGTCGTCTTCATCAACCATGACCGACATCATCGCCAGCCTCCAGCGCTTCCACCGTTGTTCCAAAGAACTCGCGTGACTTCTACTTCTCCGCCACCGACCTTCGGGACGGCAAAGATCGTCTCACCAAGCTCACCGGCGAAGGAAATTGGCAGGTTTGGAGCGACCAAGTGCGGACGGTTTTCTTGGCTAGAAATAAGCTGGGTTTCCTCGATGGCAGTCTCGCTCGTCCTCCTGATGATAGCACCGCCGCGGAAAAGTGGGATCAGTGCCATGCCGCTGCAAAAACGTGGCTGACACATTCCGTTGATCCATCCCTCGAGTCTATGGTATCACGGTTGCCCACCGTTGCTTCTATTTGGAACACGCTTCAGGACAGCTTCGGACGAGTTACTGGGTCTCAAATTTTTGCACTTAAACAGGCCATTGCAGAATCCAAACTTTCCACCGGCGCCTCTAACTCGCAACTCACAAGCTTCTACCTTCGTCTCCAAGATCTTTGGATGATTTGGACACTCACCAACCACCCATTCGCCGACTTGTGGTCACCGTCATTGTCATGTTAATGATAGACTTGGACGACGAAAACTCCGATCGAGCCATGAAATTTTTGCTCGCCTTGCCGGAAGATTTTCGCACTTTGCGAACTAATATCCTTGCTCGAGATGATTTTTGTCCCTTGAAAAGCTCCACGCCCTCGCTAAACAGGATCTCCACCAGCGTACGGCCGTTGATGGACAATTTTCATCGGCTCCGATGGTATGATTTTTGCAAAGACAACAGACCTGCATGCCTCATGGAAGGGACGACTTTTTAATTCAATGCAGGAAGGAACGACTCTTTCAATTCAATGCAGCCACCACTTCATTTGGGCCACATTCGCCTCACTCAAAGTTGGGCCAATTCCTTCATCATTCCACTTTGGGCCCAACTCCTTGCCAACTTCACTTGGGCCAGAATTTCTACTTCAAAGATCCAAAGATTCAAGGGCCCAATGGACCGCGCCCATTTTGCACCCATTGCAAAAAGCCGTGCCATGTTCGTGAGGCTCGCTTCCTTCTTGTGGGCTATCCTCCAAATTGAGCCCAAGGCAGAGGTGGCTCTAAGAAAAACAAAATAATACTAGGGCTTTAGCCCATAATGCTACCCTTACTAGCCCTTTTCCTCCTCCTGGATTTGGGCCTCTTCCTAATAATTTTGGATCTCATCCTCAATCTGTGGACTCCTATGGCACTAATCCATATTCTAGTGCAGGTATCTTGGGTTCAGCGACTCCTAGCCCAGGCAATGTTTATGGCGGCTCCTCTGGTCTTCACCTCACCACGGATCAAAGAACAAAACTTGTCACCCTTCTAAATCGGATGAACCTCCGACTCCACCGCCAATTTTTCTGTAATACTTTATCTTCTCAATCCATTTCATCCGCTTTGGGTTATCGATTCAGTGCTAGTGACCACATCACTTGCGTTTTGTCTATTTTAGATCCTTTTTATCCTTGTCACACATCCATTTCCATTACACTGCCCGATCAATCCACTAGTCCTATTACACATATTGGTCATTACCGACCATATCCTACTTTGCACCTCTCACATGTCCTATATGCTCCACACTTTAAACATAATTTGCTCTCTGTCCGTAAGCTTATTCAAGATAATCATTGTGTGGCACTTTTTTTCGATGAATTTTGTGTTTTTCAGACTGCACGTCTGGGCCTGATTGGGCTCGGAGGCGATCGGATTATACTTTTATGCTCTTCTATTCCGAATTCTTTTCGTTTAGTTTTTCAAGGTTATTTAAATTCCCTAAAGAATGCTTTATGTATTCCAAAAACTTTTCCTAGTTGTAACTCATTTTTTTGCAATAATATTAATTATGACATTTGGCATCGTCGTCTTGGTCATTCTTCTTTAAAATCTTATCATGCACTTGGTCAATCAATTTCGTGTCCTCCATCTTTTTCATGTCCAATTTGCCCACTAGCCAAACAAACTCGCCAGGCTTTTCCTACACGGACCACTGCCACCACTTCCACATTTGAATTAGTCCACATGAACGTTTGGGGTCCACACCGGACCACCAATCATGATGGTTCACGTTTTTTTCTCACCATTGTAGATGACTTTTCCCGTGCCACATGGACTTTCCTTTTACACTCAAAATCCCAAGTTTTTTCCAAAATTCAACATTTTGTGTCTATGGTGTTTACCCAATTTGGTTCCATTGTCCGCCGTATCCGCTCTGATAATGGGACCGAATTTTTTTCCACTGAGTGTAAATCATTCCTTGCTAATCAAGGAATTCTTCATGAAAGCTCTTGCGTTTATACTCCTCAACAAAATGGAGTTGTTGAACGCAAACATCGTCATTTATTGGATGTTGCACGAGCCTTAATGTTTCAGGCTCAAATCCCATCTCACTTTTGGGGTGAATGCATCCTCACTGCAACCTATATCATTAACCGGTTGCCTTCTTCGTCCATTCACGGCCTCAGCCTTTTTGAACTCTTATTTCACAAACCGCTCATACTTGACCATCTTCGTGTTTTTGCGTGTCGTTGTTATGCCACCACCTTAGGTGCACGTGACAAATTTAGTCCACGTGCTATACCCTGTATTTTTATGGGCTACCCTCCTAATCAGAAGGGTTATCGACTATATGACCCCGCTTCAGGGAAATTCTTTGTTAGTCGAGATGTAGTTTTTGAAGAAAATGTTTTTCCGTTTTCTACTTCTGCTTCAGTATCATCCCCTGCAGCTCCGTCCGATCCGACATCTCCAGCTGTATGGTTCGACGAGGCGCCCCCTATCGCCGACCCACCTTCTCCGGCTGCTCCTACCCCTCTTGCGTCTTCGTCAGCTCCTGTTTCATCATCCGATGATGATATTCCATCCTCGCCAGCCTCGGCCACATGATCCCACCTTAGCCGCCTCTCTCCGTCGATCAAGTCGCCCTCTCGCCCGCCTATCCGGAGTAATGATTACATCTGCTCTACCTTGCCATCCGCATCTTGTACCTCCTCTATCCCATCTCCAATTTCATTTCCATGTCCGCTTGTAACCCCTCTTATCTGCATTTTGTTGCTTACATCTCCGATATTCAAGAACCAACCACTTTTCAAGAGGCCATTGCCGATCCTAACTGGGTTACTGCCATGGAAACTGAACTTCATGCTCTTCAAACCAATCATACCTGGGATGTGGTCCCGTTGCCTCCTAATCGTCATCCAATCGGTTGTAAATGGGTTTACAAGGTCAAGTATCATGCTGATGGTTCTATTGAGAGGTATAAAGCTCGTCTCGTGGCTAAGGGTTTTAACCAAATGAAGGGATTGATTACCAAGATACTTTTTCTCCAACTGTTAAGCATGTCACTGTCCGTCTTCTTCTGACACTTGCTGCCATTCATGCTTGGCCTCTCTATCAGATGGATGTGCAAAATGCATTTCTCCATGGTGATCTTTCCGAAGAGGTATACATGGATCTACCCCCCGGATTTCGCCCTCAGGGGGAGAATTTGGTATGTCGACTGCGGAAATCCTTATATGGGTTAAAGCAAGCATCTCGTCAATGGAACGCAAAATTCACTAATGCTCTTCTCCAGCATGGTTTTCATCAGTCTCGCCATGACTATTCCTTATTCACAAAACTTGTGGCACTTCTTTTGTTGCATTACTTATCTATGTTGATGATATACTTATTACAGGCAACAGTCAAGATGGCATCACTGATCTCAAACAATATCTCAATACCACATTTTTTATGAAAGATCTGGGTCAATCGAAGTTCTTTCTTGGTCTTGAGATTGCTCGTTCTCCAGCTGGCATATCAATAAGTCAACGCAAGTACACACTGGAACTGATCTCTGAGGCAGGATTAGCAGGTTCCAAACCTTCCGCTATCCCTATGGAGCAAAACAAGAAGTTCACATCCATTGAATATGATGCTGGCTCAAATGAACAAATCAATGATCCGCTTCTCAAAGATCCTTCAGTATATCAGAGATTGGTTGGTCGACTTATATATTTGAATCTCACCAGACCCGATATTACATTTTCAGTTCAACTCCTCAGTCAATTCATGCATAATCCAAAGCAATCCCACATGGAAGCCGCTTTGAAAGTAATTAAGTACTTGAAGAGTTGTCCAGGTCTTGGTCTTCTATTCCCTTCGTCTTCAGAGATTGAATTACGAGCATTCTGTGATTCTGACTACAGCACATGTCCAATGACAAGGAGATCCACCACCGGCTTTTGCATCATGCTTGGAAATTCTTTAATATCTTATGCATAAAAGAAACCTACGCTTTCATTATCATCACCGCGAATATCGAGCCATGCAGGTCACCACCAGTGAAATAGTGTGGATCATGGGCCTTCTCAAAGATTTTGGTTTTCATATAAAGAAACCTGCCTTACTCTATTGCGACAATGAAGCTGCAGAAAAAATAGCAGCTAATCCGATTTTTCATGAGCGCACTAAACACATTGAAGTGGAATGTCATTATGTAAGGGAAAAGATCCAGCAAGGTGTCATTGCAACGCGCCACATATCCACCAAGGAGCAACCAGCCGATCTGCTTACTAAAGCACTAAACAGTGGACAGCATTGGCACCTACTTTCCAAGCTTGGAGTTTTTGACTTATACAAATCTCCAGCTTGAGGGGGAGTGTTGAAGATTAGCACTACCAAATATGTTGAAGATTAGCACTACCTAATATATCTATGTATATCCCATATTTGTGTATATCCTATATTTGAGTGTATATTCCTTATGATTTGTATTTATCTAATTTCCTTATCTAGTTTAGGGTTTGTAACCTATAAATACACACTAGACATTGTACATTTGGTGATATCAATATACAACAATTATTCATTAAAACTCTTTGGTTTTATTTTTGACACTTATTAACGTCATGAGCTTTGGAAAAACATAAATAGCTAGTAGTTTTGTATATATTTTGGGCAACTTCAAGATACTAGTGTAACTTCAGTCAAGTGTTAACCATGAAATGCTTTAGAAATAAGACATAAGCAACTCGTAAACTGTGTGTATATATCAATGCTTTAGAAATAAGACATCAACAACGGTCGTTTGCAAGTATATTTTGGGTAATTTCAAGCTACCAACGTGACTGATGTTAAGCATTAAGCGTGAAATACTTTGGAAATAGACATAAAAAATTCATATATTGTGTCTATATTTTGGGAAAAGACAAGATACCCATGTGAATTCAATCAAGCATTAAGCGTGAGGAGATTTGGAAGAAAAGACACAATTAGCTGGTAGTTTCATCTATTTTAAGCTCAAACTTTGAGCTTTGAAAAAAGACATAAATATCTATTAGTTTGCGTATATATTTTGGCAAAGTCAAGATATTCGTATGAGTTCAATCAAGCATTAAGCATGAGGAAAGTTGGAAAAAAAGACAAACAACTGGTAGTTTGGGTTGTTTTGGAGCTCAAACCTTGAGCTTTGGAAAAACGACATAAGTAGTTGGTATTTTATGTGTATATTTTGTTCTTTTAAGTGTTAAATGTGAATTTCTTTGAACACAAAACATAAACAACTTAGAAATTATGTGTATATTTTGGGTAGAGTCAGGTTACATGCATAAGTTCTGTCAAGTATTAAGTAGGAGAAGCTATTCTAGAAAAAGATATAAAAAGCTAGTAGTTTGTATATATATTTTTTTACAACCTCAAGTTACGAACGTAACTTTCATCGTGCGTTAAATGTGAACTTGGAAACAAGACAAATGGTTAGTTGTTTATGTATATTTTGGGCGATCTTAAGGTAAAATTGTGAATTCCATCAAGTGTTAAGTGTGAAATTCTTTGGAATAAATAACATGTAAATTGTGTGTATATTTTGGACGGAATCAAGCTACCTGTGTGAGTTTCATCAAGTGTTAAGTTTGATTTTCTAGAAAAGACATAAACAGCTGGTAGTTTATCCTTTTGGGAAGTTTATATATACATCATGAGCTTTTGAAAAACATAAGCAGCTTGTAGTTTTGTATATATATTGAGCAACCGCAAAAAACCAGCGTGACTTCGATCAAGCGTTAAATGTGAAATACTTTGAAAACAAGACATAAATAACTTGTAAATTGTGAGTATATATTAGTTCTTTTGGAACAAAGCATAAAAAGCTAGTTGTTTGTGTATGTATTTTGGATAGCCTCAAACTACTAGAGTGACTTACGTCAAGTGTTAAGTGCGAATACTTTGAAAACAAACATAAAAAGTTCATATATTGTGTTTGTATTTTGGGAATAGACTAAATACCCGAGTGAGTTTAATTAAGCATTAAACATGAGGAATTTCAAAGAAAAGACATAAACAATTAGTAGTTTGATATATTTTGAAACTCAAACTTTAAGCTTTGGAAAATAGATATAAATAACTGATAGTTTGTGTTAAGCGCGAACTACTTTAGAAACATGACATTAACAGCTTGTAAATTGTATGTTTATTTTGGGCAGAGTTAGGCTACACGCATGATTCCTATCAAACGTTAATTAAGTGGGAGAAACTTTTCTAGAAAAAGACATAAATAGCTAGTAGTTTATGTATATATTTTTGGCAACTTCAAGTTGCAAATGTAACTTTCTTCAATTGTTAACTATGAACTTGGAAACAAGCCACAAACAGCTGGTCATTTATGCATATTCTAAGAAAAATAAAGGTACCAGCATGAATTTGGTCAAGCGTTACATGTGAAATTCTTCAAAATAAATAGCTTGTTATTTTGGGCAAGGCCATGATATCCAAATGAGTTCCATCAAACGTTAAGCGTCATGAGCTTTGGAAGAAAAGACAAAGAGTTATTCCTCGAACTTTAATCATGATTGTATTAAAAAGAATGATATAAACAGCTGGTAGTGTTTGAGTATATTTGGGAGAATGACATGATAAGAGTTGTAGAAATTTATCATGCTATGAAAATAAGACATAAACAACTCGTAAATCATGTATATGTTTTGGGAAGAGTCAGCATACTCTCGTGAGTATCGTAAAGTGTTGAGCATGAGGAACATTAGATGAAAAGACAAAAATAGTTGGTAGTTTGCACTTTTTTGAATTTAATTGTGGTAAGGATTGACAACATAGGCGGTTGGTAGTTTATGTATATATTTTTGGCAAACTCAAACCACTGGTGTGATTTTCCTCAAGTGTTAAGTGTGATGAGTTTTGAAAGAAAAGACGTAAAGAGTTGCTAGTTTGGTCTTTTAGAAACTTTAAACTTTAAGCGTGATATTATTGGAACAGCATAAATAGCTAGTAGTATATTTGAGAGAATAATGCCACAATAGTTGCAGAAATTTATCATGCTTTGGAAATAAGAAATAAACAGCTCGTAACTTGTGTGCATATTTTGAACAAAGTTAGCATACTCGCATGAGTACCATCAAGTGTTGATCCTAAGGAGCATTGGAAGAAAGCACATAAATAGCTAGTATTTTGCACTTTTTGAAATTTAATTGTGGTGAAAATTAATGATAGAAACAGTTGGTAATTTATGTATATGTTTTTGCAATCTCAAGCTACCAGCGTGACTTTCGTCAAACATTAAATGCTTTAAACATGAAATGCTTTATAAACAAGACATAAAACAGCTTGTAAATTGAGTGTATACTTGGGCAAAGTCAGGATGCCTGCATCAGTTCCATCAAGCGTCAAACGTGTTCAACTTTGGAAGAAAAGACATTAACAATCGAGTTGGGTTTTTTTTAAGCATGATCAGTACTAAGAACGACATTAACAATATGTAGTTTGCGTGTATATTTAGGAGAGCAATGCAATAAGAGTTGCATAAATTTATCGTAATATATTGTTTGCAATAGAAAATGAATCCCTAATGTGCTAAGATTATCTACCAAATAAAGACATATTGCAAGAACTAGCAGCATTGATTTAAAATCAAGAAAAAGCATTTCTAGACTAGAACTCCAAAAAGATTTCATAGAATCATAATGTTGGCACCAAACTAAAGTAACAAAATTTAATTTGCTTCCAAGGCTCATCACGCTTAAAGTTTGAGCTTTCTAAAAGAGTAAACTACTAGCTGTTTATGTGTTTTTTTCCAAAACTCCTCAAAGCCCCCAAACTGCCCAACCATAAAGTGCAAAACAGAAAGTTGTTCCAAGCCTTCAGCTCATATGGCTATCATGTTCATGTGAAATCATCAAATGCCTATTGATCACTTATTGGAATAAAAAATTATCTCCTGCGAATTTACAGACTTGGTATACATATAAAAATGAAATTGTACAAAGTTTTTATCAATTGTAAATTTTTACATACTTGGTATACATATTCATGTAAAAAATGAAATTGATCTACAATGTATCTTTATATTCTTTTTCTTCTCTGGTATACTTTCAAAATTTGTCTTTGAGGTGCTTGCTCTAGAGGGTGCTTGCGTTGGCTCAAATTTTTGGTTGTCCTCCTCTTTTCCTGCTCCATTGCAATATTATTTTTTATTTTTCTGGTCTATGCACAAATGTAAATATAAATAATAGGATCCAACTTTATAAACATAATCTATACCTCAGAAGGATATGTTATCATTCCTGTAAATTTTTTTGGTTTTTGTGGTTAGATTTGCTCTTGAGGTGAATCAAAAGGTCTAGATTCAATAAGTTAATTATACAATCTCTTTCTAACTATTACAGTATTTGCTTTCACATTTTAAAAATCTGCCCCACCTCTATATCCTTTATGGAGTTCATGATACTCCTCCTCCCAGAAAACCTATTGCAACATGTTCAAATCCTATGATCTAGAAACAAGATCAATCAAACTAACAACTTTGGCATTCAAATCAAGATTATTCGGCACTAAAACAATTATTATATAAGGTATATATAATGTATATTCAAATGCTATAATATATATATATATATATATATATATATTAATTATAATGTAATATAAGATTGGTGCAGAAGATTGGTGTTTTGTGTGCAAAGAGAATGGAGATCTCCTAATATGTGCCTACAGGTGGGTTAGTGTAATAATATTAATAGTGAAAAACAATAGTGACTGTTGTGATAAGTATGAAAATATAAAATCATCCCTTATTGTTTTGCATGTTTTCAGGAGTGCGATAACTGAATTTTGACTTTTCATACTTGCCATATCAGTCGTTATGAAAAGTCACTATAAAAAGTTATTATATGTATCATTACTCATATAATAATCAGATGAGTAGAATATATGATGAATGCAATATTGTTTTTGGCTTTGAGGAGTAGCATATATTATACTACTTCTACACACACATATATATAGACATAAAGTACTCATAAACTTATAGAAGAGGCTCATTTCTTTACGGAGAAGGCACAAGAAGTAGATGAAAAATTGGTAGAAAAGCTTCCTAAAAGCAATGATGAGGAAGATATGTTTGTTCTTGATTTGCTTGATTTTGAGCCAAAAGCAATTGTGTGCTTTCCTGAAAGTTTAGTTGGCATCTCTTTCTGGCATCTCATCTTTCCAATATCTTAAATTATGTCTAGATATATGCAAAAAATGGAAAAATAAGCCTCTGGTTTTTTAAATAGTCACACGTTGGCTTTGTTAAGACCTACATGGCAAGAACATGAGTTGCACGCATGCGCACCGGACTATTTTAGTAAACTTAACAAGTCTAGAGCCTAAGTATGTGTGCACGGCAATCAGTATGGACTATGTTAGTGAACTTGAGTCTTCACGTGGCAATCAGTACTTGTGCATATGATTAATACACATAAGGCCGAGTTGGCAAGAGTATGAGCTAAACATGATTTAGTTGAGTAGTGCGCATCTGCTTAATGCCTAGAAGGCCTAGTTGGCAAGTGTATGAGCCGCGCCCATACACTGTGGTGTACAAGATACCATTGTGATGTTTGTAAATGAAAATCGCTTTCACTAACCTTTTGCAAACAGAGACCACATTTGTGTTTAATCGTGGAGTCTCCAGAAACATATCACCATAGTCATTAACATCAACCTTCTCAATCTCAAAATCTTGTTGACTCTACGCGCATTCCATTAAAACCACATCTTTGCAATACACTCCTTTCTGAAGCAAGTCAAGTGATCTTCCTCTTTTGGAGAACCGGATGCGACTAACCTGTAGGTGTACACTTTCCTCTCTTGCCCAGGTCAGAATGCATGTCCAATCGCCAGCCAAGTATATGATAATTCATGATGCTCCTGCAAGGGATATCCTTTCTTCACAAACTTTAATGGATACGCTGTAGTGTACAATATATCATTGTGATGAGTTAGATCAAACAATTCTGTTTGGAATTCTATCTTGCACACACTCATAGTCCGTCTGTTCATGCAAACTGTAGAATTAGGGGTAGATAGTTCCAATCGGGCCTTAAGATCATTAAACCTTTAAAGCAAACAAATAACATGAAAGAAAATCTATATATTTTATTTTATTTTTACTACATTAGAACAAGACTCAAACTAGTTTATGTTAGTGGGGATGAATGTTCATCCTTTTGTTATTTGTTTGTAAAACAAACAAAAAGGGCTAGTCGTTGTTTGTTAAAACAAAGAGTTAGAAGATTTTTCCTTTTTTTTTTTTGTTTGAGATAAAAACTCACTTGTAGTCGCATATCAGAAGATCTCTATCCTTTTTACACACAAAGCACCAATCTTTCGCAACCTCTTCCTTCTCTAAAAATAATTAAGCCAAACCATTGTGAGCAAAAGCTACTTTAACGATAAAAGGTAGAAAACCTTTAAAGAAGGAAGAGGTTGTAGAAGATTGGTGCTTTGTGTGCAAAGAGTATGGGCTGTGCACACATGCTCCAGGCTATTTTAGTGAACTTAATGGGTCTAGTGAACTAAAATGCATCTTGTTGCATGAGGAAGTTAACCTCCTTGTTTATATTTATTTCAAGTGATTTAGCTGCAAACACCACCATTACCTCACAGGGAATTCCACTCTGTCCAACTGCAAATGAACAAGCAAAGTATGCGTGTAATTAGCAAAAGATTATAATTCTTGACAATGAGAACAAAACATAAAAGTTTTCTCTCAGTTGGAGAGGAAGTGAATGTTTCTCTCCCGGGAGGAGAGAGAAGAATCGTCCTAAGCCAAGTACACACTTTTAACGCTTGGAATTAGGGTAATAGTAAAATTAGGTTCTTAACTACTATCTGAACTCTCACATAAATCTAGTCTGTGTCTACAACAAGCAATCGTTACTTCCACAACGGTAATATTGTTATCTCCTCTCCCAAAACTAAACACATCCTAAATTGAGAAAATTAACACTAACCACGGAAACTCTGCAACTCAAGGAGTGGAAGACCGATCTTTCAGTCACAAGCTCACAAAGTAGCAACAAAGCTCACAAAGCAGCAACAAAGCAACATCCACAACGGAGGGAAAGACCGATCTCTGCAACGAACAAGGCATGGAAAATAGTAACGCAGCAACAAGTGCGACTGAAGTCGAGGAACTTGTCAGACAACTCAAGCTCTCGAAGGATAAAGAAGAGGGAGTGGATCTGATAGTAGGAGACGTCACTGGAGGTCAAGAAAAAGGCAAACGAAGTCTGATTGGCAAGATCTATGGAGAGAAGAAAGTTAATTTCTTGGGGCTGAAAAACACAATGCAAGCCATCTGGCCAATTTCAAATCAGATTAAGGTGTGGGAAATAATAACTAATTTCTTCCAGTTCGTGTTCACAAATCAAGAAGAGAGGCAAAAAGTGCTAAAAGGGAAGTGCTGGACATTCGATCAACAGTACCTCATTTTGAGGGAATGGTATGAAGATATCTCAATCCAAGATACTGAATTCCAGCAAGTTGAAATCTGGATACAAGTATGGAATCTTCCCCTCCACTGGTGTACGAAGCAAACAGCAACAAGAATCGGCAACCTCTTTTTGAAGATTCATGATATTCTCATTCCAGAGAATGAAAGTGCAAAAGGAAGACACCTCAAGTTATTGGTATCCATGGACCTAACAAAACCTTTGATGAGAGGAACCAAGGTACGGCTAGAAGGAAAATCCCACTGGGTGGTGTTTTAGTATGAGCAATTAGCAGGATTTTGTCATTATTGTGGGAGGCTAGGCCACTCTGAGAAGAATTGCAGCGTAAGACAAACTAATTACAAAAGCGGGACAATGCAGGAGGGACAGTTTCGGGATTGGATTAAAGCGGAAGTTTTCAGGAAAGGAAAGACAAAACAAAGACAAAGAAGGTCTTCCACAAACAGGTTAGAGTCTAATACTAGCACAAAATCAGTCCCAATTAGAGAAGAAGGTGAGGAAAGCCAAGCCACGGCCGTAGGAATGGAAATAGTGAAGGCATCAACAAGAGAAGGGAGTGAGGGAGTGAGGGACAGGGGGAAGCAGCAAGCAGAAACACACAATTTTTTGAGTACAACAAAAATGAGCCACACAGTAAAGGCCAGGAATCATCAACCAAGGAAGGGAAGGACAGGGAAACCAGAATTTTAGCACACACCACAGAATTTATGGAGCAACATGATCATCAAGCAGTGGTAATGGAAGAAGATTTAGGACAAAAATATGCTATTGATTCAGTACACAACAAGGTGGAAAGTACACTAGTGAATGTACCAATAGATGGGGTTAACGCCGGCAACCGAACTGCAAGGCTAGCCAGTCTTCGAAAAGAAAAAATGCTGGCTGACATTGGCAGGAAGGCTGAAAGTAAGGGAGCAACTTGGAAACGGGTAGAAAAGACTTCAGTACAAAGAAAGGATAAGGGGGAAATGAAGCTCACAGGAGTACTTAGAATAGGGGATAAAAGAAATAGAGGAGACCAACAAAAAGAAACCTAAGTGACTGCTATTAAGCTCCAGCGGAACAAGAGAAGTAGAAACCAGAACCAGGAAGCTGAAAACTCAGTTATGGTGGGAGAGACTAGCCACAAATGGTCTCCCAAAGACCAATGAGAGTATGTGTGTGGAATTGTAGAGGTTTGGGTGAACCCTCTACAATTTCCCAACTGAGGGAGGCAGTGCACTACCACCGCCCGGATCTTTTATTTATCGCAGAAACCAAACAAAAAAAAATTGTAAATAAAGTGTGCAAGAGGTTGAAATTTCACAATAGATGGGAAGCTGTAGAACCAGAAGGAAGAAGTGGAGGGTTGTTAGTCTGCTGGGCTCCAACAATTAAAGTGACAAGATGCATATCCAACTCCTTTTCAATTCAGCTGGAGTGTCAACAACAAGGAGAAACGCTGAAGTGGTGGGCAGTTTTTGTATACGCAAGCACTGAAGCTAAAAAAAGAAAAGAGCAATGGAATTTTCTGAAAACAAAAAAAGGAATTGGGGAGATTGGTGGATCATTGAAGGGGATTTTAATGACATAATGAACCCGGAGGAGAAGAAAGGAGGCAGGAGGAGATCAGTGACTAGTTGCTTAACTTTCAATGATTTCATTCGAACAATGGAAATGACTGACATGGGGTGTGTTGGACACAAATACACTTGGGAAAATAATAGGGAAGGAGAGGGGTTTGTAGAGGAGAGACTTGACCGTTTCTTTTCAACACCACAGTAGAGATTACAATTCCCAAATGCCAAGGTCTATCATAAGGAAAAGCAAGCCTCTGACCACATGTTGTTAGTGCTGGATACTGAACCACATCTACAGCCAGTTAAAAAAAATTTATATTTGACAAAAGGTGGACTCAAAAGGAAGGGATTTTAGAAAGGATAGAAGAAAGTCGGCAGCTCCCACAAGAAGGCTCGGCAATGTACCAAGTGTGTGCACATATCAACCAATGCCAAAGAGTCCTAAAGCAATGGAGTCAGCATAACAACCAGAATTCAGCAAAGCAAATTAAGCAAATAAAAAATAAGATGGAACAAATGAGTCAAGAAGGCGGTTCAAGGGATTGGATGATGTGGGAGAGGATGAAAAGGGATTTGAATGCAGCATATAGGGAAGACGAAAAATATTGGCAGCAAAAGTCTAGAGTACAATGGCTCAAGGAAGGGGACAAGAATACAAAATTTTTCCACTCAAGCACTATCCAAAGAAGGCAGGCCAATGGCATATATAGATTAGTGAATGAGCAAGGGGTTGTGCTGGAAAAAGCAGAAGAAATTCAGAGGGAAATCACAGATTATTTTGAAAAGCTATTAACCTCCATGAACCAAAATCTGCTCAAACCTGTGGAGAATGAAGATATTAAAGCCGCATTGTTCCATATGAATCCAAACAAAGCGCCGGGTCCAGATGGTATGACTTCTCACTTCTTTCAGAAATTCTGGAATGTGGTAGGATAGGATATTTGCATAACAGTTAAAGATTTCTTTCAAAGAGGTAGAATGCTTAGACAACTAAATCACACACTCATTACTTTAGTTCCGAAAGTGCAAAATCCTACTTCTATATCACAATATAGGCCGATTAGTCTTTGCAATGTGGTGTACAAACTCATATTCAAAATCTTAGCCGAACGACTAAAGGGATGCCTACATACATGCATTAGCCATAACCAATCTGCTTTCGTCCCCGGTCGACAAATTTATGATAATGTTGTTGTTGCACATGAATGGTTTTATACACTTCACTCAATGAGAAAGGGGAAGAAAGGCTATATGGCTTTAAAAATTGACATGGCTAAAGTATGTGATCGGGTAGAATGGGATTTTTTAAAAAAAGTAATGAGGAGAATGGGATTTGCAAGCATTTTCATAAATTGGATAATGCAATGTGTGAGTTCAGTTTCTATGTCTGTAAACATAAATGGAGAGAAGTGTGGTTAGTTTACAACCTCTAGAGGGCTTAGGCAAGGCGATCCACTATCATCATATCTCTTCTTAATTGTATCCGAAGCCCTATCCAACATGATTAAACAGGCAACTTTAAGGGGGGACTGCCATGGAATGAGAGTGAGTAAAAATGGACCAATGATCACGCACTTATTCTTTGCAAATGATTCATTATTTTTCTGTGAAGCTAACTTGGACCAGGTACACAAAGTTAAAGATCTTCTTGACAGATACAGTCACCACTCGAGACAAAAGATTAATATGGATAAGTCGGCTGTTTTCTTTAGTAGCAATGTACCTGCAAATGTCAAATTCAGGATTTGTAATGCTTTTGAGAGAGTGAAAGAACAGCACAAAGCCAAATATTTGGGACTACCGATGCACATTGGGAGAGCAAAGAGAGAAGTCTTCAACTATGTTGTGGAAAGGGTGACACAAAGAATCCAAAGCTGGAAGACTCGTTTTCTTAGCCAAGCAGGTAAGGAAGTTTTAATAAAATCTGTTCTTAATGCTTTGCCAATTTATATTATGGGATGTTTTAAGTTTCCTTTGGCAGTTTGCAAAAAAATCAGTAGTATTACAACTAAATTCTGGTGGGGTAACAATGTGGAAGATAAGAAAAAAGTTCATTGGAAAGCTTGGAGACATCTCACCGAACCAAAATGCAATGGAGGGCTTGGTTTCCTTGATATACAATGCTTGAATGACACATTAATGGCAAAGCAACTGTGGAGAGTAGTCACTAAACCTCACCTTCTCATGAGTAAAGTACTCAAAGCAAAATATTTTCCTAAGGGAGGCTTGATGAAGGTGGAACCAAAGGGAAAGCTTGATTCTTGGTGGAAAGGAAATTTGAATGGGGGTACGATATGTGCTTGAACAAGGCATGAGATACAAGGTTGGAGATGGCAAATTGATATGGGTTTGGGATTCTCCATGGATTCCGGACAACAAAGGATTTAAGCCAAAGGAAAATAACCCCAACAAGAGCCAAGTAATGTGGGTCAATGAACTCTTGATGAAGGATAGCCAAGGATGGAACAAGGAGTTAATCTCAAGGCTATTTGAAAAGCAAGAAGCAGCTGCAATTATGCGATTAAAGATTGGTCTAGCGGAAGCCAAGATCAACTCATATGGCAGTACAGTCCTACGGCCAGCTATACGGTAAATTCAGCATATCAACAACTCCAACAGGGACAGCAACAAAGGTAGAACCAAACGGCTTCTAGTTCCAATGGAAGCTCAAGAAAGGCAATGTGGAATTTCAACTGGAAACTCGACACCAAAGCCAAATTAAAACACTTCATTTGGCGGTATTGTCATGACATCTTGCCCACAAAGAAAGCTTTGCAAAGGAGGAAGATGCCGATAGACACAATTTGTCAAATGTGTGGGGAAGCCGAAGAAAACTTAGAACATGTGTTTTTTAATTGTTCTAGAGCAAAAAAAGTTTGGCGACTTGCCCCGGTACAATGGCATGAGGTTGAAGAAGTTCAAAGCTTTGAAAGATGGTGGCAACAGCTAGGCAGCAGCACCAAGACTCATCTAGGACAGGAAAGAAGCCAACTCACCGTGTACTTGTTGTGGATGCTATGGAAATCAAGAAACTTATGGATATTCACGGGAGAATGGACGATGGAAAGGACTGTGGAGGAATAGCTAGAATACAATAAAGTAAGTACAAGCATAGGAAATATGTAACTAGGACTGTGTAGATTTTTCGGTTAGTGGTTACAAATGGAAGAGAAGAACAAGTTGTTAGAAAATAGAGTGGATCGGGTAACCTCTCTCAACAAGGGAGGTTACTAAATCCACTACCATGCTCATTCGATTTACTGGAAAAAACTGGATATTAGCATTGTAGGAGGATGAGGAAATGTTGAGCTTTGGCCAATCTTTAGTGCCAAAGAGGGTTCAAAACATAAGGAACCATTGTTGTATCTTCTCTTTGTGTAAGCATACTTTTTGATAAAAAAAAAAAAGACAATGAGAACAAACTAGTTGCGGGGAGTAATTTCTGAGCACCATTCCTTTGCTGCCAACAAATTAAAATTATTATACTAGGATGTTTCTTGACAAGCATAATGAAGATGATAAGTGTTCTGTTTGAGAAAGGCAACTCGACAACATAATGCTATTGGCATAACAGGCTGCAAGGTAAGCTAAAGTTCCATATTAAGGTGCTCAGAAAATGGGGCATTGCTTGCTCAGATGCAGGAACTCAGAAATATAAGATTCACATTCAAACTTAAGCAAGGACTATGAAACAAGTAGACATGCAAGAAATGTTTCCGAGCGTACAGATGTATTTGTAGCTAATGAAAAAAATGGAATATGGAAAAAGATTTCTTCACAAAAGTGATACAAAAGCAACGATATTCACACAACTTGTGTGGTAATGCTTTGAGCCATAATAACTATCAGACTTCTGAACCTTCATAAATAGAGAAAAGAAAGAGGACTTGAAGTCACCAAACCACTTTGACCTGGAAGGGCCAAGAATTAATCATTAATTCCTTTTTCCTATAAATAAAAGCGAACAAATACACCATCCATATGCCACTGTCATCCTCTTTGATCATATAAGTGAACCACCATACTAAAAGAGTTGAAGCTCTACAGCAATATTACCCTGCCATGGCTGAGACAACATCAACAACTTAAGTACCTGATTCCTTCCATGTTTCGCTTCTCACAGGCTCCTCTAACCTTTTCTCCTGGCTTAACAGCGATTTTCAAGGAAAGAATATTGTAAGGAAGGAACAGAAGAAAAAATGGAACGATGCAGAGTGACTATGTGGGATCTATGACTACAAATGAAGAATTATTGCTGATTTTTAAGTAGTCGGGAATTCATAAACAACCTCCTTAAATTCAACATACAGGGAACTCCTCAAAGGTGTTATCCAAAGGATGGTTTCTTTAATGATAAATTGACTGAATAATGGATCACCACATACCTCTGTTTAAGCAGCAAAGCCACTAAGCAGAGTCATTCTCTTTATTTTGTAAAATACTTAGGCAACTACATAGCAACTCATTATAGATTACAAGCAGAAAAAAAGAATATCGTGTTTTGATTGTAAATTACAAATCACAAAGGCATTCTGGAACTTGAAAGAAGCATCAAAACATTACTTTATTTTGATAGATACAATTGAAACTCAATTCTAGATTACAAAACTGATATGTTTGGGGAAGGGCATCATACTATAGTGCCAAAAGGCATCGTCAACAATTTTCGGAATCCAATTGTGAAGGTATAAAGAGAAAAGGAAATGGTATATTTCAGTCTTTCAGCCACTTTGAGGGACCCAAAGGACATTGGTTCAAAAAACAGAATTTCACTTCAGAACTTCCATTCAGAAGTCATCGATGTTAAAAAGCTTCAATTCTGGTGCTATACCTCCTAAGATTTACCAATCCTCAACTTCATTTGGAGAGCCATGACGTGGTGTTAGATCATCAATCCAATCACCATAGATTTTATTGATCTTCTTCTTAGGTTCCCACATGGAAAAGTTCTTGTCCTCCCTTTTATCTCTTACCTGAGCAACAACCTCTACATTAGCAGGGGATAGATCAGTTACAGGAGCTGTAACAGGCTTTATTTGGATAGTGCTACTATTAACCCTAAAGTCAGCATCAACTTGGGCACTAGGCACATGTAGCTCTGCCAAAAGAGGTGGAGAAAATTAGGAGACCATCTCAGACTTCGTAGAGTAGAACAAGAAGCCACAATCAATATGGAAAAGGAGTCCTTGCAGGACAAAAGCAACATCATAAGCCAAAAACTGATGCAATCTACACTGATGCAAATGTAACTCACTGCAAAATCACTTTATGATACAAGTTAAACGCTTTCAAGTGAAATTTCTTGATGACTCCATTGCAGAGAAGGAGAAATAAACTAAAAAGGTGAAACAAAAGATATCTGTGCAAAATCAAGTAATTATTCAATGTCATACCAGACTGGCCATGAGCAAAGTTGCATCTTTCACCAAAGGGGCATTGACCTGTGATCTCCCATTTGCTACATAACTTTGTTTTCCAATATACAGCCTTAGTTCTTAAGCCATCTGAGTTTGGATTTATAGGCTTAATTACCTCTGGCCTATCATAATCACTTGCATTGCCACCAATTGCAGATCCTCTAGTGCCAATGCTTATTGCAGCACTCTCCCTCTGCATTGGCATATCAGTCCTAGATCCTGGCCATTCATCAACAGAAACAGAACTATAATTTGAATCAGGACGTTCATGAAGGAAATTGCAATTTTGCCCGTATGGACA
Organism: Gynochthodes officinalis; assembly: GCA_020080225.1. Taxonomy (NCBI): domain Eukaryota; kingdom Viridiplantae; phylum Streptophyta; class Magnoliopsida; order Gentianales; family Rubiaceae; genus Gynochthodes; species Gynochthodes officinalis. The sequence goes on from CM034616.1 coordinate 5,650,734, forward strand.
CTCTTCTCCATTGTAAAACTTTCTGCAAAGTTTCATCTTATGAATTAGTCTCTGATCATCATTCCAGCTCTTAATCCCTCCATCTTTCTCGCGAACAAGTTCTTGCCAATTTGGTGGGGGTTCTCGCATATCTTCAATCCCATGGGCAAATGTGCAATTTGCTCCATTCTTGCAACTTCCATCCAAGAATTTTGCGCACATCCTGGTTTTATAGAAGAGATGGCTTGTTCCTTTACCTCCACCAGGATTACTTGGGGGATTCATTCTAGGATTAGTTGGCCGTATAAATTGCCCATAACTTGGTGAATTATTCTCTGAATCTCTCGGTCTCTTAAGTGGTGCTGCCTGTTCAGAATACATAATTGGATCAGGGCGTTCTTGGTGGTTCACTGGAAAGCCAGAGTGATCCAATGGATGAACAGGCCAACCACCACCAACAACATCACCATCTATAAAGGGCCTTGGCATAAAAGGTGGAGGATAAGGATCAGGAAAACTCATTCTGTCCTGGCGCAAAGTTTCAGAGCTTACCCAATTCGTTCTTGCTGTTTCTTTCAAAGAATAATCAATCAAGATTCAATTTTTTTTTGCAAAAAAGACTAATTAATCAATGTCATTAAACAGAATACGGAAAGGGCTGAAACACAACAATTCATAACACTATTCATTTTCAAACAAAATACAGGCGGAACTAATAATCCAATTTCAACCCATAACAACGCCAGAAGCATAAAGAATAATAAATTGAGGATAAAAAACTATCAAGCTGTAGTGCAACATCATGCTCACCTTACCGGGCCTTTTAATTCCAAGTTAACCATTCAGATGAAAAACCCCGATTATATTTTTCTCTCGGGATAAAAACAAGAATTTTTAATGTAAAATCTACAAAACTGAAATTCCGAAATTGAATAGTCTGTGTTTCAAAAATCAAATCTTTTTCAAGAAAACGAAGGGAAAAAAAAGAAAACAAGAAAACCCAGAATGCAAAATGCAGAAAACTCTGCCTTTTGTAAGTGAACAGCCGCCACAGTAAATATATAATGGTGCCTGTGAAAAGAAAATCAAGGAGAAGGCAAAAGTTTGCAAGAAACCCTAAAACCCTGAGGAGGCAGAACCGGCTAAAACCCTCCAACAGTCACCAACCTCATAACTACATGGATAATGATGGTAATATGCGCATTAGGTGGCTAATTTTGGTAGTGTTATATTAGTGAGACCTAATTAATCCCCAGCCTGGCCACATGACGTCGTCAGATTCATGAATTCTGATATCGGCCAATTTTGGCTCACTTATTGATATTGATTGCTCCGTTGTCAAAAAACCAAAACTCACTTTTAGTTTGTTAGGATTTTTTTTAGTTGTAAAATACAATAAATTTAATACATTAATGGATATATAATTATTAGTAAGAATATTATAAAAAAAAAGTTTTTAAAATAGTTTTCAGCGTAAGCTCCCCTTCATACTTTATTTGTATCAATGAAGATACTTATGGTTTTTTCCTGGGAAAATGTGGAATTCGGCAAGGAGATCCGTTATCACCGTTTCTTTTTGTAGTTTGCATAGAATATCTATTTAAATTACTACATAAAGAAATGATGGGAATGCATTTCAAGTTCCACCCAAAATGTGCATCCATACAGCTAAGCCATTTGGCCTTTGCGGATGATCTTATGCTATTTTGCTGAGGGGACAAAATCTCGGTATGGGTACTCTGGCAATGCCTTCAACACTTTGGGATTGTTTTAGGCTTGCGGGCAAATGTTACTAAGTCTGATATTTATCTTGCCGGACTGGATGATATGGCACAGGAAAACTTCCACACAATTACTGGCATGAGGGAAGGTTAGTTCCCCTTCAGGTAGTTTAGCATCCCCCTGGCCACAGCGCGATTGAAAGTCATGCATTATGCACCATTTATTGAGAAGCTTACCAATCAAATTGGAGCATGGATGGTAGCTTCATTAACTTATGTTGTACGCTTGGAATTGATTCGATCGGTTTTACAGGGTATTGATTGTTTTTGGCTCTCAACTCTCTCAGTGCCGGCCTTTGTCATAGATTTCGTGGTGAGAATGTGCCAAAATTTCCTTTGGAACTCTGGTAAACCTCTAGTCGCATGAAAGGTACTAGCTAAACTGAAGAAGGAAAAAGGCTTAGGTTTGCAAGACCTAAAAGCTTGGAATGATGCACTACTAGCCAAAGTTCTATGGAATATACACAACAAGAAAGACTCCATTTAGTTGAAGTGGCTAGATCATGTGTATCTTAAAAGGGAGAGCATTTGGGAACTTCAAGTTGGCAAAGATATGTCTGTACTTTTCAAGAAATTACTGTCTATTTGAGATGCACTGATTGAAAAAGAAGAACTCATTGTTCGTGCTGTGCAAGTAAGGGACAATTGGAGCTCGAAGGGCAGATTCAGTGTTGCGACAGTACATGAATACCTCCGCCCACATGCAGCCAAAGTTTCATGGGGCAAAACAATCTAGAATGGTTTGATCTCCCCTTAGATGTCATTCATATTATGGCTAGCTGTGCAGGACCAATTGTTGACCAAGGATTGCCTACATTTTTTGGATATTAACAATTCATTTGCTTTCTGTTGAGCCACACAAGAAACAATTGTGTATATTTTCTTTTAATGTCCATTCACGCATACCTTGTGAATGCACATTAAAGATTGGTGTGGGATCCAACGAGAGATGGGCATAATTTGTAGTGGCCTTAAATGGCTAAAGAAGAAAAATCAGGGAACTTCTCTTCCGAGCCGCCTCAACGGTTTGCTCTCCCGCGTATGGTATACAACATTTGGATCACTAGAAATTGGCTACTTTTTGATCGTATGCTACCATGTTTAGCTATTATTGTACATAGAATCAAGATTCAGGTGTATAGGATACTTTTTGCACCTAAGCCTTAATGTCTTGATCCTGTAGTTCTAGTCACTTGGGCATTTTTTGTATCCCACGGGAATGCTGGGTGAAATTGTACATTTTTTATCAATATAAATTTTAATTTTTTGATCATAAAAAAAAAAAAAAGATTGAGGTGCCAAGCTTTCCACTGTGGACTGAGACTATGCAAAGGTAGAGCAACATTGAAACTTTCTTAACTTTATCACAAAACTTTATTTTGCTACGTTCAATAACTAAATAAATGAAATGAGTCCATGACGAGATTGGAAAAGTCTATATTCTGTCAATTAACTCAACATCATTTGTTCCTTCACCAATTATAGGAACTTGTTACCTTAGGTGGATCAAAAATAAGAAAACTTGGTTAACACCAAACTTTCATCCCTATCGGTTAGAAACCTATACCAATAAATGTACCATTCCTTTATGCCCTCTTCAGACGCTTGTCCATCCTCATCTAACATATGTTTAATAGTGTCAAATAAAAACCATGCTTCTTACATGTATCTCCATCATGACCCTTGAAAGATTTCAACATGCCTATGATTCTTTCGAGTTGCTGTGACTGGATAGACATAGGACTCTATCACTAGTTTTTTCATTGATTAAGCAGTAGTCTATCAGATGTAAATTAAGTATGATCTTCAAAATTTTTGCAAAAATGATCTATCTTATATTTAGACAATAAAAGGACTTCCCCAACTCTATCTATGTTGTTAGATATATAATGAGTGATCATAATAAGGTCATAAAAGTCTTTGATGAGTTACCTTTTGAGTTTGTCAGTCTTTTTCACTCCTCTCCTGTCACAACTATATCATCGATCCTTGAGTGTACTTGTGCCTTTGTATTAGCATATGAATCATGTTTCGCCTCTTGCCCTCTTAATTAAGACCGAACGAGGACAATCATAAGATAGTTTTTCAAAAATTATGCTACACCAACAAAGCGTCCCAATTCTCTTCAAGCATTCTTTGCATTGCTTCTATTCAATGTTAGTGGTGTGATTGGTCATGCTATTTGCATTTGTCTAATTAATTTTTCTTTGTTCGCAGCTAGTTCTAGAAATCAATCCCTTGCTATCCTTTAATGTAGAAAAATCTCCTTGATATACTGACGCAAGTATCTTGGCACATATGGTGTCCAATTTGGGTAATCTTCTACTCTTATTCTCTCTATCATGGAATGAAAAAATTTGTGTTGAAAATGGCTCTCTTTTGCCTCTTTAACCTGAAGGTTGTTCTGATAAGACATGTTTCCATTATTCTATAGACATAAACAATGTTAACCATTTATAAAGATAGGATTCCCTTTTGAAGTGAATGTCCCTATACCCTAAATATAAATAAATCCAAGGCTTGTAAAGCATTTTTCCAATCTTGTAGCACCTAACAAGATAGCAGAGGAGGCAGAATGCTTCTTGAGGGAAATGGTGGAAATCCATGATAGTTAGATAGAAGAAGCTTAAGTGGGGATAAACTACAGACCTTACTTTTCCATCTAATGCTAGAAAATCATCTGTTCAAAATCAAGGCATTATGGTTTCTGGAACTATTTCCTTACAGCCCAAATCTAATTCATTTTCAAATACCATCTATTTACCAAATGCAAGAGCTTAAATAGCTAAAAGACTAAGAGATAGGTTATTTTCTTTTTCTTTAGCAAGGGAAAATATAGATGCTCTGCGAATATGTGTGTAAACCTTGAACATGATTGGACTATCTTGCTCTTACCTTGAAATCGAAAGATTGATATTCTTTGTTTTTTTTTTTCTTTGGATGTTTGAACTTTTTGTTGAAAATAATTCTATTTTGGAAGGCTGTTCCCTTTTTAATTGTCCTCGATCTACTCACCTTATGAACTATTTTGTGTAGAAAAGGTTGTACTCCCAAATTCTGAATATCTCACTGAAATCGAAAAATTGAGATTCTCTTTGTTTATTTCTTTGGAGTTCATGCTTTTTGTTGAACATAATTCTATCTCACAAAACAGTTCCCTTTTAACCATTCTCAATCTACCCACCATGTGAACTACTTTGACTATAAGAAGTGACACTCAATCTCCTATTATAACCACTATGTGAGATGAACCCAAATTCTTGGTATTGCCTAGATGATTGCTTTGGCTGATGGACCTTTTTCGTGGATGGATTCAAAATAAGGCAAGAGGTAGGTGTGAAGATAGTGATTGTGAGCCCACAAGGGCACAAAACTACAATGTCCTTGTACCTGGGATGATCTAGTCTACAACTATGTTATATTTGTTAATATGAGTTCATCTTGTTTATAAGTTCCATTTGTTTGAATTTGATTTATGTGCAGGCAAAGAAGATTTATGACATGTATCATTCTTTTTCATTTTATACAATATGTGGTTAACATAAAATGAGAATGACAAACTTTTACTTGAGTTAATCCCAGCCATATTAGTCTCAACCCTATTTTTATTGTAGGTCGGTCATCTAGATAAGCCTAAACGAGATAGTCAATACAAGATGATAGATTTGGATTACCAAGATGATCAAACTGGTTGGATTGACGATATCACTATCTTCATATCTTAATTTTCATCATAGTAGATGTAGGTTAATTAGGAAAAGAAAATGGCTATACCATATAATCTTTGTAGAGTAAAAAAATTGATGGTCTAGTCTATTTTAAACCTACTCATGGCTAGATAGATATGATTTTTGAAGAGGTTGGAGTTCCCGTTTGTCGACTTTTACAACGATAACTAGGTTTTGTATAACTGAGCAATAGGTAATTTTGAAGTATATGACTTTCAACATTTGTATACCAACGAGTAATAGGACCAAAGGAGGGTGAGTAGGTCTCCCCAAAACTTTTCTATTCTTGATCATGATGTAAAGAAAAGAAGATCGAATTCTAACTGCCCATCACTAGTTCCCAAGTTGGCAAATCTGCAAGTGTAAACCAAGACCTTGGTGTAAGAGATATGTGATAATTGTTAGAGAAAAAGAAAATTAAGAGTATCGAACTCTATTGCTTATGTAAGTTGGAACCTATTAGGTAGAGAAGAAAATATTGTATTATTGATGTGGCAATGTAGGTAGAGATGAAAAATATTGAAAACGACTATTTTACCTAGAAATACCCACTTTCCATTTTGAAAAACAGTTGAAGAGGCACAAGAAGCGTCTTTAAATAAAGCATAAATTCCAAATTTAGTCATTATACTTTTCAAATATTTAGGTTTTGATTAACATACATTTTTTCCCTAAAAAATAGTCACTAAACTCCTAAAAGCATCTATTCATAGTCATTATGTTAACATGCTCTCAAAAACATGCCAATCACATGGGTGCTAGCAAGGTATTTTTGTCCAAAAACTATGCCTAAATTCATTTTTGTCCGTAAATACCGAGTACACAAGACTTCTTCTTCTTTTTCCTTTTTTTTTTGGGCCTAAATCCTTACTTTTCTTAATTAACTCATCATTTTTTGACTTTTTTTATTAGCTCTTTTCACTAGCTAGTTACACAAGCCACCTTGAAATTGCTATTGCCACCATCATCCTTGTTTCTTCTTAGGTTTATATTGTTTATTAATCCTTCCTCGCTCTATCTCTCTCTCTCTGTTTTTTTCTAAGCTTATCACCACCATAATAACAGCTCCTTTTTTTTTTTTCTAATTGTAAGTCTAGCTTAAGATATTTCCAGTTTTCTGTTTTCACTATCTACTAACTCATCTCCTCCGTTGTTTGTTCATTTTCTCTCATCCACATCACATATTTCTATTACATCTAAATTTTTTCTCATTTTTCTACATCTTTTTAATCTCCACTATCTTCATCCTAACTTACCTTTGCCACCATTGCCATTTCCACTACCACCTCTATCTCAAGCACATATTGTCATCTCTTATAATAGATGCAAATGAGAAAAAAAAAAGGATGGGGAAGGGAGGTAGAAGTTTAAAGTAAAAAGATTGTATAAATGAAAATGATGGGAGAGAGATGAGCACATCAATAGGTGAGGGGTGTTTTTTTTTTTCTTTGTCAATTTTTGGCTAAAATAGGAAAGCAAGTACAGAAAAGAAGCATAGACTTTTTAGTTTTCTTTTTCCTTGTCAACATTCATACTCACTAGATAAAGCCTCACTGATCTTTTCATATCATGCTCATAATTTTTAGAATTTCGATCCAATCTCATCAATCCTACAATTCTACAATTCAAATTTATTAAAATGATATCGATTCTAACTATGATCCTACATTTATTATATGAATAAAATATAATTAAATTTACTAAAAAAAAACTTTCATATCTAAATAAAATTAAGATTTATCATTATATAAACAACTTAATTAGTTTAATTATACTTTTATTAGCTTTTAACAATAAATAAATAAATTGGACATAAACTAAAATATTGAAAAAATCATATAAAATGTTATAAGAAATAAAAATTGAAGTAAGATCATTTAATTATAAACTATACATGAATTTTCTACATATGTATTCATATATTGATTAATAATTCCTTTAAAAATAATTTATAAATTATATTTTCTCAATTTTGTCTAGAATTTTACGATTTTACGATTCGATCCTGCTACTCTAAATTGTTTTTGTGTAGAATCTCGATCTTATAAAGTGTGATCATGCTAGATTTTCCTCTTTAAAATGAAGTCTTGCTTTGTGATGGCTCCAAAAACTAAAGATACCAAAAAACTTGTTGATGCACTGGAAAACTTCAACTTTCTTTCTAAATTAATTATTTTATCATATAAGGATACTTGGAAAGAGTCACGGAGATAGTAGTGGTGGTGGTGGCAGTACTGGAAGTACAGAGACAAGGGGTAGGAGGGGTTTTGGATTTTATTTTTTTTGGCTTAAAATGGGGTAATAATTTTGGACTCTAAGATTAAAAGGTGGACACTTGTTAACATAATTGAGGAATAGGTAGGATATTGTTAGAGGAATTATGGTACAGAAGATCTAATGCTCCCCTCTCCTCAATTTGGGGGAAATAATGTATTTTTTTACTGCCTATCAGTCTTGAGACAAAAATACCCTTGCTTGTAAACACATGATTGGCATGCTTTTGAGATTCTATCTGCTCTAATGGCATATTGATAGAGTGATTATGAAAAAATAATTTTTAGGAGTTCAATGACTACTTTTAGGGGAAAAAAATTACAATGATCAAAATTTAAACTTTTAAAATGTATAATTACCAAATTTATGATTTACTGTTAAAATAAATGGGTGGTTGATTTGTTGGAAAGGGGAAAAAAAAGAAGGAAGGTTAAGTGACTAAAAGTAATCAAATGCAAAAGGTTTAGTGACTAGGTAATTTGCCTTCCACACAATCAATGTAGAAAAAAAATAAAAAATCAAACTACATATGTTTCATTATAATGGTAGAAAAAGAGATTTAACCAATGATTCAAACAACAAATTTGAAAACAATACTTTCAGAGTTTGGGTTACAAGAATATAACAAGATTAGTGGAATTTTTTAAGAAGATAAATAATAATAATAATAATAATAATAATAGTAATAAGCCTCCAGTCTAGTTTGACATTGATATGCATATGTAAACATTGTTCAATTAAAATGCCTCCAAACTATAATTTTGTTTCAACTTGAACTTGCAGAATTTATATCCTCATAGAGAAAGGTTGTTTAGTGGAAAATAAACAAACTATAGTCTTTTCCTCAAAATAAACTAGTCTTACAAATTTACCTATTAAATAAATAGAAAACTTACACTAAGAAACCAACCAGGCATAACAATGCTTCACTGGGAAATACTACTTTGTTGCAATAATTCATACGTACCAACTATATCGCTTTGTTTCTTGATTATGATTTGGAAGCATTAATCCTTATTTGAAATAAAAAGGTGAATATTGAAAATGTGTGTAGGAATATTTAAAATAGAAAATGAAGAGACAAAAGGAGTATAAAGGGTGTATAATTGAAGTTCAGAAATGAATTCATAGTAAACTGGTAAAATAATATGGTTTGTGGCTTCAATGCATTCAAAAATCACAGGATCAAAGAAAAGTCTGGAATGAACAAATTCAGCTAGAATGAAAGGTTGGATAACACGTTTTTGCATTTTTGAAATAGTGATCATGAGACACAAAAATATAAAGAGTGTAAAAGTATATTAGAAAGTGCAAAAATACATTTTAGAATGGAAGTCCGTACACACCCCAAATTCAAATCCTGTATCCCACTTTTTATATACTAATTTTATTCTCAAATTAGTTTATTAATAAATACTAAATCTTAACCTGAAATGTATAAACCCAAGTGGGTTTAATTTTAGTAAAATGAAGGCATTTTATTAATGAGACACAATTGGTAGATAATAAATTGGAAGAATAATCTCAAATAATGTCATTTAAAGAGGTGCATTAAAACACATTCTATATGGCTGACATGTGGACAACAGAAAATGTGCAAACCTTCCTTTATACTCCTTCCATCTAAAAAGAGTACAATTTTAGCCATTTTCTTTGTTTTTTTTAAAAAAAGGTTATTCTTTAATAAAATTATAATATTATTTTTACTAATAATAATATGTATAATTATAATTAAAAAGTTTAATTGTATTGTACTTTATGACTAAAAACAAGTTGTGCCTAATTAAAAGATTTTTTTTTTTGCAGGGTAGAGGGAGTATTATGTTGGGGGAGGGGGTTGTATGAGTGTATATAAAATTTTTTATAATGTTGTGATTTTATATTTATATTGTCTTGTGTAGTATATTGCGTACTTATTTTGAACATATAATATTTACATAGGAAAATATTTCAAGAGCCATTTTCTAAACAATGTGCTTATGTAGATTTTGATGTGGAATAGGGTGGTGGACAATTATTGGATCGCATGGGATAAGCAAGTGTAAAGGAGCGAAAATATGCATTCAATTTTGAATAATTATTTCTTATTTTCTTAGTAGGTTTTAAATTTTTTCAGTATTTTTCTAATAGATTTTGAATTCTTTTCAATTTTTTTTTTGAAATTTTTAGATTATAAATATGCATATACATTTTGTTTTCATCATTTTGATGATTATTAGACATTTTGATTAAATAAATCCCTTTGAAGTTCTATGGCACTTATTTTTAACAAAAATTGTTTTTCTTTCGTAATCTCTCATTTATCATGAAACAAATGATACTTTTTATCATGAAATAAGTTCCTACTCTATTACATATCTCTTTTATCCTAATATGTTTATTAGATATCTTTGGAAATTTGAATGTGTTTTCTCTTCTGTCTCCCGATTTCTAATCTTAATTCACTATCCAAATTTTAAAATTTTCATATCCCCGTGTTTGAATTTTTATAGTTATCCATATAGTGTTTGAGGAAAACAAGGAGAAAGCTATTGGTATTCTTTCATTTGACTATTTTAGAAGAGGGGAAAAGGTATGCTAGTATTTCATTAATAATTTCTCTTTTTCTTTCATCCTCTTACTGTCTTTCTTCAATTTTTCTGTGATTGCCTTTTGGGTTCATTTTATTTTGATAATCTAATTTTTTTTTAATATTTAGAATTGGTCTTATGTTTTGATATACTATTTTCATCCTAAAAAAAGAATTTAGTTTCAAAAAATTTTCTTGTCTAAAAAAAAAGAGTCCACTTTTGATATGAAATTATGATACTATCCTTATTAATAATGGTAGTGTTTAACCCAAATTAAAAAGTAATGATTAAAATGTAAAATTATATATTTAATTGTATATTAAGTATGTTGTATTTTGTAATTTAAAAAAAGTTATACCAAATCAAAAGTGGACTCTTTTTTTGTAGCCGAGGGAATACTTTATTTCTCACCTTATATTAATTTCCACTTGGTTTGATTTCCTAGATAGAAGTATATAAATATAGTGTTTGAACTTTTCATAATTTTTTTCTATATTTTTATTTCATTTTATTGTTATTGGTGCCGAACATGCATCCCTATAGAACTGCCAAAGATATTAGCGATTGATGAGATACTCATATGAATGTATTTTAAGCGAATAAAAATTAAAAAAAAATGAGAAAGACAATTCTTTAATTATTTAGTAGATATTTAAATTCTTCCAATTTTTCTTTTCATCTATAACATTCCAGAATATTTCTAACAATACCATTTTCACTAAAATATTTTAGAATATATATACTTATTGTTGAAGATATTGGTATTATCTTGACGATATTGTTAACTTGTATATCATATTAGCTGTAAATATCTAGAATTTAAGTTATAATTATGCTATGTAAATCAATTAGTTGTAATTTCCTCAATTATATACATCAGTAGGTGTATAAATTCATTAGTTTGTAATAAAATGAATTGAATTAAGTTGTAAAATTCAATATCCTTTCCTTCACATTATCCGTTCTCATTTTTTTCGTTGTATTAGAGCCGATATTGATCCTTGTATTATAAAGTTTCTATTATAAAGCACATAAAAAAAAATTAGCATAAAAAAATTTCCTCAAGTACATCAAAAAATTTAGCATCAAAGTTGATGTATGAACAAGATTCACCTTCCCCTTATTTTCTAAATTCTTTAGACAGGCACAATTCTTGTTTCTTGTCTTCTTAAAGGTGAAAATTATCCAACACGGGGACATGCCATGATGAATGCTCTTTGGGCTAAAAACAAGTTGTGTTTTGTTGATGGCTCTTTACTCTAACCAGATCGGAATAATCAAAGAAACTTAAACTTGGGACAAGTGTAAATGGTAATTTCTTGAATTTTCAATGGCTTGACTCTTGAATTACATGATAGTGTTGCATATATAGATACGACTTGTGAAATGTGAGAAGACTTGCAAGAATGTTTCTCTCAAGGAAATGCTCCACGCATTCATGAGTTAAAAAGAGATATATATTTGGCACAGTGAAATGATCTTACTATAGTAGCCTACTACACCAAATTCAAAGGTCTTTGGGATGAGTTAGTAACTTCCTCTACCATTCCCTCATGTACATGTGGTGCTAGAAAAGAAATCTTGGCATAAAGAGAGAAGGTCATCAATTTCTCATAAGACTGAATGATTAATATGGAATCATTCAATCTCAAATATTAAATATGGAACATTTTCATTCGATTAACAATACTTATTCCTTTGTAACTAAAGAAGAGAAGCAACTAGCCATGGCATCAATTGAACATGATCATTCAATAGAGGTAGCAGTTTTTGTTGTTAAATCTTTCAACAATCAAGCAAAGGAACCTACAAGAGAGCACTCAAAAGGAAACCAACAAGGAGAGACAAACAAAGTAAAATGCACTTATTACAATAAACTTGGGCACACCTACAAAAGGTGTTTTAAGCTGATTGGTTTTCCTCTAGGTTGGCAAATCAAAGCAAAGAATTCAAAAGAAAAGATCAAATCTGTTTCATTCCATAACACCATTACTAGTTCAAGTCAGTCTACAGGTAAAGGTTTTAATCTCACTCAAGAACAATATGAATAGCTCATGTCCTTACTGCCTACTGCTAATCAGAATGTAGCAAATTTTATTAGTAAGGTCACTCAATCTCATGATATTTCATATTGAATTCTTGACAACAATGGTTCTAAACATCTTACGTGTGATGCACCCTCTCTCTATAATATGAAATCTGCCTCTTATTCTTTACCTATTAGGCTATCAAATGGAGCATCTATTCCAGTGCACTCTTTGGTCAAATTAAATTATCAAATTTGATCTTAAATCATGTTTTGTACATACCTTCTTTCAAATGTAATTTTCTTTCAATAAGTAGATTGACTAAAGTGCTTCAATGTTTAGTCACATTTTCCCCATCATTTTGTGTCTTATAAGACCTCAAATTGAAGAAATTGATTGGACTAGGTTCTAATAAAACATTGCATCTAAAAGGAAACAATTTTGTGAGAGAAAAAAATTGGTAAAATTAATTTAAAAAGATTCAAAAGGCCTCAATAGACATAGAAAAGAAAATTAAAATTTATTGATGTTTAAACTATAAATATATTTGAAATCAACTTCTCTTCATGTAGTATTACCTAGTTCTTGTACTCATAACAAGAGAATCAACCCAAATATGAATTTAATCTCATAAATAAAATATCCTTTACTTTCGCTAAACTTTATAGCCAAACACTCCTTTAACTTATTACTTTAACATATACCATCAATTGAATGTGCAATGCTGGGCAGATTGCTTGCAAGCTATTATATAGGAGATTATCTAGCTTGTGCTTAAGGAGAGAAACCACATCAACAAATTGAATCAAACAATTGACCTTTTAAGTGTATACTCAAACCATTTAATGATGATTTCATAAAGTTAACGATATCAACGCTTTGTCAACATCATATAGGTTGTCAAGCATTTTTTTTTTTGACTTTTATCATCAAACATTAAAAGTGGAAATAACTTATGGAAGAAGGAAAACAAGCAAATTCTTTAGGATATGTCATTGACCTGAAAAGTGATTATGTTCAATAATAAATACTATTGAAGATATTTAACAAAGAACCCCATCAACAAGATTTTGTAGATTCTAAATTAAAATGACAATCATAACAATAGATTTGAAAGTCCTTTGATTCTTTCGGATCCTCAAAGGCACATGAACTCAAAAAAATCTTGCTAAAGGTGTTTAACAAGGTTTAGGATTTAGGGTGTTATGTTAGAGAGGTTTACAGTTATACCCTTTTTTTACCAATTTTATTTGAATATACCCTTTCTACTCATTTTTATTTATTATTGGGGGAAATTTTTTTATCCCACCAACAACAAATAAAATCAATAATCAATGAAGTAGGGAAAAAATATAAAGATCTCAACAAAGTAAATCAAGGCTGAAAACAAAAAAAGGTATATCCTATAAATGCCATTAAAAATAAGCAATTTAATTTGGAAAGACTAGAAATTTTTGAAACACTAAAAATCTAAAAAAAGTTTAAAGAACATATGTCATAGAAAGTACAAAACCCCCAAATCATTACAAATTGGACAAAGATTTTTAGTGGCAAAGTTAGAACACCATATCGACTATGTCAATACGCACACTTAACAACATCAACTTGGCTATGCCCTCCAAAGGTTAAGATATCATAAATGTAGAATAGCAATTCTCGTGAGCAATTGGCTTGGACTTTAATCAACTCCAATTTTCCTCATTACAATAAATTAATTGAAAATATTTATGGGAATAGAATTTTATGTCTACTGAAAATATTAGAAATAATCCCAAAATCATTAATAACCTTAGCTAACTTAGGCAGTAGATATAGAGTATCCCATTCTATAAGTATCCTCAAAATGAATCTAAAGAAAAAAATATTTTTCAATAAAAATTAAATTTAAGAAAGCACCAAATTTTAGTAAAAGCATATCAGAAGCAAAATGTTCATAAGAAAAATTCTGTTTAGACATTTCTACAATAGATAATAAGCATTGGTATTGATTCTTTATTTATATGGAGACTACTATAATCATCAAACAAATCCAGAATATTTTACTATAAATTTCAACTTACTAATAATCTAACAGTTGAGACAATATTTACTTTCCTCTTTGAGTCCCAACAGCAACTCTTAATAGTCGAACAGAGAGGAACATGTTTTCTAGAATAAATTAGGGGAAAAACAAAAGGAAATATGATGAATCAACACTCACTAAACCCTAGAGGAAACAAAATGAAAGTAGAAAGGAATTTGTTTTTCCACTTACATTTTAGAAAATTCATCACAATCCAACAAAAATATGGTAAATTGAGATGGTGAAAATGGTGAATATTAAATAGAAAACTATGTAAAATTTTCTAGAGGAATGGATAGTGAAAAAGAACAAAAAATGTGCAAGGAAAGTATAAAATATGCACACTAGCCTTATCTGTGTATGCATACCATTTTTTTTTCTTTTGATAAGGAAAATTTGTTAATCCAAATTAAGAATTCACCTTCATCCCCTAAAAGGGAGAAACTATAATCAACTCTTTGCATAAAGACGCATAGAGCCCCTTGGACAGAAAATGAACATTATGCAAGGTAATATGAGAGCCATAAACTTATAATATAGAAAAGGATTACTTGCCAAAACATATTAATAGAAGAATAAAAAAAGACTCAACTATCCAACATGATTTTTTATACGCAATACAAACTTGAAAATTCAAGCAACAATATAACTGAACTCAACAAATAAATAAGAGAAGAGTAAAGATATGTTTGTGTTATGAATCCACCATGTAACATGTAGCTGACGATTAAATGGTGATTTTATTCTTTTTGGGATAGACACAAGAACAAGAAAAGTCTTCTGCAAGGGCCCCTTCATCCTTCAAACAAATAGCCTATCACCCATAATCAAAAAGTTAAGAATTACATTCTTTAATTACTCCACTTCATTGCTTTAGCAGAAATCAAATTGAAGAGTTAAAGAATTATAGTTCTAGCTTCCGTGCCATACTTCAGGAAAGAAAGAATGACAAATAAGATTTGCTAAATAATAAGAAAAAGATCAAAATGATATTTGGAAAAAGCCAAAAACAAGAAGCAATAATATGGATATTATTTGGACCACTATAGATTTTCTTCAACTAAATATTTCACAACCTAACTATATTTGAGTATGTATTCGAACGCCAAATTTAAGAGAAAATTTATACAAATTTAACTTGCATCAGTAAATAAATTGCAACACTGAAACATTGATTGCTTGGACATGCTAATAGTGTTAAAATATTAATATGAATATTAGCAAGAATCACTGATAGCCACCTATATATTGTATAAGTGAAGATACATTAAATAAAATACGAATTCATAAGAACTTACAGATGCTAATTAAACATGTACTTCAAAATAGTTTTCAAAAGAGAGAAAGGGGACAAAGAGAAAGAAAACAATATCAGGACATAAATGTGACAATCTAGATGCAACACTTATAAGTTGAACATGAAATCAATTAAATAATAGTGCAAAAAATGTGTCTTTATGTATATATTTTGGTTTCAGATAAGTTACATGCATAAAAGCACTACTTTTCATGCTCAAAATGAAAATTGGCAATTGAAGAATAGTATGTCCTCCTATAATGAAGCCACAACATAATTTCCTATCAAAATAGATGCATAATAAGAAAAAAACATCTTACAAGAATTGTGTAATTCCACGTACATATGAATGCGTAATAATATGAAACCTCTTAAAATACTTCTACCATGGAGAAAAATTTAGCCGCAACATGTAGACTAAATTATGAGAAAGCTCATGCCATAAAGTTGGATAAGGAAAAAAGGGAAAATATGATATCAAATTACAAAATTTCTGATTCCAAATATTCAAAACTTTTTGACAAAAATACAAGGTATCAAATAGCAAAAGTAAGCTTGTAACGTCCGCGTAATCTAAAACTCAAGTTTCCTAGACTATAGTGCTTCTCTTTTGTACTTGTCTTTAATTCCTTGAAAGCAGTTTACTACATTTACATAAAGTGAAAAATAAAAAAAGTTAGAAATTTTCTCTTCCAATAAATTCTTAATGGTACAGTTTCATCATATTATTCCATTAAATAGTTGAATAGCCTTAATCTCGCCATTTGATGGAGCTTTTACTTGTTTATCATTATTTGAGTTATCCATCCATAAAACTAACACATTAAACATACTAACTATAAAAGTTAGAAAAAAGATAGTGAAACTATTGACAAAGAGAATTCAATGAGTAACACCACTCTCAAGCAAATACATACTACGTACACAATTCTTCCAGGCCTTAAGATTAGAGACAAAAAGCTATGACAAATATCAATAGCTTCTATTCGTACATAATCAAATGAAAGATATGAGCTTTTAACTAAACTAGCAGGCAATAACTGCGCAATGCGCAGTTTATTGAATGCCCACCGATCAGTATAAAGAACGAAAAATGTGAAGAAATAATATTGATATTTGAGGGGGATAAAATTATAATAGAATTAAGAATTGAGAAAATTTTAAAATCAGAATGAAGAAGTATAGAATAATAGTTTATTAATGTAAAAGTGCAATGGAAAAAAGTACAGCCTAATTTGTTGTAAATTTAAATTGCCATGGATAAATTTTTTCTATGCCATGACAGCTAAAAACAACAATAAAGAAGAAATTATTTGTTTGAGGAATGAAAACTAAATAGTCAGATTCTTCTAAGTTATGATCTTGTACAAACTGATGCCAATTTCTATGGAGAGAAGAACGTCTGACAGTGATGTTGTATACTCGGTTTCCAGACTTCAATTGAATCTCACATTGTTTCGCCTCTTGCAAGTGAAGGTTTGAATATTTTGGAATATTCTATGTGAAAAAAAGAAGGAAGCAAGATAAATTATATGAATGAGAGATTAAACAATAGTTGTAGAATAATTTGATGATATATGTAAAAAGTTGTAGTATTTACCAGTTTATAAGTATCTGTCGTTGAAAATTGTTGGAAGAAAGAACAGTACCAAGTTAAATGAAATCTTTGGAATGGATGTAATGCTGATGATAGGACATTATGTTGGGTATTTGTCGTTTTGAAAGCTGAAATGAATGCATAAAGTTTATAAAGACACGGACATATTATGTATTGAGAATGAAATATATATGTCATTACATGGACAAACCTTGTTTTGGTAATGTGGGTAGTGGCATTGTCCATGGCAGCATTATTTGGTTGTTCATATTGTCAAATGTAAGGCTATCAAATGCATTGTTTCCGCGATACCTTAGTAAGACAGAAGAATCTTGATTAAGTAAGTTATCATGAAAGAATTCAGGCCAGCCAGATGTGAAAACATGCTGATTAATTGTTAATTTCCATTGCATTTGTCCCTGGTGGAGTATGATTTCATCATAACTAGCAAAATTTTGAATTGCATAAAGACCTATTGGTATTTTCTGAAAAAGGGAAAAAGTAATTAAGAAGTAAGGGAAACTGAATATGGAATAATTTGTGTTAGCAAATATAAAAATGAATGCAAATATTTAAAATGAAACCTGATTTTCTGTCTGAAGGGTTTTGAAGAAAAAGCAGCACGGCGTTTCAATTATATCTTAGAAAACAAGAAACATTGTTAGAAATTATGCTATAGAAGTTAGGAAAAATTTTGGTGAAGAAATATTTATTATTAAAAGATAATTATATGAAAATAGTCTATAAATGAAAGTTAGAAAATTACCTGGTTGATGAAGTATGATTGGAGCAACAAATAACACATTTTGCATCCAATCTTGAATTAATTTTTTTGATTGTATGTTAGGGTAGCCAATGTATCTAAATATCATTGGATAAGAAAGGAAAAAATTGTAGCATATTTGATAGTTGATCTGATTGTTTTGCCAGTATGTTAATGTGCCTGCATGCACATGTGTATTAGATTGAGTAACAAAAAAGAACTTTTGCTTTTGACCATGTTCTTTGGCCAACCATTTTGTGAATGGATGAAGCGGTGTTGTCATGACCTACAAAAATTTGTTATGAAAAATATTTATTCAGAAAAGAAATAATTGAAATGAAGAATAAGTATTTACTAATAAGTACAATAATACAAACACAATAGATGATAAATTAGAGTACAAAAAAATCAATAGCATTTAGAAAATGTGAAATAAAAAGGCAACGGCAAATATAGGTAAAAATGCATAACACAAGCAAGTCATTTTGTTTTGCAAGAGGAATAAAAGCATTGTCTGGAAGATCGAAGATAGCATAGGCACAAAGGAAGAATTAATTTTTTTAGATTTAGCCGAGTTGCAAGATCCTGTATTTTTGGATAAGGGATTAATTTTTTTTCTGACTTTTTGGCATAGCAAAGGTCAACATTTGATTACTTTAACAAGTAATTAGCATTTATCAGTAGTAAAATTCCATCAATATATAATTAATAAAATATAAAAGAAAACGGGAAGGGAAGGATGAACATAAAGTTAGAATAAATCGAGGCACAATTGAATTGAGATATAATTTAGTATTTAGAGGATTAGCTAGATTTTCCTGCGAGAAGCTTAGAAAAGACAGTACAAAAATCGGAAAATAAAGCAATACTGCACAAAAAAAACCACCATCTGAAATTGCCACTCCAATTCAGCTCATATACATACGAATATTCAGTAAGGAGATATATATAAAGCTGGAAATATGAGACAAAAACATCCATACGATATTGTTGCATAATTCCCAGTGACAATACAATTTCAATATGATATGAGCATAAGGTAAAAACGCAGCAGAATACAAAAAGCTGGGAAACAGAGAGACTTCTAAAAAAAAATTTGTTACAGTAGCATTATCGAAGCATAAATTTCAGACAGTGGGAAAAAAGAAATAAAGCCTGGAAGATCTGTAATTCCATGTAGAGCAAGGAAGTGTGTTAGAGAAATTCTAAGAAATGCAAATGACAATAATTAGTACCAAAGCAAAGGCAAATTTATAAAGTAATACATTATCCTATTTACTAAAGCGAAAAAAAGGAAAAAGCTATTACAGAAAAGTAGTCGGTGCATATGACAATTTCTGAGAAAGTTTGTATCACAGCTTTGATGTGCAGCAGAAGCTTGGAGTCTCCAGTTTGATGAAAGAATCGGATGCTATAGACAAGAAGGCAGCAGAGATATGCCTTGTTGTTAGAGTTCCTGTAGGGAGACAAAGAAGAAGATGTTATTTATGCAGTATAGAGTATAAGTTACTTTGTAATAAAAAAAATATTGAAGGTTGTAAGGGCCTGTATTTAGCATGACATTCAATCAACTACACAGATGAGGGGAATAATATTTATCTTCGTTATACAAACAAATATGCAGGAAATCAGATGTAGAAATCGTTTACAGGAAATAAGTCATGTGGTAATAATGTTGAACTTGTAGTTTTGAAGATGTATAAACAATAGTAAGGAATAGAATAGATTAGTTGGTGTTGTTAATTGCATGTATTTCTTGGATAGTAAGAAATGAACAAAAGCAGCAGTAGAAGAATGTGAACCTTACTGTTATTGATGAAGTGAGAGTGTTGTTAATGAAGAGAAAACACAGAGTGAAGTTGAGAGGATGGGAAGGAGTAAATTTACGGAGGAAAAGAAATGAAGATAGAAATGAATGACTTGACCTTCAGGCCAGTATATATCCTAATAAGAATAGTGAATGGCAATCTGTAGTTTGCAAAAGTGTTTTTTGCATGTGGGAGACATTGATGTGATCTATTTGTTACTTTTTCAGGTGTGTTTGAGTTGTCCAGTCAAACTGTTCAGTCACATGTATGTGTAAGACCAAATCTGAACAAATAAATGCTGTCTATTTGTATTGGGAAAAGAACCACAAATAATTTTGATTTTGTTTGCAATATGATACTGTGAGCAGCAGCTTTTAACGGAGAAAATGTGCTCCAATCAGCCATGCAGTTTTTTTGTTACTGAAATCATGTTTTACTCTAATAGCATTATAAGTGAGTATGTATAAAGAAATATGACTTCCTATGGCCATTAAACAAAGAAAAATGTAGATTGGTGTATTGATAGGAAGTAATGGACTTGTAACCAACACTTGTAGCAAGGTAGTGGGAGGCAAAAATCAGGAGCATTAAGTGCCAATTAGCTGTAGAGAACTACGTGCAAAAGGAAATAAAAATTATTTGTAGTTAGTGAACAATATTGGAATAACAGTATAGAGTAAGAAAAATGTATAACACAACAGTACAATCAAGCTTAGAGGCACAAGCACAGAGAAGATGTACAAGTTCGTCTTCCATTAATCCAATGCGTAGGATATTCAGATAGTTTGGATTGGAACAAGTATTTACCGTTATAAATCTATCTCCAAAGAAATTTTAGTAATCAACCAACAAGAAAAGTCCAGAACGCTTACATTTTTAAGTGTTGTTGGACAATAAATTAGAAGGCAGAATAAACGCTTGAAGCTCTATAGCATGTGTTAGCATTCATGATATTCTGGATGGCTGAAATAGATCAGAAGACATGCTCATGAGTAGGAAATGTAATCAGAAAGTAAAGGACGTATTTTTATGGAAAGTACTTTTCGGGTAATTATGGTCAAGTATTTAGGTTCTTATTCCTACAATGAAGTGTAGTTGAAGAGAAGTTTAACCCAACAAGTAATAGTATAATAATTTTTTTGACTTAATAAATGCAGAAATTTATTTATTCCTGAAGAGGCAGTGAAAAGCTTGAAGTGTACCTAAAAGAACTTTTATCTTTTTATAAATGGAAATAAACATTGTGTTGATTAAAAAGTAAGTGTTCATAGAACACCATATAAAAACCACAAAAAACCTAGGTATCTAACAGGTAAACAATGCAAAAAAAGTAAGAAATAGATAACTGACCCAATCAGTTACAATATTTAAGCAGAATTGAATTAGGTTATACGATTGGTGTAAAAGAAGGTGAAGTCACTTTATAGTAAATATCAAAAGTTCCCAGCTCTTTAACGGGTAAACGCAACATTTCTCTATCAATAACCTGAAAGCACAAGTAAATATAAGCACAACTTAGAATGGTAAATATTTGTGTCCATCATATATAGTCAGAGAAATGAGAAAAGAAAATGATATATACTTCATATTCTGCTCGAACATTTTCAATGCTGACAGTCTGAATTTGATTATGCCTAGCCTACACTATCCAGCAGAAATTGACTTGGAGTATTAGGCTATTTGACTGTTTTTGAAACTTAAATTTGCATTCTATGTCAGAAAAATAATAACGAAGCACAATGAGTATCTCACAAAGTTTTCCCAAATTGGATTTTTATAAGCAATTCTCAGCAATGTTAATATTGTACCAGGAAGGAAAACGAAGCAATTAGACGAGGGAAAGCTGGACAACGATGTACTACATAAACTCATTGCAACAGTTGAAATAAGTATATTAGTAAAGTTGTATTTGCAAAAACAAAGCTGAAGTTAACATTTTTAATACGAAAGAAATGTATGAAACTAAAGAACACAAAAGTAGAACAAAGAACAAAATTTCAGGCAATGGTAAAATTGGAGAACATTAGAATTCCAAAAAACTACGAAACGCAACAGAAAATGAAGAGAAAAAGAAAGTAAAAGGAAGGATAGTTACCATGGATCTGTGCATTTTGTTGGATGTTACAGTGAAACTTCATATGAATCCTCGTTCGTTAATAATAAAATCTACAAAGTGTACAAACGATCTAGTTAGTAGGTTCTTTACAATAATTAATGTTATGTGAATTCATAGATTTAGTTCGAAGGTGGAAAGCTAATTTCTCCTTCTAGATCTATGCTTTCAAAGCAAAACAGTAATTGATATAGTGGGCAGAGATTATTAAGAGCAAATATTAGAAATTCATAGTGAAGACAGTTGTTACAAAAAGCCAATATTAGATTGGCAGAGCAGAATAATACAGCCTACAATGTTAACACTGTATTGTAAAGGCAGGCTGATAATGAAATCAGAAGGTGTACTTTCAAAACTGAGTGTATATCATTCAGTTTTCAAAAGTACACCCATGGCAAAAATAACAAGTAAGTTTAAAATACAGTGCCAAAATAGACAATGTCCAAAAAGTTATATGCAAAAGTGGGAAAGCAGATCTATGCTAATCTAGTTTCTGTTTTTTCTTGGTGGCATTGGTGAGGTCCTTGGCATCTAATTTATCTTCGGTATCAGCGTCGACAAGTTTGTCAAGAAGACGCAGACGGGCCTTTGGTGATGATGTGTTGTCCTCTGGTCCTGTGAGGAAAGAAAGTGAGGCAAAGACAAATATAATGTTAAATACAGAATAAAATTCAGAAGTAAGAATAGCATCGATTAGTACCTTCAGATTGGGACATTGAACAGGATTCGGATGTGTTTGTTGGCAATAGATTGGCTGCTTCAGTATTGACATGCTCCAAAGTTGAGGCTGAAGACTGTCCTTCATGAAATTCAGTATACGAAGTGATGGTGTAGCGCTGTCTACTATCTGCAGACTTGAGTTTCATTGGTCTGATTTGTACGAGGAACAATTTGGACTGCAAATTCTTGTGAACTTCTTGTAAGGGAAGATCAGTATTCTAGACAAAGAAGACAGAAATTATTAACTGGTCTATAAATGTATGCGCAGAAAAAAAACAAAATTAGGCAGTTGGAAATGTTTTTTAAAAAGCAGCAGTAACCTTGTTTGCATATTCCACCACTTCGTTTGCTGAGAATGCCGGCAATTTTTCAGCAAGGTGGCCAAAAATCGAAGCTGTAATTATCCCGTTGTCATCATTCACATCGACCTCAAACCTAGACCTGGTAGTCAAATCTGAATCATTCAGGTCATGGAAAACCAACTTGGTCTGAAATGTTAAAAAAAATTTGAAAGATAAATTGACCTTGGTTCTGGAATTTGTCTTGAGTCACAAAGATTACATGTGTATTCTTCATGTTGACGTGCAAATGTTGATTGGAAACACTTGGGCCAGGCCATGTACTAATACTTTTGGCAAATATTTTTGAACGAAAGCTGTACTTTGACAAGCACATTCTGCATGTACATTGGAACGAAATGTGCTAAGTAAACAGAAAAGGAAAGACATGTTAACATTTGCACACATCAATGGGCTAAAGATGAATATTTACCTTCTGAAATGGAGTTATGCTAGCAACAAGGGAGGTTTTGTTGTATGATTCAAGGGAAATCTCTGGAGTACTCTTGAAGTAGTTCTTGCTGATGACAAAATCCGACAGCATCTCTTTGTTTCTTTCAGCCCTGGTCCATAGCAAAAGAAACAATTTAGTAAAATACTAATGGAAATGAAGGGATGTATAAATGAATATATGGTTGCATCACCAGTTTTTCAGTCGGAGTGCACTTTAGACTGGAGGGTTGACCAAAATAGCCGAGTCATATTTTGTTGTCAATGCTGTCCCTATAGCAAAATTTGTTTGCGTTGGATGAAATAATAGTGGGGAAAATAATTGGTGAAGAATGCAGTAATAGAGCAGGTAAAGAAACCAAAATCAACATAATGAGATTTTTTTTTTGTTTACATTACCATTATAGTAAACAACTTTAACCATTCGACAAATGATTACTGGGAAACTATCCAAATTCTCAATAATAGTTGCGCCTTCGTTCTTAACAAATTCATTCCATATGGATAGCATGACTGTCTTCATGCTACAACAATAAAACAATGAAGTTAAGATAGGGCAAAGAAGGGGACATTTGCAGCAGGAAATAAGAGCAAATGAATAACATATTTTGTACGAGTTTGAAAGGATCGGCCATAGAATAAAAGAAAAAATGTTTGCAGTCTTTATAACTGGCAAGAATAATTGTGTTCGTACAGCTGGCCACTGAACTGATCGAAGGAGAAAAGTTTATAGGGAAAAAAAAGTAAGCAATAAATTCTTTCGTGGATTTGAAATATATAGACCTATCTATGTTGCTAACACATCTAGTAGAATGCAGTAAATGGTTTAAAAGCATGAAATCAGCTACCAAACCAATGAGGCACTGAATATCGCAATAAGAAGATGAAAACCAAGATGAAATAATAAACTATAGTAAAGGAAAGAACAAGTATTTGAGGACCTGTCAAAGTAATCAGTAAACAACAATAAGTTCTAGAATGGCTATCTTCATTTCATGATTTTTTCTGGAAAGGAGAAAATATTCTGTGTGTACTGTTAGAACCTAAAACTGCAAACGGAAATTATGAGTTTTAAAGGTAAGAAATAATTATATGTTTTATTTTTGAATTGGCAGTATTTGAATTGAGAAACGATGCTTTGCACAGTAGTGTTGTGAATTGTAAAAAGTTTAGGAAAGTTAGTTGATGATAAAAAGAGTAAAAATGTATAGAAAGTACAAAGTTTTATCAATGGATTTAAAAATTGTGTTAGTTTTTGGAAACTGTCAAATGATTCCATGTATAATGCGGTACGTAATTCCTTACAATTATTTCCAACATTTAGTAAACGAACTAAGAAATAGGTACAGAGTATGGTTTGCAAACCTATTGACGTAATAGTTAACTGGACAGAAATAATGTAACTTCATATTTATCTATGAAATATATGACATCAAATTGATTTCAAATCAAGATATTAGCAGTTGATGGTATACTTAGAGGATACTATTTTTAAATTTTAATGTGTGAATAGCAGTAATGATCCTCTTACCTTTGATTGAGAAGGACTAATTTTTGCACAACCGAATCATTTATATCACTTTTGATAGTCTTGGGAGGAAGACTATCAATCACCAGGGCCAATACATCTGCAAAATGGAAGTAGTATTTGAAGTGAAGACATCTTTAGAGGATGGTAAAACAATGGACCAATAGAAAGGAAATTTAATTACTTAGACAACGAATCTATAATTGTACAAGATCATTAACGATAGGTATACTATGTGTCATATAAGAATATGTAGAAACATAATAGGTAATTGTTGAAAGAAGTTCTCACCAACAGATTCCTTTTTTGCGTCAATGAATCTAGTAAGTCTTTTAAAGTCTGTGAAGTGGTAACTGATGTCTAGAAGAGCATCAACACTTTCAATCGGTTCAAGGATGGTCCTTGAATTGATTATCCACTGCATGGAAATCCCTTCATACTAGTATTCTTTTTTTAGTTTTTTCACTTCAGCATTCTTGATTTTGTATTTTTTGAACCCTTGCATTTTTTTCCCCATTCGCGCGATCTCATGGTTGAAAACAATGCCCTGGACTCTTCCTCCCTATTGATGGAGAAGGGAAAAATATTTAACTGACACTTCAGAGAATCTAACCTATTATCTAAGCAGAAGATAAAGTAAGACATTGGTAAACAAACCTTTGAGTCTGCAAGAACGAAGCGCTGATAATGAGATGGGCTATTAATTGCAGTGGTAGGCTGAAATTTTTCCTAGACAGTGACAACGCATGACCATGTTGTCATGCCTTCAAGAATATCTTCAATATGCAACAAGTCTTCCATCTAAAATGAATAAATAAAGAAAATCAGGAATTTTCTGAACATGAGTTGGGAAGAAAAAAAGAACAAGAAAACAACATTATAAAATATGCGAACCTGTAAAAAGGAAGCATAAATGCAGATCAAGTGTATGCTAATTTTAAAATTTCATTATAAACAACATTTCTAGTTTTGCAATCTGTCTTACTGTCATTAAAAGTGGAAGGAAGTATTAATACTTTTACTAATTTGGACGTTCGTGCTCTTGAAAGCGCAACATAAAGTTGACCATGTGAGAAAACTGGTTCTTGCAAATAAATACCAACATAATCTAATGTTTGTCCTTGGGCTTTATTAATAGTCATGGCAAATGATAACTTCACTAGAAATTGAGTCCTCTTAAATGGGACTCCATTTTTTTCCTTGTCTGAACTATGTAAAGGAATTCTAGGTATGAAACAGAATTTCCCTTTGTACTGACCAGAAGCAATCTGTGCACAAATTGTATTGCCTGCTAATTCTTTACAAATAAGACGCGTACCATTACAAAGACCTGCGCTTGGATTAATATTTCGTAGAAGAATAACTGGGCAATTTTTTTTCAATAATAGTCTATGTGGAGGAAGACTTGATGGATTTAGGGAGTTTAGGAAATCTTCATAATCTCCTTGGTGTTTTAGATCAATTGCTTGATCTGAACTGGTATAAATAACTAAAGGTCCAGGAAAATTGTCTATCAAAATATTGTTAATGTTATTAACCGAAGAATTTGTGGATGACAAAATGCATCTATTTATCATCTGTTCTGGTTTAGTAGAATACAAAAGCAAATTTGGAAACACATGATCAATCAATCTGCTTAGGAAAAAAAGAAAAAAACAAGAAACAGAACAGAAATATGAGAACACAGAAACTGGAAACATGTGCAAAATTGAAAAAATGGGACATTTGTAAAATGTAAAGTACTCACTCTTGAAGAGATTTATTTTTGTCATTATATGGAATGACAATTTGTTCTGGTAAAGTAATATTACCACATTCATCTGTTGGTTCTGAATTTTCCCCAATCCTTAGCAGGAAATCAGAGAAATGGGGGTCTAAAGAAGCCCGCATATTCTGTTTTAGGTGAATTTTTGTTAGTTTTGGCCATAGTGGAGAATTGACTATGCTCGCATTAACTTGTGAGTTCCGCGTTCCTTTTTGAATAACTAGAAGTGTTTGGCGAAAGTCACCTCCAAACACGACGACTTTTGAACCAAATTGTTCATTTATTCCAGTTATATCTCTCAACAAAAGATCAAATGCTTCAAAAGCATCTTTAGTGGCCATAGAAGCTTCATCCCATATTATAAGTTTGGCACTTAAAATCAGATTCGCAGTACTACTTTGTTTACTTAACTGACAAGCTTTATTGATAGAAAAGTCAATTGGAATTTTGAATCTTGAATGTGTCAGACGATCACTGGAAGAATAGACGCAACAGAACACCGGTTGCTACAAAGAATCGCAATAGATCTTTTGGATCTAACAGTAGCCAAAAGGGCACGATATAGAAAAGTTTTTCTAGTTCCCCCAGGACCATCAATGAAAAATACTTGTCCTTGACCTAAATCAATTTTTTGGAGGATAGATTCGTAGGCAAATTGTTGTTCAATATTTAATCTAGTTGGCAGCAAAATATCATCATGAGTAACAGTTATATTCAGTTCAGTTTCTAATTCTCTTGTTAAATGTTCAGACAAAGGCATTGATATATTATTTGGAAGAAAATGGTATTGATTTAAGTTTTTACTCATCTCTTCTAGATAATGATTAATGTCATTTAAGACATTATTCATAACAAACTGGTTTTCAATATCGGAAAAACCTAACGACCTTTGAAAGTCACTGGACAATTCGATTTGGAATTGTTTCCACAATTTCTGTGGTTCGTTTGGAGAGCAAAAGACTAAAATAATAGCAAAAAGGGATCTCAAAGCACTTGGCATTTGATAAAAACATGCTTCTTTTAAAGTATCCTGTACATAAGTATCAAATTCTAACAAACCTAATTTAAGAGCAGCATCTCTAAAAGTTTCGTATTTTTTTCCTAAAACAGTTAAAAGACTGGTAAAAGACGTAGGGCCTCTAACATGTGAAAGTAATAGCCTAAGATAATATCGTTCTCCTTCTTCTGGACTTACAGTAACCATCCGACCTATTACATTTCTAGATTTTCTCTCATTCCACATTCTTAAGGTGGAATTCCATACAAAATGTTGAGGGAAGTCTTTATAAAGACATTTAAGCTGTTTAGCTTTTTCATTGACAGAATTCATTTCAAAAAAATGAGTAAGCATAGTTTTTGAAAAATCAATTTCATGTATCAAAGTTGAAAGATCAGATTTGTTACTGAATGAAACAACCTGATAACCATGAAGATGAACTTGCAAAGTATAAACTGCTGGTGTCATTTCGCTAAGATTAAATGCATAAATTCTCCAAAGGGTTTCCGGAGGGCCTATCCAACGGCCATCCTGAAATTGTTTAATTTCATCAATTTCTTGTTCCATATTAGGTTCAGAAATTTGAAAGCTTACTAAATCATGACCCCTATAAATGTATTTGTAAACATATTTCATGAGTTTAATGGTAGAGCAAATCTCAACATTTATATGGCAATCAAAAGTAGCCAATAAGTATTTATTATACGAAATACCCAACGATTATTCAGCGTACATTGTCTAACTTTAATATGTTTACCATCATTTCTTCTTTTATAGAAAGGATAACTATCTTCCGCATGTACTGTTTGTTCACAAAATTCCCTAGGATAGTGATTTTTGCACTTACCATTTCTCATGCATACATTAGTCTTATTCATTTGGCCACACGGACCATAAATCATGTGTTTAAGGACAAGGTTGTACAAATGAGGATATGTGTCTGGATCAGGAATTTCTACACACACAATATTATCATATGCTTTAGGATTTAATGGCTTAAATTCTGGTTTCAGAATTACTAATAAATGAGCATGAGGCATGCCTCTTTTTTTGGAACTCAATCACATGAACACATGCTGCCACATCTCCAAAGATTTTCTTTTTTAAAATTTCTGTTTTAAGTACTTCAAATTTTGCTCTAAACACTCTAGTTAACAAATCTGGCCTATCAAATGCAGTCTCCTTGTTAGTTAGATTTTCTTGTATTTCTTTCCAATTAGGATTACAAGTCATAGTAATAAATAGATCAAGCTTGCCATATTTCTGAACCAAGGCCATTGCATCTAAATATCTACGGTGCATATCTCTAGGTCCACCTACAAATGAAGCTGGTAAAATAACTCGACGACCAACATTGGAACTATTTGACTGACCCATTGAAATACTATCAAGGACACCCTGCGATATTTCTGTTCTAACTTCTTTTTGTTTGACTCTATGGAAGTCTAACCTAGACGTTTCTATTTTTATGTACATATCAACAACAAATTGCTGCAATAATCGCATTGCATGTAATAGCATTGATTGGTCATCGTTTCTGATTTGGAATCTGTAACAATAATACTCCCTAGTGAACACATGATTCTTTCTCTTCTTTCTAGTTTCGAGGGCTACAACAAAACAATTATGATAGAAATAAATTTATAGACAATATATTAATTAGCACATAGTAAAAGACAAGTAACAGTACAGTAAATCACTACTTACTTGAAGCTTCATATGCTAGCAAATCTTCTGGGGTTTGCATGGTTGGATGGTTAACAATGGAAGCATTTGTATTAGGCAGTTTTTTTTCACAGTTGTTCTTTGTTTTAGATATTCTTTGTATATTATTATGCCAACCAGATTCCCCACGTAGAAACAACAGTGGGTATTGAAGAGGATCATAACATCCAAAGTAGTGTCGAATTCTATGGCTTGTATTACAAGCACTGTAAATCTGAATATGTGCTGTTCTATTGTCTGAAGAAGGTTCTATACCATCCTCAAAAAAAAGAGCGCCTACTTGGCTACAGGTCGGAAGATTATATCGCCGTTGATCTAAATTTGGGGAAGAATTAAGGACAATCCTACAATCATCCAAATTAGAAAGATGCCTAAGGTTTTTCAAGAATTTGCAATACGGATTGTCCTCTAAAATCTGCATAAGTAGGCGAAGAGTCGTTTCACACAATTTATCAGAAGCTTTAACTCGTAGGGATAGTTCTTTTTCGATGTCATAGAAATAGAACTGGATACCAACTATTTTTTCTTTGTCATTTGGCGAGAGGCTATCAAGAAAATCATACTTGACCCTGAACTCTAAAAGTGTACATTCCTTTATGATTTTTAGTCAAATCTCTATCATACTTCGCACCAAGGGATGTGAATGCTAAATTATTATTATAAGTTCTAATGTTTTTTCTAAAATTAGCAGATTCCTGATCTTCGGCCGTAAGTAAACGGCGAAGTGCATATGGCATTGCTGGTATTACCATCAATACCTCACCTTCTACACAGCAAAAAGATAGAGGTTCGAAATAGAACCTCTTAGCTCCACAGTAAGAACACATAGGAACAGCAGGAAGGACCATAGAATGTTCAAGAATTTGGCTAAGTCGAGGAGTTTTTCTTTTGTTTTTTTTAGCAGGCATCCTGACGTTTCCTGATAAGTCAAATGGCTTATAGGTTTCGTTCTTTTGATGGCATTCACTACCTAAATGACGAGAAAGTCTAGATTGACGCAAAATCTGATATCATCTCTGCCTAGCAAGTTTTGCCTCAGCATTAATACTAAATAATTCAGATGGCAAAGCATTCAAAGGTGTAGTTGAAACATTGAAGTTATTAGTCCACTCATTAATTGTAGAAGGAAAATCAGGAATAATAGTTTCATTTTTTTTCTTATGTATGAAGGACTTCCCACGACAAGGCAGAAGTTTGCCTTTTTTACGTGGTGGCATTTCGATGTACAGATTTCAGTCAGGAGGATTTAGATGGATTTCTATCGGTGCATAAAAGTCATAGATGACCAAAACAAACAAAGCAAGAAATTTATTATAGTCATAAGCAGGTATCAAATTTAAGAAGCGGCGAAAAAATTGCCAAACGATTGGATGAAATGTTATGGCGCAACAATGAGCAGAATAAACAGGTGCACGAAATTGCAGTAAATCAGTTTAAAGAACAAACAACCATGAGTCTAACATAAAATGACTTAAAACTTATAGATGAAAGCATTTAAAGCACGGGCAATATAGAACCCAAGACATACTATACACAGCAACTGGAGTAAATACTGTTTGGAAATAAAACCGACATTGTTGTTATAATTAATAGTAAGAAAGTGTACTCTTTAGTTTTCAAATGTCCACAGTCCAGCAACGAGTCTGACGAATTTCCTTCTCCTACAATACACCTCAAAGATTGAGAGAAAGGATAAGAAACAGATAGGGATAAATGATACTGCCAGAATGAAAAACGCAAACAATTCAGATTCCAAGGAGGAAAAAACAGAAACAAATTACAAGCAACACATGGAGAAACATGTACAAAGAGTGCATTACAGAATCTGATAACATATTGACATTAGAAACAATGGTAGTCTGTGGTTATTCTATCACAATCATTTAAAAAGGAAGAACAAGTAAACATGTGTGCAGCAGTAGAAAGGAAATAAAAGAAGGTATTCAGTAGACTTGGAACCCAAAAACGATCTGACTCCATCAACAGCAGGGCATTAAAGACACATTTTACATGCATTGTCATGGACAATTGAAAAAGGAAGAGCAGTTAGAGGCCACAGCATGCACACAGTACATAGGCACACGGCAGAAGTCACTATCTAAAGAAACTGAAATACAGAACTTAATACTGGAGAGCCAGCGCATATTCATTCCACATTTAAATGCATCAAGTAATAAACTATATACAGTAGGACTCTAGATGTAAAGGAGCAACGCGAAATGGAACTGACTTCTGTTTGACCAACTGTATAAGCTAATCAATTCTACACCCAACATTTACATTGAGTTCTAATCAGTTCACATATGCAAAGGAGATAGGACAAAGGACAGTTATGACAAGACGTAGAAGGAAAAGATAAATGTATTGAACAAACATAATTCCAGAAGAAAATCAGAAGCAAACTTAGAAAAGAATGAATTTATATCCTAATTATTCCGAACGGAAGAACTAATTGACTTTGTGAACATCATGCTATTAAAAATAGAATTTAGCACACATTGGCATGGACATGTTAAAAAGAAAGATTAGTTGCACTCGACAGGACATAGACAGTTGAAAGGCATATGGAAGAAGTAGCTATGTAAAGCAATTGGCACGCAGAACCGAATACTGGACCGCCAGTACACACTCATTTTGTTAGTCATTTAAATGTATGAAGCAGTGAGAACAGAAGCTAAATTAGTGGGCACTGGGAAAAATTGTTTAGCGCACGCAAGACATGTTTTCTTTCTATTAATCTAAAAAAAAAACTGTTGTGCTTAGGTTACAAGGAGTACAAACAAGAAACCATATACAGCAGGGGCGGGGGCGTAGACATAAAGGAGCAATAAAAAATGGAACTTTACCTTTGGAAGTCAAAATGTATAAGCCAATCAGTTCCACACCGACCATCGACATTCAGTTTTCATTGAATGCATATACACAGCAAAGGAAAAAAGACAGTTAGCATGCAATGTAGGAGAAGAAGACAAATGTATTAAAGAGAGATAACTTCACAGCAGAATGAGGAGCACGCTGACAGAAAGATGAAAATTGTTTTCGTTTTGCTTCAGTTGGCAAAAATGAGACTTCCTTTTTTCATTTCCCATTTATATATAAAGACGGCAAAATTAAAAGAGGCAAAAT
Source organism: Gynochthodes officinalis (assembly GCA_020080225.1). Lineage (NCBI taxonomy): Eukaryota > Viridiplantae > Streptophyta > Magnoliopsida > Gentianales > Rubiaceae > Gynochthodes > Gynochthodes officinalis. The sequence goes on from CM034616.1 coordinate 5,683,382, forward strand.
ATCCATAAACACGTAGTCTTTGTTCTTCCATAAAAAGATGGTTATTTGTTTTACCACACAGACTCACACACATAGTATGTATTTGGAATGTATAATTCCCCTGGTACAAGGAAAGTGCAAAAAAAACCGAGCAAGAAAGTATCAAAACTGAATAGACAGCAGTTTCTGAAAAGAAAGAAGAAAACAGATCTGGATAAGAAGTCATGATGTAAAGCACTCGATAATTGCAACAGAGTTCGAAATGCAGAGAAAGGTGAAGGAAAGCAACACACAACAGAGAAAACCTAACAGAAAGCAGCAAAGCAAAACAGAATAGGAAAGCAGAAACCGAACCAAAACACATAACTGGGAAAAGTAAAAACCACACAGGTAGTGTTCTTTAATCTCAACACAGTCGAAACTGTAAAGGGAAAGGTAGGAGAAATAAATGTAAGATGGATCCTAAATAGAGAAGTAAATAGAAAGGAGAAAAAGAGTTAGGATTCCCTTTTTCATGCAGTATACGGCCTACAGTATGCATACAATTACGAAATAGGAAAACAACCTCGGTGCATAAAAGAAAAGAAAAGCTATTGGAAGAGAAGCAGATTTTTTGTTTGTAGAACAGAAACACATGGTTTTAGTGTTCGCCGCAAGAGGAAAAAGGTTTTTATTTTGTGGCCAAATCGTACAAAAGTAGTTAAGAACCCAGGCAAACACAAGAGCACCATAAATAAGGTAAGACAGATCTTAAACAGAACGGGAAAAATTAAAAAGTAGGCAGGTCAGAATTCTTTTTTTCAAGCAGGAAACAACGCTGATTATGTAGAGAAGTAAGAAAGTAGAAAAACAGCCTCGCTAAATAAACCCAAGAAAAGCTACTCGAATAGAAACAGAATTTAGTTTTTACAAAAATGGAACATAGTTTTAGCGTTTGGCGCAGGAGAAAAGGCTTTGATCTAAATTTGCTTCAATGCACAACAAAAGCTTCCATTTCTTTTGGCATTTCCTATTTTTACATAAGAAAAAAGGAAAAGGTAATAACAAAGAATACAGAAACAAAAACATCCATCTGTGTTTTTGAAGGCAAAATGGCAGCCTATTTTTGCAGAGAAAAGAAGGAACAAATACTGCTTATCCACATGTTATGTATTCTGTGAAAGTTTTTTTTTCCCTCTTGGGAGAAATATTTAGAGAAATTGCCGAGGAAACGTAAAAAAAATAGAACAGGCAGCAGTTTGTAAAAAGGAAAAAAGGATTTTTGCAGATGGGATCCATTATATAAGGCAGCGAATTATTAGAAGGAAAATGCAAGTGGTACAAAGGCAGTTAAGAACGGAGGCAAATAAGATAGAGCAGTAATAAGATATCATGCAAACACAGTTGATAGAACAACAGAGAAAAGGTAAAAAAAAGTAGAAGAACACAATGCAATAGAGAGAGAAAAGGCGAAAGTAATTCCATTTTGGGAAAAGCCAAAATGGCATAAGTATTGTTGTTTTCTTCATTTTCATGCAGTGGAAAAAGAAAGGCATTGTATTAGATAAATCAAAGCAATAACTGCAATGAACACGCAAAACGGTAACAAAAGCATAGCATAAATAAACCTAGTATAAATGCTAAATCCACAGTCAAATTCAAATTCAGAGGTGACATGAAAATCATTTAATGTGATAGACAATCCTAACCACTAATAACAGTAAGGGAGGAGGAAGACAAAGTCATTTATTTAACCAACCAAAAGCAACCAAAGGTCAAACATAACTGAAGGCATGGGTTAGAAATCATTTATTGCATGCAGGAACCAACCCTCAACATTAATATCAGCATGGAATAAGGAAACGAAGGTTATTTCACCAAACACAAACATAAGCAAAAGCTTAAAAACAATGCACACAAGGAAGAAACGAAGAGGAGGAAAACCACACCTAAACACAATGAAGAAACGTGAGCCAAACCACAAACACAATGTTAGACTAAAAGAGACCCACTGGTATAACTAAGAAGCATAGAAAAAGGAACAATTTGATTTTTTTCCTTGTCAAAACTGACAGATAAGAGTTGTTAGACAAAAAGAAGGGTAATAAATGAAAGTCAGTCTTGACTTGACAACAATGGACAATAAGCATAGAGACATCGGTAAGAGTGAAAGCAAAGATTTGACATGATTGAGTCCATGTAGAATCTCTAAAAAAATCTAAAGTACCGGCTGAGAGCAGATGTTAATAATAGACCTATCTATCCATAGTAGGCACACTAATAACACAACAGAAAAGATACGTATTCATATAATAATTATAATAATAATAATTATAACAGAAGAAAACAGATAAAAGGGAAAAAACAGGGGTAAAAGAAGCAAATTGAAATTTTCTTAGTCTTTTCAAATTGCAGGCCAGCTGATTCCTCTCCGGCTAAAGAAAATATCCAAGGGCAAATGGGACTGATATAAGCTGTCAAAGTAGGTGAAAGGAAACAATATAAGTTTTTTTTTTAATAACCAGTAATAACACAACATAACAGTAACATAACATTAGGGCAGAATAAAAAATCAACCTTACCTTGGCTGAAGACGGGGCGGCTATAGTTGGAATACAGCCTTTTCTAGCGAGTAAAAAAATGTAAATGGCTCAGAAGTCATAACACCGGTGGTTACAACGGCCAAGATTTGCAAAAGTAGATCAAGTGTACTGAGATAACAGAAGAAAACAATACAACCGAGGCAATCCAACAATCGGACAATAAAAACATAGAACATTACAATCAGAGATGAACATGAATCAAGGAAGAACATTTCGGGGAACAGATCAATGAAGAAATTGCGTGAACGGCAAAAATCGAACATAACCCCAAGCAACCCAAGGAAGACAAGAAAGAAATAACCCTAAATTTAGATCTGAATAGGCATAAGCAAGAGAAGAAAGAAATTCGGCAATAAATGAAAACAGGCAACAGGCCGGAGTTTTTTGTTCGAAGAGATTAAACACAAACAAACAAACCAATAAAGATTAGGGCTTGGCAAGGGCAAGGTAATTTGAGATTTTGAATACCCAGGAGAACAAACAAATTGGACAATAAACAAAAAAGATGCAGCAGCCTAAAAAAAGTGTTTTTCACAGATTAACGACAAGCGCAGATAACAACCAAAGGACGACGGAAATTAGGGTTTGTCAAAACCAAAGGAAAACAGAAAGAATAGAAATCGGGGAAAAAATGGCTGTCAGATGTGGAAGAAAGCAGCGGAAAATTTGTCAAAATTGCAGAACAAAACAAAACGAAGAGGAGAGAAAGAATATAAAAACAAGACGAAGAGAAGAGCAGTCAGATTCGGAAGAAAACGAAGGAGAAATAGCGAGGAGCAAAACCAAAAGAAGAACAATCCGCCTAGAGGAATCCGTCTACCAAAACGAGAAGAAAAACCAATTGACACGAAGGAGACGCCACGTACCTGCCAACAAGGCTGTTTTAGCTAACGTGGAAGGCCAACGTGGGCAAAGGAACTTGCACGAGGAGAAGAATTTTTTGTCCACGTGTCATAAGGAGGAAGAAGGTGTTGGGGCTTTATTAATATATCCTAATAATCCATGTTAAATCTTACACTTCATGATACAAATATAAAGGCAGAATTTTTGAATAAATAATTTATCACAAATTATTAAGTCGTAAGGATTGTGTACCTGATGCGGAAGACATAATTATTAAGAAAGAGATTGAGAAACTCCACTATTTGCTGTCAAAATTGGTTTCTCTCCCTCCACCCTTCTTTCTGTCACAGACCGTTTTGATGGAGAACGTTTTGTGTTCTGTGTCTATAACCCTAATGGAAAGAGAGAGGTCAAATTTATATAATCTAGTTTTAATCTGGTATGTCCATCAAGTAACCAAATAAACGGTTGATATTTGTTCCACTATTAAATAGATAGTAGGGACCAATTAGAAAACTATAATTAAACCCAACAATTCGGGCCACATTCTAAAATTCTCCCACTTGGTCCGATACTTCAACTTTAATTTAATAGTGTAAACATTAAGTGCACAAAAACAAATCTCTTGATTATAATTTACCTCAATATAATAAATTACATAATGCTAGTTATGGCGGTCATACACTTTAACATTGCATACTCCTTTCCATACAACACTACGCTAGCAATTTATCATGTCAGGTATCATAAGCGATATATAAATATCATAAAGGTCCACAATGATGTCTTATAGACATATTTATTTCTTATTTAATAACATTATGTGTACACAGTCATAATAAACAAGAAAACATTTGCCAATATGTCATAAACATTTTATTGAGCTCAAGAGTGTTAATACATCATCATAAGCAGTCATCAATAAAACCAAGACCCATTCTTTGAACATGTTCCTTAAATGCCTTTGGTTGCAAGCCTCTCGTTAAAGGATCTGCAATCATGAGATCCGTCCTAATATGTTCAATACACACTCTTTGTTTTTGAACTTCCTTCTTTACGACAAAATATTTCAACTCCATATATTTAGCACCTCTAGAGCACTTATCATTTTTGGAGAAGAAAACTGTCGCAGAATTATCACAAAAAATTTTCAGCGGCTTAGTAATGATGTTGACAACCCTAAGCCCTGAAATAAAGTACCGCAGCCATAATGTATGGATTGTAGCCTCAAAACAAGCTACAAATTTTGCTTCCATAGTGGATGAAGTAATAACAGATTGTTTGGCACTTTTCCATGAAATTGCTCCTTTTGCTAGAAGAAACAAATAACCAAATGTTGACTTTCTACTGTCAATGCATCCAGCAAAATCTGAATCCAAGTATCCAATCACTTCTAATGAATTAGACCTTCTATACATGAGCATATAATCCTTTGTTCTTTGAAGGTATCTTAATACTTTCTTTACAGCTTTCCAATGATCCATATCAGGATTACTTTGATATCTGCCCAGCATTCCGACTGCGAAACTTATATCTAGTCTTGTGCATGTTTGCAAATACATCAAACTGCCAACAACAGAAGCATGTGGAATAGATTCCATTTCTTTATGTTCCACATCATTTTTTGGACATTGCATAAGACTAAATTTGTTGCCCTTTTGTATTGGGACGACTCATGCAGATCATTTGTTAATATTAAATCTCTCAAGAATTCTTTCGATATATTTTTTCTGAGACAATCCTACCAGTCCTTGTGATCTATGTCAGAATATTGAAATTCCTATCTCAAAGGATGCCTCTCCCATATCTTTCATTTCAACATTCTTAGAGAGAAATTCTTTAGTTTTATGTAACATGCCTAAATCATTAGCAGCAAGTAGAATATCATCAACATATAGAAATAGAAACTTACTCCTATTAATCTTTTGATAAATACACCAATCAACAGTGTTTTCTTCAAAACCAAAAGATGTTATGGTATCATTAAACTTAATATACCATTGTCGGGAAGCTTGTTTAAGTCCATATATTGATTTCTTAAATTTACACACCATGTGACCCTTTCCTTCTATGGAAAAACCTTCCGATTGATCCATATAAACTTCCTCATCAAGATCTCCATTCAGAAAAGCAGTTTTCACATCCATTTGATGTAGCTTTAAATCATATTGAGCCACTAATGCCATAATTATTCTCAACGAGTCCTTCTTTAAGACAGGTGAGAAAGTCTCTTTGTAATCAATGCCATTCTTTTGAGTATATACCCTTAGCAACAAGTCTGGCTTTATATCGTTTAATTTTGCCATTCGAGTTACGTTTGGTCTTAAAGACCCATTTGCATCCGACTCGTTTAGATACTTTTGGCAAATCAACGAGATACCAAACTTTATTTTGTGCCATTGAGTTCAACTCATCTTTCATGGCATCAATCCATTTATCAGACTTATCACTTTTTATGGCTTGTGAAAACGAAATAGGATCCTCATAAATGCCATAACCAAATTCTAACTCTTGCCAATAAACCACATAATCATCAAAAATAGCTGACCTTCTTGTCCTTATAGGTCTATTCAAAACTATTCCATGTGGTTCATAATGTCAGTTGGTTGTAAGTTAGTTTTAGGTGCTGCTTCATTCAAATATTGCCCAAGATCATTTTGCTCTTTTGTCACTGGGTTAATATTTGATGAAGATGTAGATATTGGAACATTTATGGGTGATGAAACATTAACCCTTACTTCATTAATATCCATAATATGTTTTTCAGCACTCCCACTAACTTCCCCATTTTCAATAAATTTGGCATTAGCGGTTTCAACAATTCTTGGACTATGGTTTGGACAATAAAATCGATACCCTTTAGATTTCTCTGGGTAACCAATAAAGTAACCACTAATCGTTCGAGAATCTAATTTCTTTGCATGTGGATTATAAACTCATGCTTCTGCTGGGCAGCCCCATACATGCAGGTGCCTCAAACTAGGTTTCCTTCCAGTCTATAACTCGAAAAGAGTTTTAGAAACTACCTTACTGGGAATCCTATTTAGCAAATACACTACAGTTTTCAATGCATGAATCCACAATATTTTGGGTAATGAGGAATTACTCATCATGCTCCTAACCATATCTATTAATGTTCTATTACGCCTTTCTGCTACATCATTTTGTTGAGGTGTGCTTGGCATAATATACTGTGCACATATGCTATGTTTTTCGAGAAACTTTGCAAATGGACCTGGACATTATCTTGATTCATCATATTTTCCATAATACTCACCACCTCTATTAGACTGTACAACTTTTACTTTTCCATTTAATTGCCTTTCAACTTCCTTTATAAACACCTCAAGGGCATTTACAATATGAGATTTTTCTTTAAGCAAATAGATATATCCATAACGTGAAAAATCATCTATGAAGGTGATAAAGTACTTTTCTTCACCAATGGATGAAGCATCAAAAAGTCCACATATATCAGTGTGTATTATTTCAAGGAGCTGAGCACTTCTTGTGGCTCCTTTCTTGCTGTGTTTGGTTTGCTTTCCTTTAATGCAATCTACACATATGCCAAGATCAGTAAAATCTAAATTCGGAAGAATTTCATTCTTTACCAATCTTTCTAATCTTTCTTTGGATACATGACCCAAACGCTTATGCCACAAGTAAGCGGATTTTTCATTCATTATGCTACATTTAATTCCAATATTATGATAAACAGAAAATAGAGATTCCGAAAAGTTAACATTAAGTTTCAATTTATATAAATCATCCATAAGAATTTCAGAACCAATAATGGAATTATGTTTACATAAATTGAAACGACCACGTCCAAACTTAAGAATAAACCCACTTTTATTAAGTTTTGAAACAGAAATCAAGTTTCTAGAAATTGAAGGTACATAGAGAGTTTGTATTATATTCAAATTGTGACCAGTATCTAACACTAAATGATAAGTCCCTATGCTTTCAATTGGGACCTTCTTACCGTTTCCCATGAATAAAAAACTCTCAGTTGGGTTTGTGGTTTGGATTGAAAGGAATCGCTGCATCAAATTGGAAACATGAGTAGTAGCACCAGAATCAAGCCACCAAGTATTTGAAGGAACTTCAGTTAAGTTTAGTTCAGAACATACAAAAAGGTTAGATGTACCTTTTTTTTTTCGAACCGAGCTTTACGCTTCGGATAATCTTTTTGATAATGTCCTTCTTTCTTACAGAAGTGACACTTATTTGTCTTGCGTTCCTTCTTATCATCATCAGTAGTAACCTGTGTCACTTTAGCAGGTACTTTCTTCTTAAATTTCATGGCTTTTGGCTTATGAGTCTTGCTAGCTCCTTGACCCACAAGATTGACAGAATGAACTCCTAGATTCTTTAGTCTCGTTTCCTCTTGAATTAACATGCTGGACAATTGATTAATATCCCACTTGTCTTTAATAGTGTTATAATTAATTTGAAAAGGTCCATATTCAGGAGGTAACGAGTTCATAACAAATTACACTAAGAAGGAGTCATCAACTGCCACACCCAGGGTCTTTAATTTCGCTGCAATATTTGTCATCTCGAGGATATGTTGCTGCATGCTTCGCGACCCATTATACTTCATGGTCGTGAGCTTAGCCATTAGAGTACTAGCGTGTGACTTATCAACAGAACGAAAACGTTCTTCTACAAACATAAGGAATTCTTTAGCACTTACAGTTTGTGGAATAGTACTCTTAATGTTGTTAGCAATCGCCATTCGCATAAAATTAAGGCATAATCTGTTAGACATTTCCCATGCTTTATAGTTTAATCTCTCAACCTCACTGCTTTTGTTTGTAATATCAGTAAGTTTTTCTTCCAATAATGCTAAGTCAATATCCAAAACACCTAAATGGAAATTGACTTGTTCACACCACTCAGAGAAATTTAAACCATTAAACACGGTAACAGAAAAAGCTTGCGAATGGAGGGAAATAGTTGCAAATAATAAATTCTCAATAAATTATCAGATTCAAAACATAAAAAATTTAAAATATATTGTAGGCTTTCTTTGGGTAAGCTCAACAATATATTATCATAAATTTAATGCAATACAGACTTTATTAAATAATCAAACAAGCCTTATCAAATAAAATAGTATATTTGGATACATAAAAATATTTGACAAGCAAATTGATTATCATCAATAACGTTTATTAGTCATAGAAAATTAATTTTACCTTTGGGTAAATTCTACAATTCTATCAACTAATAAACCTCACTTATTCATATAATTACAATAATAGGCATTAACATAATATGAATAAATGACTATAATTTTCTACTTGATAAAAATTTTAATTAATTAGTTTGGCCACGTTAGTGACTAACAAACTAATCTTTTATATTAATATCATGTGTAAATCTAACAAGTCAAGGGAATTTTAACATTAATATTCCCAAAATCATAATATGACAAGAAAATAAAATATCTCATAATATTCCATAAAAGAAATATAAATAGCATAAATAACATAATTGCCATAAATTCTAACAATAATAAAGTATGGTAATCCAATTTTATTTCTTGTCACTGTAATACTTAAATTAAGACAAAATTAATTATCTTATAATCATTAATTATAGTTTAGTGGTAACGTTACTTGGCTTTCACCTAGAAGGCCTGGCTCAAATCCCAAAATAGAAACTTTTCTTTAATTTTCTAATTTTGTGATTTTTGGGCAACCTGGCCAAACATTAGGCCATCATTATTCTGAAAACCAACCGCAATCTGAGACCCAAGCAAATAAAAGCCCATAGCAATCAAAGGCATTAGGCCATTACGGGCCGCCATCTATAGTGTCCCACATGCAACAGATTAACCTAGTCTGATGCATAATACATGGGGAAGCCAGTATCTAAACATTAATGTTAAACCAAGGACACCACTAGTATTGATGATTAACCCAAACAATAAAGCTTCATAGTTCACACGTACGGCTTCGGTAATGAATCCGTACGGCCATATCATCATTATTAAAACAAAGCAATCATTATTTTCTTTTTTCTTTCTTCAAATTAATATGCAGATTTATGACCAAAATCATTAATGGATAAATTATTTATTCATAACCCGCTCTGATACTACACGTTAAATCTTAAATTTCATGATGTAAACATAAAGGCAGAATCTTTGAATAAATAATTTATCACAAACTATTAAGTCATAAGGATTGTGTACCTGATGCGGAAGATAGAATTCTTGAAAAAGAGATTGAGAAACTCCACTATTTGCTGTCAAAATTGGTTTCTCTCCCTTCACCCTTCTTTCTGTCACATACCGTTTTGATAAAGAACGTTTTATATTCTGTGTCTGTAACCCTAATGGGCAGAGAGAGGACCAATTTATATAATCTAGCTTTAATCTAGTACATCTATCAAGTACCCAAATAAACAGTTGAGATTTATTCTACTATTATAGTAGCGACCAATTAGGAAACTGTAATTAAACCCAATAATTTGGGCCACATTCTAACCCTCCCCCAGTACTTCCATTTAAAAAAGACAAAAAATTTAAAAATAAAAAGGGAGATAAACTGCGGAGAAACATCTGAGAAAAGTCCAACAACAAAGAAACAAATTACTAAAAGAAGATGCCAAAAAATTCAAAAAATAGAGGCTACCTTTAACACTTTAAAGTGCGGGTTTTCCCCTATATTTTTTAGTTAAGATGTCAATTTGCATGATGGGCACTCTAGTTTGAGACATCAAATTTCGAATTTTAGGTTTGGAATTGCTTTTGCACTTTTTCTTCCCATAAATCTTTTTCATGCTAAATTGAAAAAATCATAGAAAATGATACTTCTTTAATTATTGATGGACAACAAAAGTACTACAAAGGAAACAAATAATTTAGGAAATCTAGTAAAAAAATGGGAGTGGGAGAATTTAATTTGAATAGTTTTATAGCAAGTTTTACTCATAAATCTACAATAGTCTACTGTTCCTATGGCAACAGACAAAGAGAAGAATTAGATGTCTAAAATAGCTAGCTATTGTGATATTGAGGAGGCAGTGGGTTTGTTTAAAGGAAGGAGAAAGGTAATGGAAATGAAAATATTGGAGAATGATAGTGGGTTCTTTCATTATAATTGTGTTGGTTAGTTTGTACTGGGGAATAATTATAATTACTAATAATGGTGGTTAGTTTCTATTGGAAAATGATTATAATTACCAATAATGGTGGTTAGTTTTTTAAATCTTTAGAAATGGAAATTTAGTTAATTTTTTATTTGAAATTCCAAATTCCAAAGTGCAGTATAAACTAATTATGATGTGTAATAATAGTAATAATAAGTTAATTATAAATTAATTGTAATAATTAGTATTAATTAATTAGTTAGTATTAGTTAATTATTCGTTATAATATTAAATTAATTAATTATTAATAAAAATATTTTTGATTAAATTAATCTTAAGTAATAAATTAATTATACATTAATTATAATAATTAATATTAATGAATTATTTTAATTAATTATTAATTACGATATTAAGTAAATTAATCTTAAGTAAATTAATCTTAATTAAATTATTTATTATAATTTAATAATAATAAGTTAATTATAAATTAATTTATATTAATTATAATAATTGGTATTAGTTAACTATTCATTATAATATTAAACTAATTAATTATTAATTAAAATCATTATTAATCATGGGAAGGGAAAATAATTTTTTTTTTTACTTAATGGCTTTCATACTCTTCAAGATTGGGGGGGTATAAGGATACCCTCAAATGGGTATTTCATTCCCACTGTACATCATTCATTCCCCCAAATTAGGCACATAATATTCTTTCATTCACATATCTTCTCTCCTATTTCCCCCAACCAAGCAATCCCTGAGTGTCTACAAGTTTTTCTACAAAAATTGGGAAACTAGCGAGGAATCCAACAGTCATGTTGCCACATTCACCATTTGAGTGAGACAACCAAATTTGTATTTGACGGTTCTCTAGGTCATGCTAGAGAAATGGCTGACTAAGGCCCTAGCGTCTTGGTTAAGTTGAAATCCTCTGAGCTGACTAAATCTCTTTTGCATCATGATCACTTGGGAGAGAGTTTGAAAGAGAAGCAAAAGAGGGCGATGACAGAAAAAAGGTGAAAACTCTACAAAAATCAAGAAAGATGTAGAAAAAAAATTATTTCATTTTTACAAGTGCAGGAAATGAAACAAAAGAGCCCAAAAAGATGCCATTTTAACACTTCAAGTAGAAAAAAACATAAAGTGCAAAGCATGTGATGGTCCATCAAAAATGAATACTAACCCGACATTCCTTCTTTTATTTATTTTTTCACTTAAAGGTATCCCCACATTCATTAACAATTCAGCAGTAAACCGTGTGAGTAATTCCATGGGGGATCATGGGATCAAACCTTGACTATCCCTGTTGGTGTGGGATTTGAGACAGTTCCACCCAGTCTTGAAGGATTAGTTTCATGCTTGGCATGGTGGGTCACGTAGCCGCAATGACACTTGCAATCTTACATGGCAGTTACTGAGACACGAGGCACCTTTATGGGTCAGGATGAGTGGAGTTCAGAACATGCATTGGCATTCCTTCTTTTATTATTACATAAATAAACCAAAAATTGGCACATGATGTGGCACTCTATATTGCCCACATGTCTTGAATTTTTTTTTTAAAAAAAAATTCCATACTAAGTAATTCCTTTAGGAGTTCACATCATTGATAATTCAGTATTCACAACCTAATTAAATCCTTCATTATTTTCTTATGAAATAGTATGAGTAAGAAAGGTAATTGCCCCCAAGGGCATAGGCGAACCTCGTGTGGGGTAGATTTTTCGCTGAAATATTGTGGGGTCTATCCTGGGATTTTGGCATGTTGTCTCTTTCCCTCAGACCTCTGCTAACTCGTGCACATCCCTCGATTTACATCCCGCCTGGCTAAGGGGCCTCTAGTACCGGTGGGGGGAGTTTCGCATTCGCAAGGTGGACTTTCTTCTAAAAACAAAGAAAGGTAACAATATTTTTTTATTAATGAACATTATTTCTCCATTCTAAGTTTAGATACTTTGAAATTGTTACCTATATAAAAGCTTACTTATCCTCTCTTTTTGGCCTTAATTTTAATTTTTTAGTAGTTCATGAATTTGAGAAAATACTCTATATAGTTGTTGTATAATATAGGTACAGTTAGAGATAATTAGAAAGTATAAATTATAATTTAGGGGGATATTTCATCTACATATAAGAGGCCAAAAATAAAAATTTATATAATTAATTTGTTGCACTAAAATTAAAGATAGAGTGGATGTATGGATTTTTTTTTTTTATAAATATTAAAAATTACAAGTGATCTGTATATAAATGTAAGCACTTATGATATTAAGAAGGTATGTGGGAATGGGCATTTAATAGTGTGTTAGCTTTTAGGTGAATTTTTTTTTTCCACATTATATGGCAACCTCAAAAATATTTTAACATAAGACTAGTCAATTTTAATTATTTTGTAGTGATACACAAGTATACCAATAATTCTTGTGGTTGTAGATTTATTACAGACATGGGTTAGATTGTCTTATAAAACATGTAATGTAAATCATAAATCATAAGTATAAAGCATAAGTTATAATATATTAACATTGTACAAAACAAAAGGATTATACACACACATACATATCTATATTACATATAATGGAAAGCAAGCACATAGGATATATACACACACACATTAAATATTTTCCATTATATATATACACACACACATTGTGTATATATATAATGGAAAATATTTAATGTGTGTGTGTATATATCCTATGTGCATAGTGTGTGTATATATATAATGGAAAATATTTAATTTATAAAAAAAAAAGTACATAGTATTATGTTATAAATTATCAGTTATAATATTGTAGTTTGTAAAACATGTCTTCATAATTTATAAGTCTTAAATTTGTAATTATTATGTATTTTCTATTAATATTAATTATGTTATATTACAAAACTTGTTATATAAGTGATATGATAAGTTATAATATTGAAGTTTGTAAATAAAAAACATATATTATAAATTTTAAAACATATAAATCATATACATAATACATGCCTTAAATTAGTTAATCAATCAATTCATTGACCGTTAATCAATTTAATTAGCAAAAAATATTTCACAACCAAAATCAAACCAATTAACTGACTATATAATTGGTTATATATTAGAAATGAACTAGAAACTGATTAACTGGTTCCAATTAACCGATTAATAATCGGTTTGGCCAGTTAATCAACTCCATGCATACCTCTAATTAGAGGTTAAAGCATTACTAAATGTACTACATTTGGACTTCTTCAAATTGAGAATAATAAATAAATTTTTTACTCAATATTAGTTATAACATAGGATCAGACTACCAGAGTAATGGCAAAATCAAATCTTGAAATAGAGATCTTCATAAGAGAGAATAAAAACTCTTTGCGCAAACCACACTCTTTTCCTTCACACTACCAAAACTATCTCCAACTTGACTCTTCTCTTCCAAACTACTATTAAAAAATTCTTTATAAAATTACATTTGGCACCTATAATGGAGTCATGGAAAAACAAACGACTTTGGAGGGCAAAAACATTCCTTAAACTTGAGTTCCATCTTGATGAGTTTATAATAATAGATTCGAGTTCAACTTGAAATACTCGAGTCAAAATTAAGTATTAGTCAAAAAAAAATTATTTATATTAAATATATATTTTAAAATAATATATAATATGTTATATGAAAACTAATAAAAACTAATATTTTACTACTCAAACTTGACTTGTTGAGCCACTCGAGTCACTTGGGGCTGCTTGGCTAAGGGATTTAGGGGAATGGAATGGAAATGAAATAAATATAAATGCTTAGTTGAGAGGAATGATTTTGTGAACAGTAAATTCATATACTCACTGATGGGTATCCTTCGTACCCCCAAAAATGGGGGTATGAAAGTGATTGACACCAAAAAAAATTTTCCTTCTTCTACATCATCCAACTCTTTAAGATTTTTGTCTTCAAACCCCTCATCAATTTTAGCAACAAACCAAAAAATATAGTTCTTGCAAAACCATCGTTCCTACCCTCTCTTCTGTGGAAATTCTCCTGCAAAACCACCCTATCATTTCACCCCAAGCACAAATGGGCAGGCATAAAAGTACAGATAAATCCAAGTAAGTTAGGAAACTCCTCTGTTACTGTCCAACATGGTTACTATTGCTAAATCCGAGTAAGTTCTTCCGAATCTGATATGGGTTTTCATTCTTTCTCCTTTATTTCTATTTTCTTGTCATTTTTTGGTTTTGGGTTGTTTGAATAAGCTACTTTGCTACCTGCATTGTGTGTGTTTTTTTCTTGGTTTTGGATATTTGTAACTATTGGTGTCGGGTCCTAGCTAAAATGAGCTTTGTTGATCTAAATCTAGAATATGTTCTTTTAGCTTTGTTGATCTGGATCTAGGATATGTTCTTTTAACTATTGTTGTTGTTGCAATTGTTGCTGCTGCTAAAATTGTTGCCTCCCCAGGAGGCATGCTTTTGATTTTTCCGAGTTAGAATCAGATGAGCCTTTTGCCCTTTTCTTGAAATGAGTCATCCAGTAATTCTTGATTTCATTGTTTGTCCTTCCTAGCAAGCTTCTAGCAATTGTTGACCACCTACACAGATATTTTTCAAGTGTAATTAGCCATAGAATTCAGCTCCTTAATTCTCTTATTTGAAGTTCAACTATATACTCACCTTTTACCACACCTAGTATGAAGCTCCAAAATGATTTTCTCTTCATGTGGGGTGATTTGCCTTCTCTTAAGGTTTGGCCGCAAGTAATGCACCCACCTCAATCTACAACTTTTCCCATTTCTTTTCAATCCTTCAACAAAATCCCCAAAAGAAGTACCCATCATTTAAACTAACTACTCATATGTTAAAATAATCCCACTTGGATTAAAAAAGGGAATTTCTCATGGATAATGTTATATTCCGCATATGGGCACATTTGATCATTTAATTTCCATCTACTCTCAGTGGAAACAAGAATGTAGAATGTCAAAATTTGACAAGATTCTTGTAGGTTAAAAGTTGCAATATGTTACAAAGCATAACAAGGACAGAAGAATAAATATACTTCAGCACACGTGTTGTGATTAATATAAGCAGTACTATCACCTGCAAGCCTAGTCATAAAGTTCCATCCGCCTTTCCCATGCAACTTGACATATTCAATCAGTAATTTGTCTTCTTCAGCAGTCCAAGAGCCCTTTCTCTAGTCTCCACCATTCTTCTACCATTCCCTAACCCAATAGATCTACTGCCATCACTCCCCAAGACAAAAGGAAAAGCTTTTATGTTTAGTACGACAATTGTTAGGTATATAGTATAAGGTTTGTTTGTCCTCAAAACTCTGTGACAAAATGTGGGAGGGGTTGTTCCATATTTATATTTGCAAATGAACCCTGATTTATCCCATGAATGAAATTAATATCCTTTTCAAATCATCAATATCTTGAACATAAAACAAACTAAAAGATGATGTATTCTATGCCAATATGGCTCCCACATCCCTAAATTGCCTTCACATATATGTTTCCCAATTCCATGAAGTAGGAGTGAGAATCATTTAGCTAATATTAGTGTCTTCACCTTTTCAACTTTAGCACATGAAGTAGGGGTGAGCATGATAAGCTAGGGTAGGATGAAGGCAAAAAATTGTATCCTAATTTATCCTAATTTCCATGCCTAACATTAATTTTGTAGTCATTTATTCTAAAAATAGATTAAATCTGCTCAGCTATGTATGTATGTGCTTTTTTTTTTTTTGGTTATGACTAACAAAGAAAAGTGCACAATTTTGTGAATTAGTTTGGAAAAAATTCAAAAAAATTCAAAAATTTAATATAAAAACATATCCTTACTACAATTTATTTTTGCCTCCCTCCCTATTTCTTTTATCCATTTTGGGATAGAATGTGCTGATAGATCTCCCGAAGCTTGCTTAATATTTGAAAAATTAGCTTTTTGACTTCTTTTTTGTGTTATCAGACCTTATTTGTGGACTGCTCCAGGGGCAAGTTTTTCTCCTCTAAATAAAATAGTAGCCTTTGATTTTTTATGCAAATTATGATACACTGAAAGCTTTGGGTAAGTCCGAGATTGAGATAATGGTTGGCATTCCTAAGGACATACTTGCATTTCTTGCTTGTCGTATCTGCTTGATGTTAGGAATTTATTGTTATTTATTTATTCTATTTCTTGTTTTCAGTGTTGGTAGGCTAGAGTTGGCTAATTTAGTAAGCAGCTTGTATTAATATTTCTTCCCTTCTGTTCTTGAAAATGTAATATTTCATGGTATTTAAGTATTTTTCTTCAAATTCCATTGATTATGGATTGTCAATTTGGCATTTTATCATGATTTAATTTGCTAGAATTTATGTTGTTTGGATGAATTCAATGTGTTTAGCCTTGGATTGTTGTTTGGATGAATTCAATATTTGTTGTTTTGTATATATGTAGATCGAGATGGCTCGTTTTGCTAGCTTTGAACGATGTAGCAAATTAAAGCGATTACTGTTGCTTCAACAAACAACAAATAATGTGTTGCTTTTTTTGTCTGTAGTGTATTATGTAGTCCTTTATTTTCACCTTTGAAATAAGGTTCGTGAAATCAAAACAAAGGAAGAAAAAAGATTTGATCGTATGAGATGGATGTTTAGATTGACCATGGACTGTGATGCTGCATGTATTTGTGAAATTCGTATGGATAAAGCAACTTTTAGATTCTTGTGTGATATGGTTGGAGTTGGGGGTTTAAAACCTACTAGGAATATATCTATAAAAGAGGTTGTAGCAATGTTTGTATACACTTTGGCTCACCACAAAAAGAGTATGACAATTAATCTACTTTTTTCTCATAGTAGAGAAATTGTGAGCCGACAATTCCATCAGGCCTTTTCAGCAATTTTAAAATTGCATCATATTTTACTAAAGAAGTCGGAACTTATTACTCGTGATTGTCAAGATAAGAGATAGAAATATTTTCAGGTATTTTAATATTATAATTAAAATATATTACCAATATGAAAGATTTTTTGTATAATAAATTTAAATCCAAGTTGTAAGTACTAAATCATCTTCTTCTTTTTTTAATGTTTAGGAGCCTTAGATGGAACATTAATTAAAGTTACACCTCCTAGTGAAGATAAGCCCCAATATCGTATAAGAAAAGGATGTATTTCAACAAATGTTTTAGGTGTTTGTTGTCCTAACATGCAATTCATATATGTATTGCTTGGTTGGGAGGGCTCTGCGCATGATGGCCATGTGCTTCGAGATGCAATCTCAATGCCTAATGGCTCATGCTCTAAGAGTCATTCAAGGTAAATTTGCGATACAGTATCCAATTTGCTAAAATTTTCATTTCTCATTATGATAAGTTGTCCAACCATAATTTGTTCTTCAATTATAAAGGGTGTTATTACTTAGAAGACTTTGGATATTGTAATGCAAATGGATTTTTTGCTCCATATTTAGGGCAACAATATCATCTCAAAGAATTCGATGGTCATCGACTAGAGACTGCAAAGGAGTACTTCAATATGAAACATTCTAAAGCAAAGAATGTCATTGAGAGATGCATTGGATTGTTGAAAGAAAGATGGAAAATCCTTGCTTGCCCTTCATTTTTCTCAATTCAAACTCAAGTGTGAATTATAGCGGCATGCTACCTTCTACACAAATTGATTTGCAAGTTTATGGGTTTTGGTCCACAAGAATCAATCATGAAAGAAGAACAAGAGAGTGAGGGAGAGGAAAGTGATGAAAATGATGAAATGGAATACATTTCGCAAATTAATCCAACTGATGAGTGGTGACATTTAGAAATAATTTGGCATTGGCAACTAATATGTATAACACTTGGACATCTAGATCTGATTAGGATCATATGGATTAGTAATTTAAGAAATATTTCCTTTAAGTAATATTAGAACATTTTGATGTGTTGATTTCTTTGGCTGTACTAGAAAGAAAAAGACCTTGTATTTGATATTATTGATTTATAAGTATATTGTTATATTACTTTGGAAATGTATGTTAGACTGTGGCTTGAATTGTTGGGTTTAATTCTAGTTTCCTAATTGGTTCCTATTACCTATTTAATAGTGGAACAAATCTCAACCGTTTGTACTTGATGGATGTACCAGATTAAAGTTAGGGATATATAAATTGGTCTTCTCTTTGCCCATTAGGGTTACAGACATGGAAGATAGAAAACTTTCTCTATCAAATGGTCTGTGACAGAAAGAAGGGTTAAGAGAGATAAACTAATTTTACAAGAAATGGTGGTGTTTCTCAATCTCTTATCAATAATTATGTCTTCGGCATCAAGTACACAATCATTAATAGCTTGTGATAAATTATTTATTCAAAAATCCTGCTTTATATTTATATCATGAATATTAAGTTTTACATGTGGTATCAGAAAATGAGATTGTGAATAAATAATTTATCTATTAATAGTTTTGACCATAAATCTGCATATTGATTTGCAAATATTATGGCTGTACAGTTTACAGAAAAAATGATTTGCAAACAGCAACCGTATGGATTTGAAAGCAGGAAAAAAGATTTGATGAAGAATCTTCATGGCTGTCTTGATTTATGTCCGTTCATGGCCGATTCATGAAATTACGAAAATGGGAAACCATAGAAAAGTTTCTATTACTGGAATCAAACTCAGGTTTGCATTGTGGCATACTTCAATTCTACCACTAGACCACTAGTGTCTTATGGCAAACCTACGATTCCTGATTATTTATTATGTTAACAAACTTCCCAAGCCCAAGGCCAACGTATTTAGGTGAGATGGAATTATGATGGCCATATTTTAATTAATGATAGAATTTATGAGAATTATGTTGTCTATTCTGTTTTTATTTCTTTTATGGAATATTATGATGTATTTTTTTTTGTCATATTATGATTTTGGGAATATTAATGTCATAATTCCCATGACTTATTAGATTTACACATGATATTAATATAAAGAATTAGTTTGTTAGTCACCAAAGTGGCCAAACTAATTAATTAAAAATTTTTTATCATGTAGTAAATTATAGTCATTTATTCATATTATGTTAATGCCTATTATTGTAATTATATGAATAAGTGATATTTATTAATTTATAGAATTTTAGAATTTTATCCAAATGTAAAATTAATATTCTATGACTAGTAAACATTATGGATGATAATCAATTTGCTTATCAAATATGTTTGTGTAGCCCAAAATACCATTTTATTTGATCAAACTTGTTTGATTATCTAATAAAATTTGCATGGCATTAAGTTTATGATAATATATAGTTGAACTTATCCAAAGAAAGCCTGCAATATATTTTAAATGTTTAATTATTTAAATTCGATAATTTATTGAGCCTTTTTATGTACTTGCAGCTGTTTCCCTCCATTCGCATGATTCTTTTGTTATTGTGTTTAATGGTTTGAATTTCTCTAAATGTTGCAAATAAGTCAATTTCCATTTAGGTGTTTTGGATCTTGACTTAGCACTATTGGAAGAAAAACCTGTTGCTATTACAAACACAAGCAATGAGGCTGAGAAATTAAACTATAAAGTATGGGAAAGGTCTAACAAATTATGCCTTAATTTTATGCGAATGATGATTGCTAACAACATTAAGACTGCTATCCCACAAACTATAAGTGCTAAAGAATTTCTTAAACTTGTGGAAGAATGGTTTCATTCTGCTAATAAGTCTCTTGTTGATACTCTAATGGCTAAACTCATGAGCATGAAGTATCATGGGTTATGAAGCATGTAGCAACATGTCCTCGAGATGACAAACATTGCAATAAAATTAAAAACCCTAAGTATGACAGTTGATGACTTATTTTTAGTGCAGTTCATTATGAACTCGTTACCTCCTGAATATGGACATTTTCAAATTAATTACAATACTATTAAGGACAAGTAGGATATTAATGAATTGTCCAATATGTTAATTCAGGAGGAAACGAGACTAAAGAATCAATGAGTTCATTCTGTTAACCATGTCAATCAAGGAGCTAGTAAGATTCATAAGCCAAAATCCAAGAAATTTAAGAAGAAAGTACCTGCTAAAATGACACAAGTTACTACTGATGATGATAAGAAGGAACAAAAGATAGATAAATGTCATTTCTGTAAGAAAGAAGGATATTATCAGAAAGATTGTGTGAAACGTAAAGTGTGGTTCAAAAAGAAAGGTATATCCCTTTTTGTATATTCCAAACTAAACTTAACTGAAGTTTTTCAAATACTTGGTGGCTTGATTCTGGTGCTACTATTGATGTTTCCAATTTAATGCAGGGATTCCTTTCAATCTAAACCATAAAACCAACTGAAAGTTTTTATTCATGGGAAACCGTAAGAAGGTCCCAATTGAAGGCGTAGGGATTTATCGTTTAATGTTAGATACTGGTCACCACTTGGATCTAATGCAAACTCTCTATGTACCTTCAATTTCTAGAAACTTGATTTCTATTTCAAAATTTGATGAAAGTGGGTTTATTCTTAAGTTTAGACATAGTTGTTTAAGTTTATATAAACATAATTCCATTATTGGTTCTGAAATTCTTATGGATTGTTTATATAAATTGAAACTTGATATTAATTTTTTGAAATCTCTATTTTATGTTTATCATACTGTTGGAATTAAACGTAGTATGATTAGGGCTATTCAAATCATCCGGTCCGATTCGGTCCGATCCGAAAATATTCAGATCGGATCGGATCAGATCAGATTTCAAATCAGGAGCGGATTGGATTTCGATTCAGGATTATTTTCGAATCAGATCATATCAGATTTCAGATCAGGAGCAAATTGGATTTCGGATCAGGATCGGATCGATCCGTTTGATCCAATTTTTTTTTCTGTTCACACGAGTTCCCTTCACTTGATTTTCAAACTCTGGAAGACCTTTTGCTTTTCTCTCTTTTCTTATTCTCCTGTCTTCATCTCTTTCTTTTCTCAGCCAACTCTCCACTGTTCTCTGTCGAGAGGTCATGAATAAAACATTTCAAGTCCATGGTTGCATGAACCATTACCAAACACAGCCCATTTGAAACATCAAGTGCTCATATTTCTTGTATTGTACAACATAATTTTGGTTTGTGCAAGGTTCATAGTACTACAATGAAGTTTCTTCTTTCTGAACTTCATGAAATTCTAATTTTAAGGAAATTAGATCAATGATTCTGAGCTTGATCCTATGGTTTGATACCTAAACTACGTCAACAGATCCCAAGCATGAAACAGAGCCACCTCTAATACTCGGCTCAATTTTTTCTGCGTGAACCAGAGCCCAATTGCACAGTTTTAGAAGGCATGAAAAATTAGCAGGTAGTGACTATTTTGGCATCTGATTAATCATTTGAATGCTGAACTGCTAGATTATCTAACAAATATACAGTACTCATAGAAAGACAAGGCTAAGAAGAAGAAAGAAAACCCATTACAAATACGAGTCTTCACTGAAAATATTCCCCAATTCTGATGTACTACAAAAGACAACAAGTCGAAATAAAGGAGATAGCAATATACAAAAAATAAACACTACTTTCAGGAAGATGTTTCGGCACCATCATGGAGATACTATTGCTTTATGATGCCCTTGGTGTACCCTGATACTTCACTGGAAGCCATTGACCATAATCTTATAGTGGTATCAGAAGAAGCTGCATTGTGAAGTTTATAGAATATCAATACCACAAAAAACAAATGAAAAAAGAAGACAAAAAGCTATATAAACATCAAACCACTTCCAAGATCCAAAAACTACAAAAGCCTTTCTTTTTAGGCATAATATACAAAAATAGCCTGAACTTTGGCTCTTGTAACAATTTTAGCCCGATCTTTCAATTTTAACAATACAGTACCTGAACTTTTCAATTTGTAATAATTATGGCCTTGGTCAAAATTGATGACGTGGGTCAACCCAGTCAACCATTAAAGTTGGAAAAAAGACAAAATTTAAAAACAAAAATTTAATAAAATTATTTACACTATATAATAAATTTTTTTAAACAAAAAAATAAAATTTAAAGATGAAAATTTAATAAAATTTAGAGACAAAAATGACAAAAAATTTTGAGGTTTAAAAACAAAGTATCTATAAAAAAAAATTTGAAGTTCAAAATCAAAGTATCATATAATAATTTTTTGTCTATTTGCATTAAAATTTTTAACAAAATTTTACATAATTTTATTAAATTTTTTCTTTTAAAAAGTTAATAAAAAAATTTTAACTATATCAATTTTGTGTCATTTTTGTCTTTAAATTTTAGTAAATTTTCATCTTTAATTTTTTTTTTAGTTTAAAATTTTTTATTACATAGTGTAAATAATTTTATTAAATTTTTGTTTTTTTTAAAAATTTATTTTAGAATTTTAAACTATATGCTTTATATCGGAGGGCTTTTTTGTCTTTTTTTCAACTTTAATGGTTGACTGGGTTGACCCACTGATAAGATGTATAATTGCATATTTATTAGGTCAATTTCCTTGAGTTTAAGTGATCAAAATGCGTATTTATGTGAATATTAAGTGTTTTTATTATTGATGGCTAGATTGGAGCTTTGTAGGAAAAATTTGACAAATAAAGCAAAATATAATTTTCTTGGCAAAAGCTTCAAGGTTTCTTTGTGCGGTAGTATTGATGCTTAAAATGTTTGCTTGATGGGCTTCTCTGTTTTAATTTCCTTATATTCTTTATTGAAGGACCTTTCTTTCTATGGTCTTCGGACCATTGTTAAAGCCAGGCATTTTGGAGCTGAAGAATTCTAAAGCCATAAACAAACAAAGAAGCAAGAAAGGACAAAACAAATGTGGGTCAAAACAAAATAAAAGCAATTTGCATGCATTCCATCTTTGCACTTTGACATTCAATTCTCAAGTGCACAAATTGGAAAGAAAGAAAGACTCTTCGTAGAAGAACAAAACCTCAGCATTCTTGACAAAATAGAAGGAAGAGCGTCTTTGCAATTTGGAGCCGAAAACTCTGCCACGCACCTCACCGTGAGTTCAAACCAGTGCACATGAAAGAAAAGTCGACATGTAAGCAAACAAGAACCGTGCAAACAAAGAAAAATGGAAAGCAGCCGAGCGGCCATAGAAAGCAGAAAAGACAGAAAAAGGAAACAAGATTGAGAGATTGATTTCGGGCAAAACTTTGAAGAAGACAAGAAACAGTGCTGGACAACAAACAGGAAACGAACGCCAAAGACAAAAAGAAGTCGGCAACTGAATTTGGGAAAAAAAGACACAAGCTGCACAACGGAAAACAAAAGGAGACTTTCTTAACATTAAGCTGCAGCAAAGTGGAAGTAGAAGACAACCGCAGAAAGGAAAGCTTAGCGCAAATAAGAAACAAAAGTCTGCTACACTTCGGGCAAGAAAGAAAGAAACCGAGCTGCAAAACTAATTTGGAAACAACATATGGTTAGAATTTGGAAACAAAAGAGACCAAGTTAAAGTTGAAGACAAAGGGCAAAGCAAAAAAGGAATCGGGTTTGCAAGATTTAGAAAGAAACAACCAACCTTTGGCTCTATATAAAGAAGACAACCGAGAACAACAAGAAGGAACCCACTCTTCTATTCCTTTGTTTTTCTTTTCTTCTCATTAGTTTAGGAGTAACAGCACTTCATTCTTTTCTTTCGTTAGATTTAGCAGCCAGTTTTTAGTTTTTGTTCTTCACGTCTTTCTTTCATTCTTTTCTTCCTGTTTTGCTTTAGTATAGTTTTAGCAGTGAGAGAAGCGATCCGTTGTTTTCTTCAGAACAAAACACCCGTTGACTTCTTTTCTCTTCAACCCGCGTTCTTCAGCTTTCTTCTCGGTTTTTTTTAGAAATTTCAGTAGTCAGCTTTGTGTTATTCTTCCTGGACTTCCCATCGTTCTATTCTTGTTTGCTTTAGTGAGTTAGTTAGTAAGTTGAGTGAGTAGCCGCCAAGCTTGACTTGGGTACAAAGCTGCGGCTGAGTTTATTTCTTTCCTGTCAAAGTTACGGGCAGAAAAACAAGCAAGTAGCAGAATTTTTTTTTCTTTCCTCTAGAAGTTTCGGGTGAAGAAAGCAAAGCAGCAGCCCTCACAGATTTTATGCTGTTTTTGTCTTCTTCTTGTTTTCTTTAGTTTATTTTAGTTATCAATTTTAGCTTTCTTTTATTGTTTTAGTTTTTAGTTTTATTTAGCAATTTTAGTAATTTAAGTTTTGTATTTTGTCATGAAATTTTTGGCTAAGTATTATTTTTAAGTACCAATCATCTACGGCTTTTGTTGGATTTTATCTTTTATTTTTCTTTTCAATCATGTTTAAATTTTTTGTGATATTCTTTTATATTAATATGAACTAAATTCTTTTTCTAGAGTTTCGATGTAGCCTAACTATGAAGTCTTAATATTTTTCTATTAATATAATTTGATTTAATTTTCTATGGTTGAGTATTTATCTTTGTGCTTAATGCTTCTAATTACTTGATCACTAATTAGATGATTTGTTAATCATAACGAACTGGAAGGGGAGTTATGTGTCAAGTTCATTGAGATAAATGCCATGAATTGCATGTAGGATAGGAATATACCTGCATGGTTTGTGTAGTCGCTACATGAGAATCCATAGAAATTAATGACTTCATAATTGTTGTAATTCACATAGGAATATGATGAATTAGCAATTAGGAGGATTTTTATTAGATCTCGGGAGGGACTAATAAATAAATTAGGGAGTCTCGACTATCAACCAGGAAATTAAATTAGATTATAGAAATAGATTAATATTAGGATGGATTAGTTAAGGTGAAATCGAAAACCCTAGATCTTTCGTCAATTTAATCCATTAACTTGCTTTGTTTAGTTTTTAAATTTTAGTTTTAATTAAGTTTTAAAATTACTTTTAATTTAGCTTATTCATAAAATATTTTTTTTCAAATAAAGTTAGAACTATTTTAATTTCGGTATTTAATAATTCATTAGTCTCTGTGGGAACGATAATTTATATTCACTTTATATTACTTGTTAACGATCACGTGCACTTGCGTGTAAAATCCGCAACACCCACGTCATCAATTTTGACCGAGGCCATAATTGTTACAAATTGAAAAGTTCAGGTACTGTACTGTTAAAATTGAAAGGTCGGGTTAAAATTGTTACAAAAGCCGAAGTTCAGGTCATTTTTGTATATTATCCCTTCTTTTTAATGGAATGTCCCTTTTTTCATAAAGACAACAGCAAATAAACTCAAACCCAAGTTCAACGGCAAGATTCTCTCAATAATGAATAACTAAACCTGAATCCACAAAGAGAGCCACATCAAGACTCTACAACTAAACATAGCTGGAAGTTTTTGTGGGAAAAAAATAACCAAAAAAAAAGTGGAGAAATAAAGTAATGCATTTTCCAATAAATTTGTTACTACCAGGTTGATTCTTTTGGTTAAAACTAATTCTTGTAGAAGCAATACATGTGACAAAAAAGTACACAATAGATGAAAGAATTGCATTCAACAAGCAGAAATCATTATATCATGTTCATATAAGCCTTAGGCTTATGGCAGATACCACTCAAAAGATTGGAGCTATAGGGCACAGAAATCATATTCTACCACATTCTTCCAGTACTCGGTTATTATGGAAACAAAACATGAATTTCCAGATCTAGTTGGCAACCAAATGGCCTGAGGCTACATGCTACACATAAATCTATGATCCAAAACAATATGAAGAGTAGTGTATACCATAAATAATCTGAAATAACATTCCCCACCAAGCTATTCAGCAGTAAGGCTTCTTTAGTGGATGCTGAACTTGGAAATTCAAAATTGGGTTCTATTCCAAGAGCATTAAGTGGCAATACTACAATGAAAATTTATTAATATGACAGAATGATAAAAAAGGAAACTCACATGATCTTCATAGCAGTCATATTCTCATTGATGATTGCAATACCTAACTAAAGTAATGACATGACTTCTTTTTTAAGTCGAGGAAGATACCAGAAACAATGAAAAAACAATCCCAAACCCAAAGAAAACAGAATCCCAAACCCGGCATTGATGTCCTAACAACCAGATG
Organism: Gynochthodes officinalis; assembly: GCA_020080225.1. Taxonomy (NCBI): domain Eukaryota; kingdom Viridiplantae; phylum Streptophyta; class Magnoliopsida; order Gentianales; family Rubiaceae; genus Gynochthodes; species Gynochthodes officinalis. The sequence goes on from CM034616.1 coordinate 5,709,925, forward strand.
AACAAGATAATAATTAAAGATATCTTGATGGAAAGGTTCACACAAATACAGAAAGTCAAGAAGAAATTTGAAGCAGCATGTCTACCTATTAAAGTTTTCTCCAATGTAAATCCATCAAGTTCCAGATTTTGACAATGTGATCAAAAGATGCAGTGGCCAAGTCCCTGAAGCATACCCTTTCAAAAAATGAACAAAATGCACCAAGAAGAAAAGAAACGCACACAAATACTTTCAAGCATCTTCACTGAAGAGTAAAACTACACACAGAACTGAATCAATGTGAAAATTTGAATACATACGAACAAATGGCAGAAAGATAAAATTTAGAGTTTATACCGGTGAGGCTCACAAAACTCAAGGGAAAGGAATCACTGATACAAACAACCACTGACAAGAATCAGACAAAAAGAAAGATGATTCCTTTCTCAGTGAACATTCTGTCCATTCTCAACACCTAGACCATACAAGTTCTGCACTAAACATATCAAAAAACTAGTGCTCGGACTAAACATACAAAAAAAACATGAAAAAACGTACAAGTGTTCTAAACATATTCAAGTTCTGCACTAAACATACAAAAAAAACCACTTGCTCTAAACATACAAGTGCTCTAAACACTTGCTCGGACCAATAAATTCACAACAGTTAATGCACTAAAAAATTTGAACCATCACATCATAGTTGGAGTTACCTCTTATAAAGAAGTTACCACTTTATCCATCAATGTCAACAATTGGGTGATCTTCATTTAGTCCTATTATTTCTACAATCAAACACAACATAAGAGTAAGTTAGGGCCAACTAAAATTATTATGTCAAAAGTAAATGTTAAGAGGTTCATCACCTGATTCGACATTCTCAAGCTTCTCTAAGTACTCTTCTATGTTGAGACGTTCATGACTTTTGCGCAACCAATCTTCTACACAGATCACAGCCTCTACCATTCTTACAGACAAAGAGCTCTGGAAAGAGTCAAGAACACGACCTCCGGTACTGAAAGCTAATTTCGAAGCCACAATTGACACTGGGATTGCCAATGCATCTTTTGCCATCAAAGCAAGTGTGGGATATCTATGTGCACTTGTCTTCTACCAATTAAGTATATCAAATGATGTATCATTTCTGTTTGCTTATACATCAAGCAAATACACATCTAATTCCGTTTTATCCGCAACACTGCTTGAATCATCATGCTCCTCAGCATATAATGTATTCATATATGCAGCAGCCCCAATTACATTATCAGCATCAACATTTAACACATTGAAACTAGCCTGAGTGTCTAAATCCTTATAACCCAATGTTACTGGACCATAAACATCAAACATTGCATACAAAGTGGTGTTCACTTTTCCTTTCAACTCCTCAGCTTGAATAGTATCATATACTTTATCAATGACCCAACAAACATGACTCAATTTATATTGAGGGTCAAGGATAGCAGTAATGAAAATAAACATGTTCATCTTGTCAAAATTTGTCCAATATTTATCAAATTTTTTCTTCATGTTGAATGCCATCAAACTTAAATCATTACTATTGTCACGCATCATTCTAGAAAGAATAAGTTCAATAACATAAATTTGTAGCATGTACTCATTTCCAATAACATATTGAGAGCCAAACAAGTGAACAGTAGTATCATAAAAAAATTTCAAAAAAGGCAACAAAGAAGCAGCATATCTCCAATCACAGTCAGTTGGCATTTCATCACTCAACTCTGCCACAAATTTCTTGTCCATAGTTTCTAACATTTCAAAGGTTTTTTGAAATTTTAATGCTGATTTCAGCATTAAATATGTGGAATTCCATCGAGTTTCCACATCCAAACTAGGCATGCCTCTGCTTTCTATCCTTTCTATTTCCACACAAGATTTGAACTATCGACTTCTAGCAGGAGAAGATCTAACATATTTAACGGCTGCTCTAATTCTAGATATATGTTCATTAAGATCTCTAAAACCTTCTTTCACAATTAAGTTCAAAACATGTGTAGCACATCTCATATGCAAATGATCTCCATTCAAAATTTTTCCTTTCCAACTATTTAACCTCTTTTTCAAGTATTGCAAACCAACATCATTTGAACCAGCATTATCCACAGTTACTGTAAGGACCCTGCCAATGCCCCACTCTAATAAACATCTTTCTACTGTTCTGCCAATTAAATCTCCACTATGATTGGCAATTGGACAAAAATTAATTATTTTTTTTTGTGTAATGTCCAATTGTCATCAATAAAATGAGCAGTCAAACACAAGTAATCAATATTTTGAATCGATCTCCACAAATCTGTTGTGAGACACACATTTGAAGTCAATTTTCCAAAAAATTATTTAAACTTTCCATTTTCTTCTAAAAAGAGTTTGTAACAATCCCTTGTTACAGTAGCACGTGAGGAAATATCAAAATTTGGCGGCATTTCATGACAAAAACTACGAAATCCCTCTTTTTCAGCATGTCTAAAAGGTAATTCATCAATCATTATCATTACAGCCAATGCCCTCCTACATCTTTCTTTATCAAATATAGGTATTGGAGATTTCATTTCCACCATTTTCAATATTTTTTTGATTTATATAAAGGAGACTTCTCGCATCTAATTAGATGATTAGCTAAAGAATTAGTACTCACATTACTTGGACAAAATATCATATTTTGACAATAAACACATGACGCTCTTCGCTCATTTTTAGAAAAACCTTCAAGAACGTTATAATGTTTCCAAACCCATGATCTACAATTTTTAGGCTTACCCTCACTTTTGGTATTACTTCTACCCTCTTGGGTGCTTGAAGTTTGATGTCTTGGGGGAATTCCAAATTGCTCACTACTCTCAGCTGTCGTACGAATATCATCCCTAATGCTTGACATCTAAAACAAACAAAACAAAACATATGAAGAATGAGCGAGTGACAAATGCTTTTCGAAAACCGAAATTCAAACCAATCAAGAACAAATAATTAGATCACGTATATAGTGTTTCAAAGTTTTATAGCCATCGCATATGGAAGAAAATCACCATTACAAAGAACGTAAAATGACTACAAAAATAAAAAGAAGCGGTGAAAAAACAGTCAACCCATAGAAAACCCTAAAACACTGGCCGTACATACCAAAAAAATAAAAAAATTAGAACAAATCAAAATATCTCCAACAACAAAAAATCCAAATCCAAATCTAAACATTCAGACCCCAAGAAGAGGAAAAAAAAAACAAAAGAAAAAGAAAAAAGATAGAACAAATGAAGCAAACATACGACCACAACCAACAACAAAAAACCCAAATCTAGATTTAAACATGCAACCACAAAAATCAGAAACAGAGAAACAGAGATAGACAACTAAGCAAAATATATATATACATATACATACATACATACATACATACATATATATATATATATAAAGCAAAATCAGAAAAAAAAAATACACTAAACTGGAATCCAATTTCTAAACTTTGCCTACCAAAATCAGAAATAGAGAAAGAAAAAAAAAATCTGTTCTATCCCAAAAATATAAAAAGCAATTAACCCCAACTTTATGGTGACCGTCATCTAGTGAAGAAACAGTAAAAACCTGCTTGCAAAATTGGTTATCTAGTGCATATAAAACAGCAAAAAAATTTTCAAAGAATGAAATAAAACGACACAAAAACTGTACCAGAAGGATGACAACTAAGAACAGCTATCCAATTTTGTTCTTTAAAAGAACATGCAACTGCCAACAAAAATGGACAAAGCAAATTGTTGAAAAAGTGGAAGGCAAAAACAGTAGAACAAGTAATTTATAACACAAAAAGTTGAGACAAATTGTTGGGAATTTTTTTTGGATTCATCACTTCCCAGAAACTCCAGTCAACATAAAGTGACAAGAAAACAGAGACAACATTAGCTTCCAGGCAAGGTATGAACTTCTGTAAATCTACAACCATGAATTCAAAGAGCCAAAAATAAACAACACACGAAATATAAGGGACTCCTTTTCCAGTCGCTTGAACCTACAACACACAAATCTACAACCGTGAATTCACCCTCACTTGAACCTGATTAGATTTTCTCATTTCCACACCCAAAGGACCGACCACACATAGATAATTAGCTCTCAAGAAATGGCATTAAGATCAACCGAAAAACATGCTTTACAAAGAGTAGTTCCACGCAAAGGATGTGAAAATTTGATGCTGAATACCATAAAGAATGATAGGTTGTTGTTGAAATTGGGAGATAACAAGCTTGAAAAAGAATAATCTGTGATTTCTGTGTTGCAATGTTTGTTCTTGGCAAATAAAGTTCAAAGGCAAAAAGAGCAAATGGCCTCTCCGATCTGAGCAATTAGGGTTTATTCTTGAATTTGGATCAGATTGGATCAATCTTCGATCCGATTTGATATACTTAAAAAATTAAGCTGACCCAAACTTATTCGATCTTATCCGATCCGAAATTTTGGATCAGATCGGATCGGATCAGCGGATCGATCCGATCTGCGAGTCAGTTTTGAACAAGTCTAAGTATGATGAATGATAATTCTGCATAGTTGTGGCATAAGCGTTTGGGTCATGTATTCAAAGAAATATTAAAAAGATTGGTAAAGAACAAAATTCTTCCAAATTTAGATTTTACTGATCTTGGCATATGTGTGGATTGCATTAAGGGAAAGCAAACCAAACATAGCAAGAAAGGAGCCACAAGAAGTACTCAACTCCTTGAAATTATACACAATGATATATGTGGATTTTTTGATGCTCTATCTACTGCTGAGGAAAAGTACGTTATCACCTTTATAGATGATTTTTCACATTATGGATATATCTATTTGCTTAAAGAAAAATCTTATGCTATAAATGCCCTTGAGGTGTTTATAAAGGAGGTTGAAAGAGAATTAGATAGAAAAGTGAAAATTGTATGGTCTAATAGAGGTAGTGAGTATTATGAAAAATATGATGAATCAGGACAATGTCCAAATCCATTTGCAAAGTTTCTCGAGAAACGTGGCATATGTGCACAATATACTATGCCAGGCACACCTCAACAAAATGGTGTGGCAGAAAGGCGTAAGAGGGCATTAATGGATATGGTTAGAAGTATGATGAGTAATTCCTCATTACCCAAACTATTGTGGATGCATACACTAAAAACTACTATGTATTTGCTAAATAGAATTCCTAGTAAGATAGTTCCTAAAACTCTTTTCGAGTTATGGACTGGAAGGAAACCTAGTTTAAGGTACCTACATGTTTGGGGTTACCCAACAAAAAAACGAGTTTATAATCCACATGAAAGGAAATTAGATTCTCAAATGGTTAGCGGTTACTTTATTGGTTACTTAGAGAAATCTAAAAGGGTATAGGTTTTATTGTCTAAACCATAGTCCAAGAATTGTTGAAATTGTTAATCCTAAATTCATTGAAAATGGAGAAGTTAGTGGGAGTGTTGAACAACATGATGTGAATATTAATGAAATAAGGGTTAATGTTTCATCACCCACAAATGTTCCAATATCCGCATTTTCATCAAATATTAACCTAGTGTTGGATGAACAAAATGATTTTGGGTAATATTGGAATGAAACAGCACCTCATGAAGAAACTAACTTACAACTAACTGACATTAATGAATCACTTGGAGTAGTGTTGAATAAACCTATAAGGACAAGAATGTCAACTATTCCTGATGATTTTTTGGTTTATTTGCAAATCAGAATTTGGTTTTGACATTTATGAGAATCCTATTTCATTTTCACAAGACATAAAAAGTGATAAGTCTGATAAATGGATTGATGCCATGAAAGATGAGTTGAACTCAATGGCACAAAATAAAGTTTGGGATCTTGTTGATTTGCTAGAAGGATTTAAATGAGTCGAATGCAAATGAGTCTTTAAGACCAAACGTGACTCGAATGGCAATATTGAACGATATAAAATCAGACTTGTTGCCAAGGGTTATTCTCAAAAGGATGGCGTTGATTACAAAGAGACTTTTTCACCTATTTCAAAAAAAAGAGTCGTTGAAAATAATTAATGGCATTAGTGGCTTAATATGATTTAGAGCTACATCAAATGGATGTGAAAACTGCCTTTCTAAATGGAGATATTGAGAAGGAAGTTTATATGGATCAACCTAAAGGTTTTTCCATAGAAGGAAAATATCACGTGGTGTGTAAACTTAAGAAGTCAATATATAGAGTTAAACAAGCTTTCTGACAATAGTATATTAAGTTTAATGATATGATAACATCTTTTGGTTTTGAAAAAAATATTGTTGATCGGTGGATTTATCGAAAGGTCAGTGGGAGTAAGTTTGTATTTCTAGTCCTATATATTGATGATATTTTACTTGCTGCTAATGACTTAGGTGTGTTGCATAAGACTAAAGAATTTCCCTCTAAAAATTTTGAAATGAAAGATATGAGAGGGGCATTCTTTGTGATAGGAATTTTGATATTCCAAGATAGATCACAAGGACTAGTAGAGTTGTCTCAGAAAGAATATATCAAAAGAATTTTTGAGAGATTTAATATGAATAAATGTTCTGCAAGAGTTGTCCCAATACAAAAGGGCAATAAATTTAGTCTTATGTAATGTCCAAAGAATGATATGGAATATATGGAAATGGAATCTATTCCATATGCCTCTGTTGTTGGCAGTTTGATGTATCTGCAAACATGCACAAGACCAAATATAAGTTTTGCTGTCAAAATGCTGCGCAGATATCTGAGTAATCCTGGTATGGATCATTGAAAAGTTGCAAAGAAAGTATTAAGATACCTTCAAGGAACAAAGGACTATATGTTTGTGTATAAAAGATCTAATCCATTAGAAATGATTGGATACTCTTATTCAGATTTTGCTAGATGCATTAACACTAGAAAGTCAACGTTTGGTTATTTGTTTGTTCTAGCAAAATGAATAATTTCATGAAAAAGTGCCAAACAATCTATCATTGCTTCGTCTACTATAGAAGCAGAGTTTGTAGCTTGTTTTGAGGCTACAATCCATGCATTATGACTGCGGAACTTTATTTCAGGGTTTAGAGTTGTCGACACTATTACTAAGCCGCTGAAGATTTATTGTGATAATTTTGCAATAGTTTTCTTCTCCAAGAATGATAAGTACTCTAGAGGTGCCAAACATATGGAGTTAAAATATTTTGCTGTAAAGGAAGAAGTTCATAAACAAAGAGTTAGTCTTGGCCACGGTTCAGGAACCGACGGTTCCAGTTCAATAAAAATGAGGAACTGAAACCAAACCCTTAAGAGACGATTCCGGGATTGTTCCAAAATCGACAATTTCAGTTTTAATACAGTTTTGGTTCCGGTTCTGATTTTAATACGGTTCAAAACAATTTCGATTATGGTTTTAATATGGTTCAAAATGGTTTTATACGATTCCAATCAGAAATCATCAAAAATCTAAAATTACTATATTTTGGAAAAAAGAAAAAAAGGAAAAAAGAGGCTTGAACTTAACGAATTAAGTGCCTACATATCCTCCAGGGTAGAGGAATCAAAGCCCATTTGCCATTTGTCGGCTCTATTTGCCATATTTTAGTGAAATTAATATAAATAATAGAATTTGGAAAGAATTAATATAAATAGAGAATTAATATAAATGGGGAGAATTAAAAAAAAGTATGGAGGAATATGGAGAGAATTAATATAAATGGATAGAATTTAAATAATATTGAAATTTTAATCAGAAATAACAAGGAATATGGAGAGAATTGATATAAATATGTAAAATTTGGTATGGAAGAATATAGAAAGAATTAATATAAATAGAGAATTAATATAATTGGAGAGAATTAAAAAAAAAGTATGGATGAATATGGAGCGAATGAGAGAGATAGATGAAATTTGGTGTGGAAAATGAAATGAGATTGAAGAATATTTATAGAAGAAAAAGAGCGAGAAAAAAAAGAAAAAAAGACCATTGGCAGTTGGCCTAAAGGATTGGAATTGAAATCCAAAATTATAAATATTATATAGTATATATAAATATATTTTGGAGTAATTTTACCAAATAGAAACTTAGCTTATATGGTTAAGACTTTGGTTGATTTATGTTAGTTTGTTGGTTTGAATCTCACCGAAGACAAAATTTTTAGTATTTTCACTGGTCCGGTTCTGGTTCTAACCCACCGGTTTCGATTTCAGTTCCAACTACTCAAATATGGAACCAAAATTAGCCTATAAGTGGACAGGCCGATTTTGGTTCCGAACCAAAAAATCGATCAACGATTCAGTTCTAAGTTTGACCCCGGTTCTGTTCAGATATTGAACCGAAACTGGCCTATAAGTGGACGGGCCAGTTCCGGTTCCAAACCAAAAAATCGGACAACAATTCAGTTCCGGGTTTGACCGGTCGGGTTCTGATTCAATTCTAGGTTCAAACCAACTCATGGCCAGTACTACAAAGAGTGTGTATGGAACATATTAGAATGGATCTCATGATGGTAGATCCTCTAACAAAAGGCTTGCAACCAAAAATATTTAAGGAACATGTTCAAAGAATGGGTCTTGGTTGTATTGATGACTGCCTGTAATGATGTATTAACTATTAACACTCTTGAACTCAATGAAAGATTTTTGACATATTGACAAATGTTTCTTGTTTATTATGATTGTGTACACATAATGTTATTAAATAAGAAATAAATGTATCTATAAGATATTATTGTGTACCTTTATGATATTTATATATCACTTATGATACCTAATATGATAAATTACTAGTGTAATGGTATATGGAAGGGAGTATGCAATGTTAAAGTATATGACCGCCATAACCCACATTATATAATTTATTATGTTGAGGTAAATTATGAAGATATTGAAGAGATTTGTTTTGCGCGCTTAATCTTTACACTATTAAATTAAAGTTGAAGTATTAAGCCAAGTGGAAGAATGTTAGAATGTGGTCCAAATTGTTGGGTTTAATTACAGTTTCCTAATTAGTTCTTACTACTTATTTAATAGTGTACTTGATGGACGTACCAGATTAAAGTTAGAGATATATAAATTGGTCATTTCTTTACCCATTAGGGTTACAGACATAGAAGACAGAAAACCTTCTCCATCAAATCATCTATGATAGAAAGAAAAGTTAAGAGAGAGAAACCAATTTTGCAAGAAATGGTGGTGTTTCTCAATCTCTTCTCAATAATTATGTCTTTTGCATCAAGTACACAATCCTTAGGACTTAATAGTTTGTGATAAATTATTTATTTGAAAATACTACTTTATGTTTATATCATGAAGATTAAGTTTTACATTGCACACATCATATTCACCCTATTTTATATTTTTTAGCATATTTATTTATGTTCTATACCATTTTCTTAATAATCCTAACATAAATAGCTATATTTTCTATTATAAATAATTACATCTACAACTACCCTGGAAGGGGAAAGAACAAGCAATACTGAAAAGATGAAAAGGTTGAAGCTTTGGTTGATGCTTTACAAGAACTAGCTTCTGATCCTTTGTAGATGGGGAATTCAAGAATAATTATATGGCTGAAGTACACAAGATACTATTATACAAGATTCCTACTTTTCATAAGGAAGTTGATCCACACTTTGACTCAAATGTCAAATTGCTAAGAAACAGGTACAATTCACTTTTTGAAATGTGCATGCAAAGTGACTATCAATGGGATAATTTTGAGTATAAGATCAATTATGAGAAGCAATGGTTTGATGGATGGTGCATGGTATGAGTATCTAATTGAAAAAAGTATTGGGTTCTTAACATGGTCCACTTTGTCTCTTAATGGTTTCAACTCTTTCTTGCATAGTGTATTCATTCTACTATTGGATTGTCGTTGTATTTTTTTACATTCTAAAATTATTTATACTTTGTCTGTTCTTTTTTTTTTTTTTGGTGTGTGTAGAATCACAAGAATGCTGTTGGATTGTGGAATTTCATATTCCCCTATTTGTACAAACTGGACTTAGTGCAGGGTAAGAACAAAGCCACAGGACTCAGAGCTGAAGATATAGCTCAAGCAAGTGCTAATGCTAATACCACCAATGATATAACGGTTTGTTTTTCTTTTGATAGTGAAGAAGAATTTGTAATGGGTTTTGATGCACAAGGATCTCCGGCTAGTTTATCAAGTACTCATACATCAACATAGCGTAAGAAACTCTCCACCAAAAGGGGAAAGTTTTTACAATAACAAGAAACCAACAACACTTCAGCATACTATTGATGTGAGGTTAGACAAATTTACTGCTAAATTTGAGTCCATTTGTGATGTAATGGCAGCACAATATACCGCAGCCACCAATGCTTTAACTGTAGAGTCTAAGCTTGAATCTCTAACAGATGAGAAAATGCAAAAGGTCATTAATGAATTTCTTAATATTGGCATATCTCAAACTTTTTGAATTCTCTTTGGCCTATTTAATTTATAATTTAAACATAATTAATAAAAGATTATACTACATTAGGCATGAAAATGCAAAATAATAAAATTAACATATTTCATGATTAATATCATAATTTATTAGTAATTATAATACATTTAGAATTCAAAATAAAATAAAAAATTAACTGAATTTTCGTTTCTAAAGATTTTGCAAACCAACCACCATTATTGATAATTATAATCATTCCCGAGTACAAAGCAACCAGCACAATTATAATGAGAGAACCCATTATCATTCATCACTATTATTATTTCCATTACCTTTTCCAATTCTTTAAACAAACCAAGCGCCACCTAAAACTCATATTGTATTGGGTAACATATCACCACCATATTTAATCTAATCATCTTTCCAACCACCTAAAAGGTTGCTCAATTAGATTTAGACAATGTAAAAAAAAAAGGCGTACAAAAAAACTGCTCAGATAAATTCAGAAAATGAAAAAAAAATTGCTATAAAAACTATTTGGGGGTATATTTACAGATAAATTATAAAATAAAAGAAGAAAAAAGCACAACAAAAGCAACAAGTTTGGGAGGCATATAGAATTTTGGAGAGGAAGTCCTCTAAAAGATGCACAATACCAACATCATCAATGCCTTGGAACTTCGAGAAGAGAATAAAACAAGGCATTATCCCCAAATGATTATGAGTAAAATTAAACTCTTTGCAACCTATTCACTCTCCTTCTACCCCACTCTAACCAAACAAATCAGTCTAAACTACTATTCTTAAACCATATCCAATGGTTTGATCATCCTCCACACCAATAGAACTTTCTCTAACTAAACTTGTATCTTTACGCTACCATCTCTTCTCTTTAAACCACTATTCAAAACAAAAGACTACCAGAGACTTTTTGAAACCTTTGCATGTACTAGTTAGATAAACTATCAAACTTGAAAAAACTAAGAGAAAAACATTGCATTGGAGGCAAACAGATTTCTATAGTTGAAGGAAGTTGTCCAAGTAATACAACTCACCAACCTTTACAATGTTAAATTTGCTCGTTGATGAAGTAACTTTTGAAAATTTTGGAGCCACATTCGTTGTGTCCCTTATTCACATTTGTGCTTGAAAAAACTTGAAGAGTTTGAAAGGCACAATTCTTTGCAAGAAGAAAAGGAGGATAGAAGGGCCAAGGATGAAAAAATGGTGTAAATAAAAAGTTAGATGTTAATATGATATGATGAGATATGATTGATCAACAAAATTAACTTCAAAACAATCTTGAAATTTAAAAAAAATTGTGAACATGAAAACTTCAAACTAATCTAGCAATTTAAAAAAATGAAAATAATTTTTGTTTTTCAAGATTAAACACTTTTACTTTCTAGAAGTGCAATCGAGTTAGTCGAGTCATTAAGTAGTACTAATATTTGAACTCAACTTAACACATATATATTATACTCGAACTCTTGTGCTCAAACTTGAGTTTGACTTTGTTTATAATAATGAAGTCAAGTTCAACTCCAAGTACTCTAGTTCAATATTAATTAAAAAAATGTTTCTTATTTATATATAATATAGATTTTTAAATAATCTATAGTATATTATATAAAAATAACAAAAATTAATATTTTAATACTCAAACTCGATTTGTTGAACCACTCGGAGTTATTGAAACTCAAGTCAAGCTTGATTAATATTACTAGGGATGGCAAAATTATATCCAACCTAAAAATCAATCCAATCCATCCAATGTTTTGACCCAACGGGTTTGGTCACTTAGGTCATTACTAATTGATTGGGTCATATAATAACTCGTACTATTGGGGTTGGGTAAAGATGACTCATTGAATTAATTTCTTTTCTTTTCTTCTTTTCTTCTTTGGGGCAATCCAGGTAAATACATGATGATTGTTACTATAAATAGCAACCGGAAGCTAAGGCTGTGTTTGGTTTATGGTTTATTTGAGAATTTAGGGAATTTTTTGTTGAAAAAATTGTTTTGGAGGGAGAATAAAAATTGTTGGAGGAAAATCTTTCTAAAATAATGTGAGATAATTTTGGTGAGAAATTTAAACTTTGAAATAAAATGAAAAATTATTTGGATTTTTTTTTAAAAAAAATTAACTTTTCTCAAATAAGAGAAAAATCAAACATAGCCTAAGTGTCCATGATGCATTGAGCATAAACCTCATTGCATTTGAGAATCCTCTTAGGAATCTCACTTTTTACAGATTTTCTTAAAACCATCAATAGTTTTCATAATGATACTTTTATTACTTCCGATTAATTTGAATGATGTCTATAAAACTCAGTTGAAGGATGAGAGTGTGGTGACCATCAGAAAATCGATACATGTTAATAAAGAAATTAAATAATATTAGTTTTTTTTTTTGGTTATGGTGAAAAACATAAGAATAGTCTATTTTTTTTAAAAAAGAAACTAAATAACATTAGTTTAAAAAAAGTACTAAAAAAAGATAGATAATGTAAGTTTAATTTCCTTAATTAAATAGAGAAAGTAAAAAATAAATTATTGAATTAACCCATTAGGTTAATTAGATTTAACTCAACCCATATATGACTCATTACTAAAAGAATTGAGTTTTTCATAACCCATTAATGATCCAATTCATGAGTGACTTAATTTGGCAGATATGTCACTCCTAAATATTACCATCATGTTTAATCTAATCATTTCTAAATAAAAAAGTGTTCATAAAAGCCATCTGAGGTATTCAATTAGCTAAATTATATAAAAAAAGTACAATAAAAAGAAGTAATACATTTGACCAACCTTAACAAGTTTGCCTACTGACAAAGAAACTGAAAGAATTTAAAATGGTGATTCTTTTAGTTTGGCTTTCGATGAAGAATCTTGAAGAGTTTGAAATGACAAATGAAAAGATTATGCAGAGTTTGAAATGATGAGTAAACAAACAGAGGAAGGTGTAATCAAACTAGTACGTTTGGTGAACAGTTCGTGAACAAGTTCGGTTATATTCGTTTATGTTCGTTTGTTAAGTTAAAGAAATAATAAATGAACAGATTTTAGTGTTCGTTTAACAAGTGAACACGAGCACGAACAAACATGCGTTTGATTCGTTTATGTTCACCAACAAGTTCGTTTAGTGCTCATGAACAAGTTCGTTTAATGTTCGTTTATAATATAATATAATATATATAAATATATATAATAATATTAGTAATTATCAAAAATAAATATATATAATAATATTAGTAATTATCAAACAACGTCATTTTGTATGCAATTTTGGCAATTCATTAGCCATTGTCAAAATGACGTCGTTTTGACTGTTAGGGTTAATTTCAGTTTTGCACTCAGCCTCTCACAGTCTCAGTCTCAGCCTCCAGCCAACAACCACACTCTCTTAGCCTCTCACAATCTCATTCTCCATTATGCCTTTCATTCAAATCTTCAAACCAATGTTCAAAACCAATGTTTTGGTTAGGGGTGGTAATTTCGGATTCGCGGGTTACAAATTACTCTTTAAATGGTTTAAATAGGTCGACCTATCAACCCGTCAGGTCGACCCGAACTCGACCCGTTTATTTTTCGAGTTAATTGTATCTGACTTAATTTCAACCCGAACTTGTTAATTTAGTATTTTCATGTCGTGTCAATTTCGTGTTAGGTTCGTGTCGTGTTATCGTGTCGTGTCGGCCATTGCCGCCCCTAGTTTTGGCCCACCATCAAAACCAAACTCCAAAGAACGATCCCGTCACTGATAATCTGTCAAAAATATCAAAATGGCCACGACAATGACACCCCTGCTAGATTCGGATCCACCCCAATCAACAACGTCAAGACGAAAACTCCTCCACATTCAACTTCCTCATCCACCACCCTCAAAATAGCTCTTATCATTGGTATTACCGGTCAAGATGGTTCCTACTTCACTGAATTCCTGCTCAACAAAGGCTACGAAGTCCACGGCCTTATCCGCCTATCATCTAATTTCAATACCCAACAAATCAACCATCTCTACATCAATCCCCACAATGCCCATAAAGCCCGCATGAAGCTCCATTATGTAGACCTCATTGAAGCCTCTTCTCTCCACCGCTGGCTTGATACTATCAATCCTGACGAGGTTTACAACCTCGCTGCCTAGCCCCATGTCACTATTTCATTTGAGATCCTTGATTAAAGTCGTTTGTTCTCATATATCCGGTACCGGTTGGTCGAATATTAAGTATTACCAAGCTGGATCATCGAAGATGTTTGGATTCACCCTGCCCGCCCCCCCCCCCCCCCTGCGCAATCTGAAATGTCTCCGTTCCACCCAAGATCCCTCTACATTGCATCAAAATGCGCCTCCCATTGGTACACCGTTAATTATCGGGAGCCTATCATACTATCTCTAATCTGGACTGTGCTGATTATTGAGGTGGGTCAATGGGATAATGGGATTTTTGAGGTGGAAGTCAAGTGATGATTAGAAAAGAATAGTTCAAATGATAATCTCTGTGATTACTTTGAATGCTCTGAATGCCATTGACTTTTGTTTGGTGTGGTTTTGTTTGGAGGTTGAGGAATGAAATGAAATTCGCATGGGTTTTCTTCTTAATTTTTTTTTGATTTATTTCGATTGTTTGTATGAGGAAAAATCTATGAAGGAAAATACTCTTGTTCCCAATCATGGGAATATGTATACAATGTAACCTTTTTTCTGTGGCAAGTGACATCTTTAGTTGACCCTTTAACCAAATCTAAGCTAATTGAATTTTACTGTATCTCTGATAGTTTGAAGGATTTAATTGGTCAATATTGTTACAATTGGCCGCTTAGCTTTCATAGAAGTTTCTCTCAGTTTTCTTGTCAGAACACTGTAGGGTTCCATGGAAATTCACAAGTTGTAGAATGTACTGACAGAGAGTCATGAGTTCCTTGTATTTGAAGGAAATGATCAGTTGTGTTTGTTTTCCACAGTTTGTTATAACTAGCTTCTATGATTGGTTTATGCTCATTGTATGAATCCTATTTGTGCAGAGTAATCTGAAATTGACTTGGCTGGAGTTGAGATGTTCAAGAAGATCATTTTAATCCTCACAACTATTTGTTTATTTAGTTATTTTTAATTTAACAGACTTCAGGCAATAGAGCTCTCAAATGATCTTTATAAGAGTTCTTTGGATCAGACTAACACATTGACCAAGAGAAGTGTGTTCCAGGATTTGTTTTACAATGCTCCAACTACAACTAGAAGGTTGTATGTGGCAAAACAGTTGTTGAAGCTTTTTGTTGGAGTCTTGAAATCATTTGTTGGAAATAAAGATGGTTTAAGCAAGCTCAACTCATGGATGTTGGTATGTGCTTATTGTAATATATTGCTTTGTCATTGATGTCAACTTGATATTATATGTCTCATTGAAACTAATATTCTGGTTGTTTGATTTGTGCTACTTGGTAAAAGGACTCCATGGGAAAGAATGGTACTCACAAAAGTTTTCCTCTTGCTGTATCATAAAATTGAGATTTATAGATATACTTTTTGCTGTAGTTCTAAGTGTGTTGAGTCTCTTTGTATTCTGTTGGTTGAACCTCCTAGTACTAGATTCTATGTGTCATATGATGTTTACAATCTCTTTTGTAGGCTTATGGCAAAGTTTTAGTATAGTACATTAGAACATAATGTGTTGGTATAATTTAACAAGTATGATATAATTTTTTAACTTGTTAATCGTTCACAAACATGTTCGTTTATTGTGTTAATAAATATGTTTACAAACTGTTCATGAACACTTATCGAACACTAATAAACAAACAGAAACGATCTCAAACGCAAATATAAAAACTTAAACGAATACAAGCCGATCTCGAACAGTCTTAAAAATAAACGAACAGGTTTTGAACGATGTCTATACAAACTATAGCCCTACAGAGGATGGAGAGGCCGAGAACATAGGTGGTTGATATTAGTAAGATATTACAATATATGATTAACCAGCAAAATTGACTTTAAACTAATTTTGTAAGCCTTTTTTTTTATAAATAGGGGAATCATGTAAATTGAAATTATTTGCTTTAAAAAAATTTAGTGAGTAAAATGGGTACAAAATTGTGTTATTTTAAGAAATTTATATCGTAAAAGGAATTGCAACATAAGAAATTGCAGTGTTATTTATGTTTTCCCCCTTTTTCTCTAATAAAGAATGATGGAGTATTATATTATGACAAATTCAAAAGTGAGGATGCCTATTTTGTATTCTATCTTCTTCTTAATAAAAAATTTAATATAAAAACCTTTGAATTGTTAGATGGAAATATTTAATTTTCTATTTATGAATAAAACTAGTTCTTTAGCTGCACACGAGGTGTGGGGGTGGACTAATGATAGTTTTAAATTTTAATACATATTAATTTATCAAGAAAATTTTTTGTGTTTTTTTAAATATATAATTGATATTTTTAATTGATTTTATTATAGTTAGTAAACTATAACTTTCTTTTTAATTAATTTAATAATATTTTATATAATTATATTACTAATTAGAGAATAATTCTTTTATATTGAAAAGTTCCAATTAAGGACATATTAAAATTTGTTTACTATGTATAATTTTAAATAGTATATATATAATTAATTTGAATTAATTGTTTAATTCATACTCAGATATTGAAATTAAAACACAATACCATTTTAGATATATATGATCATTTATTTATTATTACTATGTAAATTAATTTATACAAAAGTATATTAAGTTTAATATAAAAAAATTGAAGGTAATAGTAGTAAAATACTTAGATAAGGATATGTAAATTTAGAGACTTTTTTCCTATGGATAAATGTGCCAATCATAGTATTCATAATTTATTTACATAATTACACATTAAAAATATTTTAAACTAATATTTTGAATTAGTATTGACATTTTTGAATCAAAATACTTCAAATGATAGATGGGAACCAAGTTAAGTTATTTTAATATTTATTTCTATACTTTTTTTTGATATATATTGCTGAGAACACTTTTTTAAAATATGAAAAATAAAACCTTTAAGAACATATATAAAAGAAATATACAAGTATATATGAGTTGAAAAAAAAAAAGAAAATCCTATGTATGACAAAAGTTTTGATTAATTCTAGATTTTTACAATTGATTGCATTTGAAAGTAAAATTTAAATAATTAATACTAATTTTTTTAACTTGAGAATGAAGAAAATAAAATAAAATTTTTTAAAATGAATTAATATGCTAAAAATGATATAAAAATAATTTTATAATTTACACTTATACTAAAATGAAAGTAGCAACCTAAGAGAAATCAAATGATAAAGATCACTATCAACTCTTTCTTTTTAGTTCAATAAATAAGAAGTACGTCATTGTGAAGTACACCAATAATCAATGTAAAAGTCAATAGCTCATCATCATCAAGAGCACCCATGGAACGAATGGGTACAAAACTAATTTATTAAGAAAGTTGCACCACCAGGCAATTAATGAATAATGAGGGTACACAATGGAATCATGCACTGATCAATAGTTTGTCTCAACCACAATATGTAGATGCTATCCTCAAAATAAAGATCAGCCAGAATGGAGAGTGAGATAAGATAATCTGGCAGCATAGTAGTAAGGGCCAATATTCTATTTACTCGGTATATAAATATGCCATGGATTTACGTCAAAATTCACCTTCCCTTGCTTCTAGTAGTAATAGGATGGAAATTGACAAAAGAATGTGGCGGTCAATATGAAAACTTCAGATTAAAAGGAAACTGGAGCATTTCTTGTGGCGATGTTGTCAAGGTATTCTTCTCACCAATAAAGTACTAAGTAAATGACGGATCGTACTGGATTCTAGATGCAGTTGGTGTGGTGAACAAGAGGAGACATTGGAGCACCTTTTTTTCTTTTGTGAAAGGGCAAAAACTATATGGAAATTATCCCCTGTGAGCTGGGAGGGTTTGAACGCTGATTGTCATTGTTTTTAGCACCAGTGGGAAAAATTTAGTGGTGTAGGTAACGTCTCAATTAACCTTGATCGAGTGCAACTTTTAGTGTACATATTGTGGATGTTATGGAAGACGAGAAACCTATGGATTTTCTGGAAGATACATCAACTTGAAAAGGAGATTGTTGAACAGGCTGTTTTAGAATGGCAAAAGTATCAGGAGGTTATGACAAGGGATGCTCAAACGCGAAGCAACCATTAATGTTTTTGTGGAAAATATGCAAAATCTAAAAAAAAAAAAAAGAAGGAAATTTTGTTTTTGTACAGTTGGTTAGATAATGCGTATCGAAGAGTTCTATACAAGTAACTAATAGTATGGTATTTTGTGTTTCTTCCAGGATTACAAGGACACTGATCTGCATTGGGCATGGGATACAAAGCTGGATTCTGCGGTATATCTTTAAGGTTCTTGTCTTTTGCTAGCTTATTTTTCAGAATATTTGAGGAGAGTAGTTGACTTACTACCTACATACTGCTTTATGAAGACATAACAACATTTTTGCTCTTGGAGATCTGGTTTATCATTAATGAATAACGAATGCTTGCATATTACCTGCTTTGAATGTTTGATTCTCTTGGTTCTCTGGAGTATTTCATTCTTGCACTCTGTTGGAAAATTTCCAAATGTGGTCCAAGGAATCTTATTGAGGCATTGATTTGGGCTGGGGGTTGCACAGTTCCTTTTAAATCTATAAAACCCTTCAGTTTCCCTCTAAATTCCTAATACCCTACAGTGTGGTTTCCTAAGATTGTCTGCTAGATATATACTGGTTTTGGGAGACATTTTCTTTTTTTTATCCGAAATTCTGGTCCAGTAGCTTTCTAATCTTGATTAAAAATCTTGTTTCTTTCAAGTATTTCATGCTTGCATTCTGTTGGAAAAACTTCCTACTGTGCTGAACCCTCTGGTACAATGGATCTTATTCATACATTGTTTTGGGTTGGGGGTTGCTCAGTTCCTCTTAAATCCCTAAAGCCCTTCAGTTCCTTTAAATTCCCTAATGTACTTCAAAGTGGTTTATAAGACTATCTGCTAGATGTACTGGTTTTGGGAGGCATTCTTTTCTTCTTATATCTAGAATTCTGAAAAGGAAGCCTTCAAATCTTAAGGTTCATGTTGCTCGAGAATAAGGGAAAAAAAAAAAGAAGAGAAAATTAAAAAGGAAAAAAAAGCCAAAAAAGGAAAAAAAAGGAGAATGATAAGGCAGGATAAAAAAAAGGGGGAAACATGGACAAAAGAGAAGACACATGTTGTTTTTATGTTCTAATAGATTTGTTCCTTGATAAGATATTGGTAAAGTAGTAGTAAGGAAAGAGATAGCAAAAGCTTAGGGAAGTTTCTTTGTTACCTTACCCCATCTTTTGCTATCTTGGTTTCTTAATATGTAAGTTGTTTATTAGTTTTAATTTATGTTCATTAGTGGTACTTGGGAAGTGACTCGGCTTTTGTTTTGATGCCATCTGGTTTATGTTGTGATACCATTGTCCCTGGTAATTTTTGTAATCATCTACATATGCTTGTCTGCTATTGAGAGGATGTTGGATAGGCTGTTGGAGGGATTTGGACATTTCTGTACTTTGCACTTGCATGGTTTTGTCACAAATAATTATACAGGTCAGAAAAGTAAATTGGATAAGTATGGAATTGTAGGTTGAAGTTTGCTCTACTGCTCTAAATTGTCTAACATCTTCTGGATATATTGAAATGGGATGAGGGTGGGGTGTTTTGCCTTTTTTTTAAAAGGTAAATGATATACTAGTTTAGGGAGACTTCTTGATCATTATGTATGCTTTTGTAATAAGGAAAAACTTTTGCTCTCAAGATTATGTCCTAGAGCAATGAGAGAGGAAAAAATGGAAAAAAAAAAAGAAAAAATAGGAGAAAAAATAGGAAAAGAAAAAAAAACAAAACAAAAAAGAGGAAAAAAGGAAAAAAAGACCCGAGGGGGAGAGGGGAGAGGGGAGAGGGGAGAGGGGAGGGGGGGAGAAGGCTACGAAACAGAAAAAATGGAAAAAAGGAAAAAAAAGGAAAAAAGTGGAAAAATGGAAAAAAGGAACTCAAATTGTCTTGTAAATATAATTCATTGTGCTCCTTGATATGATATTTTTGTATGGTCTTAGCAAAGTAAGTATTAGTACAAGCCCCTAGTAATTTTCCTTCTGATCATAGCTTGCATTAACTTGATTACCTAGATACATTTTTCTGACTTATTGGTTTGTTAGTTCTTTTGTTAGGTTTACTTAAAGCTACTTGTTACTTGGTAGTTTGTATCGTTAGGTTTATTAGCTATTCATATGGGGTGTTTTGGCTAGGGAGTTGTTTCTTCTAACTCATGCTATCAGGTTTATGCTATAGTTTTTTTCTCCTTGAAAGTTTCTGACATCATTATGCAATTTTATTTTGGCTATGGTCTTTCCAAAATGGACAACTAGATGGACGAATGTGGATAGCTTGAAGCAATTTTATTTTTTGGTTCATAAGCTACAATTTCTACTTTTGGTATAACTTTAGGTAATAATTAATCTTTGGGAAAATTGCAAATATAGCACATCCGCTTCCGTATAATTGAAGAATAGCATAGTTGAAAACTTCCTTGCGAATATAGCAAGTCAACGCTCTTTGACCGCGTGAAAAGACCTAAATGACCCATTCGTCTCTTTACCTAATGAGAGGAGACCCTCGCGCGCCTATTCATTTCATTCTCACTCACTCATCATCTCACTTCTTCCGCGTTCTTCATCGATTGAGAATTCTTACTGGGCGGTTGAATGACTTCATGGCATGGGCCCTTTCAGGATGACATCTTATGTGCCCAAACAATGACTTCATGGAAGGAAAATTCTTACTAGGCGGTTCATTGACTTCATGGTATGGGCAGTTGAACTCCCCACCATCGCTTTGTGATTTGTAATTCAGATATTTTTTCTTCGCAAAATTTGGTCTTTCTTTATTTTTTTCTTGAACTTGGTGATGGGTTGGCTTTGTTTGCTCAACTTTTTTTTTCAGATTTTTCTGATTCTGGTGATGATGATTGTGGCCCTACTGCTGATTGTCAAATTAAGGGAATAACTAGTGTTGGAAAATTTGATAACAAGAATGTTGTTGGGAATGAAGGCAATGTGCTTGATAAAATGCCTCAACAGAAGTTTGGAGTGAATCTTACCATCTTGAGCACAAGTGCTCGACATGTGCTCAACATAGTGCTCTACATGGTGCTCTACATGTGCTCGACATGTGCTCTACAAGTGCTCTACATTTTAGATAAATCTAGAAAACTGGATTTTTTTGGGGTCCAACCTGTATTGTCTTTTAAAACTTTAATAACTATTCTTTCATTTACTCCTTTGTAATCTTATTTTATTTGAATTTATTTATTCACTCTCATCTACTTTAATTTTTTTTTCGTAGAATTTACTGTAGAAATTTTATAGACCAAAATCATAAACATATACTAAACATATACTTTTTACTTATTTAATATTTATGTGTTTGTTTTTATGTGATGTAATATTTAGTATTGTTCTTATTAACAATATTAAATGTATTGACGCAGGGTTCAGCGTAGAGAAGCACTTGGGCTAAAATCAATTCCGAAAATAATAATAAAATTATGATTAACCTCTAAGCTTATAAAGGCCTAAACACAGTCCTACTAGACTTAGGACACTTTAAATATCCAAAATTACAAGCTGCCCTTAAATTATAAAAATTCCTAAAATATAATAAAATTCGAAAAAGAAAGAAAATACTAAAAAAAATAGAAAACTCCCAGTAAGTGATCCCAAATCGCAGAAATCTGTCATTGGTCATGGTGAAGCAATGAGTATTGATCCTCACATCGTGTTTATTTAGACGGTTGAATTTAAGCTCGAAACAATGTCGTCGACCCGATTCGCCGATTCAAGCATGACCGTGAACATTACGTAGTCAAATACTAGAAATCTCGTTCTCCTATTCAAATCTCAATACTTGTTTCACAAAATTAAATGTGCTAGGATGCTTCCAAACAAATATAAGAAACTAACTTACAAACCCAATTAAAGACATTGGTAGTACGGTGTCTTCTAAATACAATATAGAATACCCTACATATTAAAAAAAGATCTGCATTAGATACATCCAGGAAAAGATAATGAAATTAGAGAAGTAGGCAAAATGGAAAAGACGCATGCTTGACAAATTTGTCAAGCTCGACATAGAATTTGTCAAGCACATGTCGAGTACTATGTAGAATATTATGTAGAGTGTACTTCAATTCTATGTCGAGCTTGTCGAGTACTATGTAGAATATTATGTAAAGTGTACTTCAATTCTATGTCGAGCTTGACAAATTTGTCAAGCACACATCTTTTCCATTTTGCTTGCTTCCCTAATCTCATTATCTTTTCATGGATGTGTCTAATGCAGATCTTTTCTTAATATGTAAGGTATTCTATATTGTATTTAGAAGAAACCGTACTGCCTATGCCTTTAATTAGGTTTGTAAGTTAGTTCCTTATATTTGTTTGGAAGCATCCTGGCACATTTAATTTTGCGAAACAAGTATTGAGATTTGAATAGGAGAACAAGATTTCTAGTATTTGACTACGTAATGTTCACAGTCATACGTGAATCGGCGGATTGGGTCAACGACACCGTTTCGAGCGTAAATTCGGCTGTCTAAATAAACACGGCGTGAGGATCAATACTCATCACTGCGCCATGACCAACGACGGATTTTGGCGATTCGGGATCGTTTACTGGGAGTTTTCTATTTTTTTTAGTATTTTCTTTCTTTTTCGAATTTTATTATCTTTTAGGAATTTTTATAATTTAAGGGCAGCTTGTAATTTTGGATATTTGAAGTGTCCTGAGCCTAGTAGGACTGTGTTTAGGCCTTTATAAGCTTGGAGGTTAATCATAATTTTATTATTATTTTCGGAATTGATTTTAGCCCAAGTACTGCTCTACGCTGAACCCTACGTCAATACATTTAATATTGTTAATAAGAGCAATACTAAATATTACATCACATAAAAACAAGCACATAATTATTAAACAAGTAAAAAGCATATGTTTAGTATATGTTTATGATTTTGGTTTACAAAATTTCTACTGTAAATTCTACAAAAAAAAATTAAAGTAGATGAGAGTGAATAAATAAATTCAAATAAAATAAGATTACAAAGGAGTAAATGAAAGAATAGTTATTAAAGTTTTAAAAGACAATACAGGTTGAACCCCAAAAAAATCCAATTTTCTAGATTTATCTAAAATGTAGAGCACTTGTAAAGCACCTGTCGAGCACATGTTGAGCACATGTAGAGATTTATCTAAAACGTAAAGCACCTGTAGAGCATCTATAGAGTACATGTCGAGCATATGTCGAGCACATGTAGAGCACCATGTAGAGCACTATGTTGAGCACCATGTTGAGCACATGTCGAGCACATGTCGAGCACTTGTGCTCATGATGGTGGGATTCACTCTAAGCTTCCTATTGAGGCATTTCATCAAGCACCTTGCCTTCATTCTTAACAACATTCTTGTTATCAAATTTTCTAACGCTAGTTGTTCCCTTAATTTGACAATCAGCAGTATGACCACAATCATCAGCACCAGAATCAGAAAAATCAGAAAAAAAAAGTTGAGCAAACAAAGCCAACCCATCACCAAGTTCAAGAAAAAAAAATAGAGAAAGACCAGATTTTGCAAGAAAAAACATCTGAATTATAAATCACAAAGCGATGGCGGGGAATTCAATCGCCCATACCATAAAGTCAATGAACCGCCCAGTAAGAATTTTCCTTCCATGAAGTCATTGTTTGGGCACATAAGATGTCATTCTGAAAGGGCTATGCCATGAAGTCATTCAACCGCCCAATAAGAATTCTCAATCGATGAAGGACACGGAAGAAGTGGGATGATGAGTGAGTGAGAATGAAACGAACAGGCGCGCGAGGATTTCCTCTCATTTGGTAAAAAGGTGAATGGGTCATTTAGGTCTTTTCACGCGGTAAAAGAGCGTTGACTTGCTATATTCGCAAGGAAGTTTTCAGCTGTGCCATTCTTCAACTATACGGAAGCGGATGTGCTATATTTGCAATTTTCCCAATATCTTTTGAATTTTTTAACCACCCTAGATTTCAATTGAGGTTCTAGATATAAATTGAGTCTAGTTAACTCATTGAAGTTGGCTTTTACATTATACCTAGAACATCAATATCGCCGCAATCTTTTTGAGTTTGATAGGTCATTTCTTTGTATAGTTAGGTTGAAAGGATGTTAGTCCTAGTGCTAGTATACAAGTCAAATGGTATAGTGGTTTAATTGCCTCACATTTTCCTTGTGGGCTATTGTGTGAGTTTAAGAAGAGCATTTAACCTTTGTGGCTAAAAATTGTAAAGTAATTATTCATTAAATGAAATGAATATCGTTTTGAAAAAAAAAAAAAGTTGCACCACTCTTAATGAAATTCTTACATAGATGAAAACAATTGACTCAAAATGTCATTCTTTTTCACTTTTCCCGGAAAAAAAATCTCAAACAACTTTTTACTCTCCTTTTTTGGGCAGTGAAAATTGTATTTATTTATTTTTTTTCGTATTGTTGTTGATTGGTGTTGATTTGTAGTGACATAAATGTTTGATGCAATAATTTGGATTTTTTTTTATTGAGTGAGTAGTACTTATAAATGATTAAAAAAATAACAATACTTTTAATAAAAAAAAATCATAATGAAAAATGTGACGGATACAAATTGACAAAATTTTGACTTTTCAGTTTTCACTATATTTTTTCATTGATATAATCATTTCTCTTAAAAAAACTTGAGAGAGAAGACTTTGGGACTTTAGGCCATCAATGGCGACCCTTTTAGAGGCGTCACTGGCTCCTCCCGGCCCAGTCGGTCGGCACAAATCTTGTCGACCGCGCAACGATGCTCAAATGGTGGCCTGGCCTACCTGGCTTCCTACCAAGCCCCTTTTTTTTTAAGTAAAAACGACGCCGTTTGGCGTCCAAACGATACAAAACGGCGTCGTTTGGCCCATGTCGATCTTTGAGCACGACACGTTATATCTTGACTCACATGCTACGTGCATGGCCGTTGCAAATAATCCATTTGTTTGCAACAGTCAAAATGCTATTTTTTAAAAAAAAGAAAACAAAATTTACCAAAAAATAGAAAATATTTTTCTCTACAAATTGATATGCACTTTGCTTATTTTTAGAGCAAAAAATGATATTTTTATTTTCTATTCATTGTTTTAGGTATTTCATATTTAATTTAGAGTATTTATTTTTATGTTTTAAATGATTTATTAATTTTTAGTTTTAATGTAATGTAAATTTATTTTTCATTAATTTTTTTAAGTATTTCATATTTAATTTAGAGTATTTATTTTTATGTTTTAAGGATATTATTAATTTTTAGTTTTAATATAATATAAATTTATTTTTTATTAATTATTTTACGTATTTTATATTTAATTTAGAGTATTTATTTTCATGTTTTAAGTATATTATTAATTTTTAATTTTAATATAATGAAAAAATTTTCATTAATTGTTTTTAAGTATATAATGTATGATAATTAAAATTTTAAATTGTGTTATTAATATAAAAAATTTTGATAATGGCTATGTAAATATTGAAGGCCAGGCCTTGAAACTGCCTGGCCTTCACTATTCACACAACCATCATAAAAAGATTATTTATGTTATTAAAAATTTTATATTTAATTTATCATATTTATCTCAATGTTTCAAGTATATTATTAAATTTTAATTTTAGTGTAATGTAAATTTATTTTCCCTTAATTGTTGTAAGTATTTCATATTTAGTTTAGAGTATTTATTTTTATTTTTAAGTGTATTATTAAATTTTAAATTTAATGTAATGTAAATTTATTTTCTATTAATTGTTTTTCGTATTTCATTTTTAACATAAACATGTAAATTTATTTGCCAAAAATTGTTTTTTATAATAGTCCAAAAATTTATTAAAATTATATTATTAATGTAAAAAAAATTAATAATGACTGCATAAATAGTAAAGATCATGCCAATTAGCGTGAGTCATTTTTTTATGATGGTTGCATAAATACTACTGGATTGACCGTAAGCTGACGTGAGGTGGATGAGCATTACTCTCTTATAGAAAAACCTAAAACCTAAACCTAAACCTAAACCTAAACCTAAACCACGACAAGGTGTCACACAGACGCGCTGAAAACATTTTTTTTTTTTTTTTCATAATTTGCATAATTTGTCAATGCTTCTTCTTAATAAGATCTTCAATAAATCTTTAAAGGGCCAAAAGGGTTCTTCGTAAATGCTCTTCTGTTTCTCTGCTTTCCATTCTCATCTTTTCATGTCTTCAATTGTATGCCCCCTTTTGTCCTCAACAACTGGGCCTTATCATCAAAGTTTAGATTTTTCCAGGTTCAGTATACCCTTGTTTTCTTCCTTTTCTCATACCCAGAATCCTCATCCCAGCTGAAGCTCTCTGTTTTCTGCTCAATATGAGTGATTCCAATGTTAGTGCCTTTCTTTTATTTTGCCATTGTTTTTTTGCCCTCAATTTTAATGCTTTATGTATTTATTGAATAAAAGTTTGAAACTTTATGATATTTGTTTCGTTTGTATAGGGAGCATTTTTAGTTTCTTGGGGGTTTTGTTTATGCCATCTTGGCCAATTATTCAGTTCTTTTGGGGGATGAAGTTCTGATATGATTGTAGTTATGAAATAGTTTATTGGTTCTGGCGTTATTTTAAGTTTGCTTAAAATAAATTGATTTAGTTGCTTTCTTCGGCAATGATTAGTGTAGTCCTTGAATTTTCTGCATATAAGTTGTTCTGAATGACTTGCAATTTATTCAAAGTTGGGGTCATAATCATTATATAGGAGAGATGGCTGAGTGGTTCAAGACTTAGCATTGGAACTGCTATGAGACTTTTGTTTAATGGGGATCAAATCCCTCTCTTTCCATTTTCATGGATGACTTGACTAAAACAATAACAATGGGAAAAACATAGCCTAGTCCAAACTGTTAGAACTTTCTTTCAGTTAAGATAGGTTCTCTATTCTTAATTGGTGTGACCTATAAAATATTAGACAAAGAAAATATTGTAACTGTCATCAATAGATAAGGAATGAATTGGTGCTCTAATCTTACAAGTTTGGATTTCATATACAGTAGTCCTCCATGATCCCCTCCTCCCCAAAAAGAAGTGGTAGGCACTTTGCTGTTTAATGAGGGTGTTTTGTAGATTTGAATTCATTTTTAATAAGAATTTGTTGAGTTGATATAAAATGTTTGATCCAATATGCAGTTAAGACTTAAGATGTGTGGTTTTGTGTCAATTTATTTGTTGATGCATTTTGACATCATCGTATCTTGACTTCCTAGATACTATGGTATCTTGACTTCCTAGATACTGATATTGCTATGGTATCTTGACTTCCTAGATACTGATATTGCTAGGGTTTATAGTTAATTAAGATGTTGACATCTAGCTGGATGGTTTTGAGTCATTGATATTACTAATGTAACCTTCCAGTGATTAATTTCATATTTAAAATCTAATTGTGGTCATGGCGAGCACTTTTCTGCCTCACCACTTCTACAAGAACCTTCTTATGATGTTGTGAAGAATTATACTGTTTTTGGCTCTAAGATGCAATTTGTGGTTGTTGAAATGTAGTCAACATAAGGAGTAGATAACTATGAACATTAAGAAAGATTACCAGATTTTAGTCTTAGCATATGTGAACCTGAGGTGGTTGTTGTGTATGTGACCCTGGACTCATAGGCTCGAGGCGCGGAAATAGCCTCTTATAGAAATATAAGGTAAGGTTGCATATAGTAGATTTTAATAGTCTGACCCTTTCCCAGACCCTGCACATGTGGGAGCTTCTATGCACTGGGCTGCCCCTTCTTGTGCTAAGTTGCTAACTACAGTTTGTTGATGTAATTTTTACCCATATCCTTCTAAGATGTAAAAGGAAACCCCATTTTTGTGTTTGAAAAACTAACTGGACATTAAATTATTGAAAGATTTCAAAGTCTATGATTTGAAGAAAAGTCCATATATGACTTAAATTATGATCTCTGTGTCAGGTTGTCCATAAAGTAAAATTTGACTTCTGTTTTGATACTTATTGCTGCTGATGAGCTGAAAGCTTAGTTAGATATTTATGAGTGATCTATTATAAGGGTTGAACTCACGGAGATTGATGTGCTTAATTGCTAGATGTTTTACTTGAATATCTAGTTGTTCTAGGCATATGTGCTGTTATCAGAAGAGCGTCAAGTATTTGAAACAAAACATTTGAATATTGAATGGGGAATTTTGTTGATATGACCGTTTGAGCTTAGAAAAACTGAAATGCTGAGAAACTTTTTATATCGCATATGGAAACTTGATTTTCAGTTGTTAAGGATCTCCAATCCCTTCTCAAGGTGGTGCTAGGGTTAAGTTAACAGGGGAAGCTTTAAGATCACAAATTTGCTAATTGAACTATGGGATATGTGTATATGCAGACATAGTTTTTTCTTTTCTTTGGCCTTTTCTTTTACTAAGAAATACATTAGTTGATAGAGAATTTCTAAAATGTTCTTGAATTTTTAAATAGAAGAGATACCTCTCTATGGAATCTAGGTGCCAGCTGCATAACCTTTGACTTGGTGTTGGTAATGTTCTTGTAATTTGTTGGAGCTATATGATGTAGACTGCTCAAAACTTCTGAAGTTTGCATGTCAAGTCACATCTCCAATGACCTCCAATAAAATGCCTTCCATTACTTTTGCACGATGGGTCCATTCTCTACACTACTAAATACAAAAAGACTTGTTCTAACCGTGTACTGAACTTTGTTGGAGAGTGCTGACGGTCATATCATGATGGGACCTTGTTGGGTGTTTTATTTTTTGGATGACAGTTTTATTTTATTTATTTCTTCTGATTTTATTTGACTATTGTTTGGTCTATCTGAGATCAAATGCTGCAACTTTCTTCCTCATATTACCAATATTTTTAATGTTTTATGCTTTATGATTTTTCTAGTCATTGAGAACCGTTGGAAAATAATGAAATTTTAAAATAATTTTATTGGTTATTTGTAACCCAAAACTTTGAAAAGGATATGTCTGGAATGTGGGATGTAGTTTTTCTGTTTACTTTTTCCATTTTGTTTGGCTGTCAAATCATTAGTTTTCTATTGTGATTGTTATCTCGGATGACATCCTATATTCTTATTATTGTTTGGTATAGCCTTATAGGCTACAGTTACTTGTAGGAATTTTTCTTCAGATGTCATCAAAATTAAGGGGTACATTTTTAGTTTTTAGGTTAATTTTTTCCTTTCTTGTTTGCTTAATGTTACTTTTTATTTTCCTCTTGCAGGTGTTGCTCTTGGTTCTTTTACTGAGGATGAAACCAAGTCATGGTTTGGGCAGTCTTCAAAAGCCACCAAACATAGAGGGTTGAAGGAGTTGCAAGTTGATTCAATGGGCCCTCCTCAAGAATCATCCTCAGGCAGCCGATGAGCTTAATATACAGTTTGGAAATGAGCCTAGCATACAATTTGGTACTGTGGAAGCACCTAAAATTTCAGTTTCACCTAACTTTAATAAGCACAATGAAGGTTGTACTGTAGATCTAGCGGATAATCTCATGGGAGGTGATTTGAAAAAAAATGGAGATGTTTACCAACCTGTTCATTTTTACAGTAATGGAAGTAAAGTAACAAATAAAGTTGATGGTTTAGATTTGACTGGTTTTCATGTATCTGGAGATAAAGATGATGCTTTGAAAGAATCACGTACCTTGTCTCCAACAACCCTTGGGGGTGTGTGTTCGAAGGATTACACTTAAATGGAATATTTCGCCCAGAGGTGCATGATGGTCCTGGTGTAGCTTTTGCTGAGCTTCTGCCTCGTGGCCTGATCAACTCAGGAAATTTGTGCTTTCTCAATGCAACATTGCAGGCTCTATTGGCCTGTTCCCCATTTGTTCAGCTTTTACAAGAATTAAGAATACATAATCTTCCTAAGGTGGTTATGGATGCTCCTAATTTGATCTTTATCTTTGAACTTTCTTTGTTCAATTTTAGATTTCCTTATCTGCAGACTGATTGTGTAAGATCTGTTAAATTTTTAGGTTGGGTTCCCCACTTTAGTCGCATTTCTCAAGTTCATTGATGAATTTGTCTTGCCCAGTGATGTGGGTTCAAAGAAGAAAGATGTTGCTGGCCTTGAAACTGGTAGGCCATTCAGTCCTGCCATGTTTGAAGCGATTCTGAGTAATTTTACTCCAGATGTGCCCAGTAGCATCTCTGGCAGGCCGAGGTGTGTCATCATTTCCAGTATCCTTATTTCTTTCTTCTATTCTTTATTTACTGTTTTTGGCCTGTAGGTATCATTGCTTTTTTGACTGTTTAGTGTAAATCATTGTTCCATCTTAGTTTTTGCTTAACTGTGCTTCTTTTTAAAGGAATTTCCTTAACTGTGAAAGAAGATTTTTTGGAATACGTGTATTTTGGCTGTTGTAATGGGAATATACCTTTTCCTTGAGTAGCACAATATGAACAGTTAAGCAGAAAAGGGAAGAGAATCTTGGATTTAATGATAGAAATGGGGAAGTTAGTTGCACTTTCTATGATTTGTGTGTTTGGTTTTTGTGCTATTCGGATTGTGAAGTGTAAGTGCTTATGACTAAAAGTTTAAGAAATTAAAAATACTTTTTTAAAATTATAAATTGCAATTGATATATCAAATTGCCCCAAAATTTCACTTGACTTTTAGATGTACTCATGTTGGTTACCCTTTTTTTCCTTCTGAAAAGGTCTAGTGAATTTTAAGTGCTATTGTTGGGGTCATTCTACCCATTTAATGCATTAAATCCTACTGAAACATGCAAAAAGACTATTCCAATCCCACATTAATCTTTATATATGAAAATGCTCCATTTGCAACCTATGTAGCTCACTAAAAACATTGTTCCCTATAGTTAAGCCTTGTAGCTTAGGCATCTGACAAAGAAGATGATCTTATCCTTCCAAAAATGGATTTAAATCATAGAGACAGTCATGAATTGAATACCTACCACCGCTAGACCTTACATTCGCCCCATCTGCAAAAGTCTAGTTGATAGAGTTTCACTTTACTTGAATTCATTTTTGGAAATTAAAATTCTGAGGGTGTGAAAGTGAATTGAAAATATAAGGTTATAGATTAGAAGGCTGCCAAGATGGGATGGTTGCGGCAACTGTGTACTGGAGCAATGCAGTCATGGCGGCTTGAACAGAGATGGGAAGGATGGCCAAAGAGAGTTCACCTAGCTAAGGGAGGTGGTGGGGTGAGTGGGAGGTGGCGGAATAAGTGGCTTGTTTGGTGTGAAAAGAATAGCTACAGAAGTAGCAGGCTGCTATGCTTGTTCTTGAAGATGTTAGTGGTGGAGGCAGAATGCAAATGTTAGGAGCAGAAATAGTAATACTAGCATCAGCAATTACTTGAATGTTGGAATTAGTATGATGATGGGCTTGGAAAATGCAATGATACAGAGAGAGAGTGGATGCCTTCAATTGTTATGAGGTTCAGGTATCCAGCCATTTGTCAATTCTTTCCTAAATATGTCCAACTCTAATTATATTATTAGTGATTTATGATTATTTTTTTAGTTTATTTAATTCCATTTTTCTAGTGTTTTTGGGTGATGGAAGCAATTGAGGGTTGAGGAGAGCTAGGGACTTATGGGACCCTGTTTTGGGAAGAAATGCTAGAACAAAGTATTAATTAATTATGAAAGTTGTAAAGTTGTAAACGCACTGATTTAATGGGAGATAGAATAGTTAACTTCAATAATTGATGGAATGATTTCAAAAATAAACTTATAAGGGTGGAGTGATATTCTGGTTTGCGAAAAAAATTGAGTGACCAACGTAGGTACATTTAAATAGTTTAGTGACTTTTGGGCCATTTGCTTTGTATAATGATGTTGCAGTTATTTCAGTTCCTTGTGCGGTAGCTCACATTTGATGAGAGGTGAATGGCAGTTAATAACTAACATATTTCACTTAAAATTCAACATTAGTTGTGTTGTGCTGCTTATTGTTTCAAGAAAATGTTCTGGAAAATACTTTGTGTGAATATTTGCTGAAGTTTTGAGGGCATGACTGTCCTGTTTTGGAGGCAACTGAAGTTTAGTCTATGACTATTAACAGGCAAGAAGATGCTCAGGAATTTCTAAGTTACGTCATGCATCAGATGCATGATGAATTGATCAAATTTGAAGGGGGATATAGCTTGAATGGAGGGAAATCATCACTTGTTTCCGCAGCTGAAGATGATGAGTGGGAGACTGTTGGCCCAAAAAATAAATCTGCTATAACAAGAACACAAACCTTTGTTCCTTCAAAACTAAGTTCAATTTTTGGGGGACAATTGCATAGTGTTGTGAAGGCAAGAGGTAATAATGAATTTGATGGTCCTTTCTTACATTCTTATTATGTGCTGCTGTGTACCATACAATTCCCAGTACTTTCCTGGGCTAATCCAGAATTTATTGTTAGAAAGGGCAGGCAAAGCTCAAAGGCTGCTATTCCACTAGGTCATTAAGCTAGAAATAAAATAATTTTTTGGCTATTTGTTGAATATTGCTGCTCTTCATGTTTAGATTCAAATCCTATGTGCAAGTCCTGTGTGTTTTTGAGTGATATATTCTTTATCTTTTCTACTCTTCATGTTTGAGAAAAAGGTGCGGAAAGTGTGGTTGTTGCTGAGGTGATGATGGTTTGGGATTGTGATTTCATACTGTTGATTTTAACTTTCATCCTATTGTGTGTAATGTGCAATTGACTTCTCATTTTTAGCATGTGAGAATTTAGTATTATATTATTCACTCATTTACCCTTGAACACGTTTGATGGCTTGCTAGGACATATGAATTCTTTTAGTTATAGAGGTTTCTGATTATGCATCCTCTTCTCATGTGCAACAGGAAATAAACCTTCTGCTACTGTTGAACCTTTTCTTCTGCTTCATCTTGACATCTCTCATGAAACTGTGCATACAATCGAAGATGCTCTTCATTTATTTTCTGCAAAGAGACACTTGATGAGTGCGAACACCAGCAAGTGGAAAGGTTCTTACTTTTATAACATTAGTCATTATTGTTCTTATTTCAATATTGCTTCTGTGTGGGGATGGTGGAGATGACTTGAGTTTTCTCTCAATGAACCTCTCTAAATATCTATTGTTTCTAACGATTCAATAGCCTTCTTTGGTTTTTGAAGTACATGGTTTATTTTGTTATTGAAGTAAACTCAGTAATAGACTTTTGATGATGCTATTTATGTGATCAATTGATCTTTGTCTGTGGTTCTGACTGGGAGTGATGTGGTAATTGTAGTGCTACCTCTTTGTGGTCTCAACTGAACATTTGATTGAGCAACTAATACGTTCTGTAGGACACCAGTTTGGTCTTAATATTTTAGCATACCGTTCGCAGTTTTTGGACTTCTTTCAGCTTACATGGCGTCCATGAATTTGATAGTTGAATCACTTGTCTTTCATAACCATTCATGGTTTAATGGAAGATCTATAGAAGGAAATAAATGGACAAGAGATTACTGAATCGGGACCAGAAAGGGTTGGGTGGGCGGGACCATTTATAGTTTAACAGAAGATATATAGAAGGAAATAAATGGACAAGAGATTACTGAATAAGGGCCAGAAAGGGGTGGTGATAGTTTTTTTTGGGTGGGGGTGGGGGTGGGGTGTGTGGGGGTGTGTTGGGGATTCTCTCTATGATAGATGATCATACAATACAGGCGGGGATATTTTTTAATGGAAGAAATATAGAAGGAGATAAATGGAGAAGATATGACTGAATAGGAACCAGAAATTGCTTTTGGAGGTGGGGTTTGGGAGATGCGTGAACATGTTTAGCATTAGTTTCTGATTTATTACTATATTTACAAACTTGATTACCATCATTGGAGGTTATGTACATAGTGGGCTTGTATGGATAATTTGTTATTTTGATAGGTTTGTTGTTGTCTTACGTGCTGATGATCTGATACTTCATATTGCATCATTTTAAGGTTGGAGTTGTCAGTGCAAGAAAATCTGTTAGCATACAGATGCTTCCCAAGATAATGATCTTGCACTTGAAGCGGTTTTCCTATGTAACCCATGGTAGCACCAAGTTGCACAAGCCAGTTCGATTCCCTCTGGAACTAGTACTCAGCCGTGATTTGCTTTTTTCCTCAAATACTGAGGTAAAATTCTAAGGGTTGTTAGAAAAGCTTAAGAAGTTGATGCTTGATAAAATATTTATTCTTGTCTTAGAAGTGTTCTTAATGACCAAGCATTTTTGTCAAAAAAGAAGATTTTTTCATTAGATTAAGGACAATAATGTGGAGACTTGTGCTTTGATGTTCTCATTTAGTTGTAATATGATAAGCGAAAATTTTATTTTTTCCAATTTTGACCTGAAACAACTTGAATTATCTATTAAAAACGACTTGAATCATCTGCACTTAAACGAAAATGTGTTTTAACAGAATAATTGTGTGTTATGTTCTATATAGCTGATCTGATATAGTGGGATAAACTCTTAGTTGTTGTTGACCTATAACAAGAACTTTGTAGGAGAAGAAGTTCAATGTAGTGTCCAACAGATATACTGCTTTATACTGCTTTATTGATATGGCAAACTGCAAGGGATATTTATTCTGGTACTTATTTTTATACATTTAGGGACGAAAATATGAGCTTGTTTCCACGGTAACACACCATGGAAGGGAAGCATCAAAGGTGCATTATACTGCAGGCGACGCCACCCTTATGGTCCATGGTTGCGATTTGATGATGCATCTGTTACTGCCATTGGTACCGGCAAAGTACTGCATGACCAGGCTTATATACTCTTCTATAAGCAGCTATAGGATGCAAATGTGAGCACTACTCATATTACCCCGTCCTGAAAGGGAGACCTGGCCTTCAAGATCTTTTGGACATAACCCTTTTGATGCTTTTGAGACTTCTCATGCCAGCAGGGACGGGTATTGACATTCCAGGAAGATGTTAAAGAAGATGAATTGAAATTTTGTAATCCCAAATTTTTGTTCAGAGCTCTAGATTATGATGCTCATTCTTTTTTTGCAATTACCTTGTCTGATACTGATATCTCGTAGGCGAGGTTAGATATAGAAGTTGTAATCTCGTAGAGGTAGATTTAAGTTCTCTCTTGATATTGACAATGATGGTGCTTTCACGAATATGAATGGTCTGTTAAAGTGGAAGTTTATTTTTGGTTGTGATTGACAGTGTCCACGTTAATATGTCCAACATCCACGTAACAGAGTGACAAATTAACAAATTATCAAACTCTGCTTTACTCCTACAACTTGCAAGTCAGACAAAGCCTTTCTTGATTGTTTGTTCACTTTCTTGAAGTGCAAGATCAAGTGTTTAAATGAGGCACCAGAAGCAAAGAAGCTTGTTTCTTTTTCTGTGGTTTTGCAGCCCGCGCAGACAAGTTGGACTTTGACCACAATGTGTAAGTTTTGGACATGTTGATAAGAGGTTAGCAGAAAATATTCAGCTCTTTTGGCAAGTTCTTAGACTGTTAAGACAATATGTAATCTTGAGACATTTATAGAAGTTCAGGAAACAATCTATGATACAATTGATATTTATCCCAAAATCAGTCTTATATATTCTATTTAATTAGTTAGATTTGAGTTGGAGCTCTGCTTCACTAAGTAAATAATATTATTGGTAACAGGTTTCTGGAAAGAATTTCTCCTAGAGAAACTATGAGAAGTCAAAAGATGGTGTTAGTTTTTAAATTCACTTTTTCTTTTGCCACTTTTCCTTGAGTTCCGTGGTAACATTGTTGAATTTTCTTCTTCAAATATTGTATCAAATTTCAAGGAAGCTATGGTCTGAATATATTTTATTTACTTTTGACCACATTATGAATATTTATATTATTCACTTCGTTGGAATGTTGTTCGCCAATTTCAATTCCGAATGGTTGCTCAAAAGTTTGCCAAAGAATTTTGACAATAATGGGAAGGGCGGCTACTTTTGGTATGCTTTAATATTGTCCATTCTTCCTGATATCCCTCCCTCCAGAAGCTTGGGGTCAAAGGCAAGGGTAGTTGATTTCTTTTTACATAAAAAATTTTCAAAAAGAAACACAGTACTAACAATGGAGACAATTTTTTAGTATGTAATCCTTTTTTTTTAATAGAAGTATTCCAACCTTTAGGTTGAATTAAAGAACTATTCCATGCTTCCTTCTCTTCAAGATCTTTTTGTGGTCCAATCCCCTTGTATAAAGGAAGGGTGGGTGAATTTTGCTTCTTTATTTGAGGTGGGGAATTGGGACATTGGCAACATAATCGTACACCAATTTTCTTCAAAGGGATTAAAGAAACAGTCCTTTAATTTCCATATTTGACAACCCAGAGTGCGTTATTTTGTGTTATGTTATTTTATGTTTGCATTCTTTAGTGTCAACAAGTGTAAAGTTTCATGATTTCATCCTTATATTCAATAAGAAAAAGATAACGTGAACATCATAAGTCACTTTAATATTTGGATACTTACTTTTCTTTTCACGGAGAGATAGTTCCATTCTCACTTGAACCATCTTTCTTTTCTAATTGTTTTCTTTTTTCGCTTTCTTTAAAATAATAATCCCAATGAGTTTTACTTTTTCAGTGCTAGAAATTGTCTGCAAAAGTCATATTTAAAATGTTCCAACCAAACTTGCCGAAAGTGGCTAATGTACTAACTAAAACTTCCCAACCCTAATTGGGATGTTAAAACTGTAATGGCCTAAGAATATGGTCGTTTCCTTCCACAATTCAGCTATATATATGGCTTTACCGTAAGTTATATAGTTTCTCAAAATCTAATTGCATTGAATTTAGAATTGTTTGATTATACATGGCAATGGGTGAAGTTGCAGTGCATTTTAAAATAGTATATTTTACATTTTGCATGCAATTTTTATTTTACAATTTTCGCCTTATAAATGTAAAATTACATTTTAAAATATAATTCATACACACTCAGAATATTCTTAATTCTCTACTGAATGTCAGTTTGGAAAGCCTAATCGAACTTTAGGTGGTTAAATTGGCGGTGCTGAATCATGATTTTTGTTGGTTGCTTACCTATGTAGTGTTTGTAAAGACATGCATTCAAGGAAATACTATTGTTTCCTCCGAAGAAAAACAACTGACTGAACCAACTTCGCAAAATCCGCAGTTTTCATTTAGGCGCAGGCCACATGATATGTAGCTTCCCAGCAGGGCCAAAATTTTTGGACATTATTAGGTACTTTGGTCTGTAATTGTAGGGCCATTCTAATAAACATTCCTTTGTTCTACTTTTAATGGTCCAAGATTTATTGCATATATAAAAGTACATTTAGAACATCTTTCCAAATTATTAGTGTTTACAACTTCAAGTGGAATGAGACATGATTTATACCTGTCGGAAATTGCTTGAAACTCATTGAAATTGAAGATTAAACCTACCCTATATTTTTCACTCAGTGGAATTCTTTATGGGAAGAAGTGTTAGGCATAAAGCATCCTAATATCCTATAAAATAACTAGATTGGTCCTTTTTTGCTGTTTAATGATTGCAATTTCACATTAAGCCTAGTTTCCCCATGTGCAAGAACTAATTTTTGTAAACTCCTGCAATAAATTAACTCTATTTGTTATGATTTTGTTTAGACAATGCATAATAATTGCACCACATTTAGACTAGTGGCATACATTACAGCGCACGGCCTTAATTTTTATAATGAGAAATAAAAATTGGCCTCAAAATAGTTCATCAAAGTCAAGTCCTTGAAGAATCAAAGTAGCCTTTAATCTAGTCCCATCTCCTTTGCCTCCCTTTATAACTAGCGGATCAAACTGTAGCCGTTAATTATTGCTTGCAATGCTAATGGTGAAACATTTTTTGCATTCTTTTTTCTTGTTTTGGAAGTGTTTTGGTATCATACAAGTCGGGTGAGATTCATGTGTAAATATTAGCAATTCTGATAGTTATATAATGAATAATGATAATTTGTGATGAAATTATATAATGAGATGTCATAGTAAATAAGATCGTAAGAATTAAAAGATAAAATTATTTATTATTATTTTAAACTTCTTAAAAATACGATAAATAATTATCTTATATGTATATACAGACTCGATTTATAACTTTTCATTGAAAGTATCACCACTTTTATATAATTAATTATGAACTTTAAATATTTTCACCCCAACAAACATTATTAATGGCTAAGATCAATAGTGGAACTCTCAACCTCATTAACTCAGGAAGGACAGTGTGTTCTTGTGGCCAACTTCTCTAGCAATAGTTATTAGAAAATATTCTTAGGAGATGTGAAAATATGAAAGAATAAGATTTATCAAAATGATCCTAATAAACCTCTTATCAAGCATTCAGTAATATATAGATACATAGGATGTTTTTTGTTTTCTATCTTATACTCAATACTCCTAACCATATAGGAATACCTCGGTCAAAAAATCCTTCTAGCCTAACCGAGTTGAGCCCAAGCCGAACATAAAGCCGTACAAAATTGCTTGACAAAAGCAAAGCCGAATTACCCAAGATCATAATCAATTTGTCAAGCATAATCAGCCAAGATCATAATCGCCATCAACATAATGCCCTGTAGCTTTTTGCCCTTCATGAGTTCATTGGCTTGCGTGATGGCTTTTAGTCCAAAGAAATTTTCTTCCATGACAACAACCACAAGGCCAAGCATCTAGAGAGAGAAGAGATAAACAGCATAACAACCTCCTAAAATGACCACTGTCCAATTTAGAGCACTTGAGACAGAACCTTTAGTCATAACTCCAATCAATCCAGCCATATAAAATAAAAGGGTTGCACTTGTCAAGCTCATTATGATCATCCAAATGGATGAGGTTAAAGCCCTTTTCCACCTTCTTGTTGAAATTGATTATGCTTGACAAATTGATTTTTCCTTTCTGTTGTAATTTTGTCTCTTTTGATTTTGGGTTGCTTCACTTTGTTTTTGTCAAGCAATTTTGTGCGGCTTTGCATTCGGCTATACTAGAAGGATTTTTGACGAGATATTCCTATGTGATTAGGAGTATTGAGCATAAAATAGAAGACAAAAAATATCTTATGTGTCTATATATTATTAGATACTGATAGGATCATCGATAAATTATATTCTCAAATATGAAACATAGAATAATAATATAATATAATTTAAAAATGCTTATAAACTGGGCAAAGACGCTAAAAGCGACATACTTTATTTTTCATTAGGTTAATGTGATATTCTTTCCTTAAAATAAAACAATTAACTTTAGGAAATTCGTAATGTAGAATAAATTACACCCACATACTAATATTGTCAGTAAACTCAAACAATAATGATAGAAAACGTGAAGGGTAGAGTTTTAGTACAGCAGCATGCGAATAATAAAATTTGACGAATGAAACAATGTATAAGTTAATCGAATAATAAAACTCATTTACAAAATGTATTTTCAAGAGGAAACTAAAAGCCTTTGTGTTTGATTATTAGTATTTTAAAATATTTTTCAACATATTTTTTAATTTTTAATATATTTTTATCTCATAATCATTATTTTAAAAAATATAAAAATATATTTTGAAATTTTGACCATGCCAGGGATGCTGTATTTGTTGCAATGTTACTCTTGTCCTTTTGTTTTCACCTTATATGGATTGTCGAAACTGTTTGGCTTTTTCACTCGGTCATTCTGATCTTAAATTAATCGCATAAGCTAATGTAGATGACTTAACTGAAGCATGAAAGATACTTGTCGTATTATTGTTTAAGTGAAATCAAAATCTTGCCTTAAACCACAAGTTCATCCCGATGTTCTTTTCAAAGCATGGTAGGTGGTCCCTCAAAGTTGGCAAAAAGAAGGCACATAATGTGGGATGAACATCTGAAATTATCCTCTTTTCTCCAGCTCTTCTTCATAACTGTCATAGGCTTTCTTTTCCCAAATACCAGCTTCATTGTTCGGTCTAAAATCCCATTATTTTCTTCAAAAGAGTGGCCTGAAAAGGACACATGCTCACCCTTGGGCAGACACAAGGATCTGGAAATCACTTTATCAGTCATAGTTCGGCTATTCTCCAAATTATTATTCCTACAGCATTTGCTGAATAGTTGATTGAAGAAAAGTACTGTTTTTGATACCTGCGTTTCTGTTTTCATAAGCTTTGTTTTCTTCTAGATGAAACAAAGAACAACTTAACACTTTTGCATCACAATTTTCTATGCAGAATGTTGTTATGCTCTCAGTATTTTGTTTAGATGCCAATTATCTTGAATATATTGATAATTTGTTCATATTTCCCAAAAGAGAAAAAAAAAAAATCTTTTCGTTTCTTCAACAATTTAGATCTCTAATAGTCTATTCGAACTCAAATGACATTCTGACTTTAACAAACAGATTTTAGTACCAAGTAAAGAATTTCTTGAGCAAAATCCCCTCTGTATCGTCTATCCAAATAAACAATACTTCAAAATGCTAAACAGTCCATGTTCTTCTTTTTTTTTCTTTCCATTGCTGCAAAAGGATTTGCTGTTATCCATTTGTATCGTCTACCCAAATAAACAATACTTCAAAATGTTAAACAGTCCATGTTATTTTTTTTATCTTTCCATTGTTGCAAAAGGATTTGCTGTTATCCATTTGTAATAAACACAGGCTGGATAAGCTAAAGAAAGATTCGAAACTATGGCTTTTAGATCTTTGTTTGCAGAATCTGTTCGCCTAATCTGTAAAGGGCTCTGATATGTGATGTTAAAATTCATATTTTATAGTCCTCCCCTTTCGGATGTAACCAATAAATGGACTCATTTATTAAGTTATATGCCAAGAAAAAGATTACTTCACTTGATGAGAATCTAATCTAGAGTAGTTCAAAGTAAGATTATCAAAAGAAAATGACCTACCTTGAATGCCAATTGTTTCAACCACTCAACTTATGATCAACTTTGGGGAAAAAAAAATTGGTTTCACATGTGAAATTGAGATCAGAACACCACCGAAATGCAGAAAGGAATTAGATTTTATTTACATTTCAGATGATAAGATTTGTAGCTGATATCAGAAATTCACAGGCAGCAAAAGGAGGCAGAAAATTGCTTCATGGACAATCTACTACTGATTATCTGCCAATGTTCAAACTCTGGTGATTTATCTTGAAGAAATGTCATGCAGAGGAAGAATCAATCATAGTTTAATAGTTAAGAGCCTTCGTTCCTCACTTTTAAACCATGATTGAATTTGTTAATCTCACCTTCTCATATTGCCTCTCCCTCTTCTCGTTTCTTACTTCTGGCCCTTACGCCTACTAAAAAATTTTATTAAAAACATGCAATGCAGACTGCAGAATAACAAACAGGGCACAACCTGATCTTCTTCCTAGAGATAGGAGTCACTAGGCATAACAATCCAACAAACATTCCCTATGAAATGAAATTTCTAGTTTTAATCCACAGAAGTAGGTTTTCCTGCTCAAACATCATTTACAAGTTTTCTGGAACTCCAGAACTCAGGTCCATTCGCTGTTGTTAATCATGTTCATTTGCCAAAAAGCCAATTTCATAACTACATGAATGACATTGTTTTGAGGGTATAAAACACCATAGAGACACAGTAATGGAGAGTAGATGTTACCGACGCAACTTGAGAGGATTTCATAAGCATGTATCTCGTGTAAACCTATCAATGATATCATTGTTCAGAAGTGGAAACCATGTTGGCATTCAACAAGTAAAAAGCATAGAATGGAGCCAGAGACATTTTCATTTGGTAGATTGAAAAGTGAAAGTTATCTTTCAGCACTAAGGAACAAATCCTGCCGATACAATATAATTTGGCAACAATTCCATTTTATTCTTAATTTTTTGTCCCTATCCTCTCTGCTTCTTCCTATAATTGAGCCAAATGCTGCCCCATTATATGACTGAGGATGGCCCCCTCGTGTAGAGAACAATTAAATCCACTTGCTACAGCTCTTAATAGTAGCAATTTGGAGAATGAATCTGGAATTGTATGGCTTGCTAAACCTCGTTTGTAAATGATGCATTATTATTTTATTTTTTTTAAAAAAAATGTCCAGGTACAGATGCCTAAGATAGTGGTGGCTGTTTCAAAATTTTTCTAAGAACTGGACAGGTTTATTATAGACCTTGGACATTGTTTAGTTGACTTTATCTAAATCTTGATTGAGAATTGGACATATCTATTATAAACATTTGTCATTATTTCTGCTGATTGACTTGATTAAATCTTGATTGAGAATCTAAGGGTGTTTTGTTCATTGTTTGACAAAAGTTTAACCCTTACAAGCTCCTGTTCTCCGCCCTCAAGCAGAAAAAACAAAATCCTTCTGTCCCCTACCCACCACCCCACCCACCCCCAAATAAAAACAAAAAAAACCTCTCTTCCTCTCATAAAAAGAGTCACTTACAATTTCTTTGTTCTAAAAAAAAAATTCAATTTAAAATCAAATTTCTAAAATATCTTTATTGATAATAATTATGTATACCCATAATTAAAAAATAAATATAAAAATGTAAAATTATATATTTAGTGGGGTATTAAGTGTATTGTACGTAATAACTAATAAAAAAATATACTGAAACTAAAGGAAACTGTTTTTTTTTTTTTGGAATGAAAGAATAGTTTACTTTTAATTTGATATAATTGTTTTTAAATTATAATATACAATACACTTAATAAACTATTAAATGTAAAAAAAATTTTATTTTTATTCTTACTTTTAAATTTGGTTATATATTGTGATTATTAGTAAGAATAATATAAGAATTTTACATAAAAGGGAACTTTCTTTTAAGATAAAAGAAAATTTTAAAAACTGTGCTTTTTTTTTTCTTTTTTGCGGGGTTGGGGGAACAAAGGGGTATTAATTATGAAAGGAATTAAAATTTTAGTTCATAAACATCATAGAAAATCCAGAAGAATTTATTCTTTTTGTGTAAGCGAGTCCAGATCCAATATGTCAGCTAAATCTCCGAAAGTCTCAACTTATTGTACAAGAAAAGACTAAAACCAAAAACAAGAAATCAGTTTCCAACAACTTAGAAACCTAATGACAGTCAAAGTAGGTGTAACCAACAGGAGAAGGATAGATACCACACTCTAAACTGTATATCATATCTTTACTATGCTCAAATCATTCTACAACAGAGAGTCATTAAACTCCAGGAAAAACAAAATCAGAAAACTCAGAACTTACAAAAACAGACTTCAGAAGCATGAGAATCTATTATGCCTCTCTTTTATGCTTTTATGCTTTTACACTTTTACACACTTGTAAACTTTTGAATACAGTTGAAAAATATTTGAAAATGGCAAAAACCAAAACTGAACTCAATTCCAGAAAAGGCACTGAAATTAAAAGGTTCAGTGCCTCTTCACTAATGACACCTTCAAAATCTTCTTGTCAGGATAGTGGAGAAATTTCCTTACATAACTGGAGATGGAGATGTGTCCTCTGTTCCATCAGAGTACCTGGGAATCCACCAAACTCTCAAACTTTTGTCAAGACTTCCACTGTACAGCATGAATCCATCTCCCACACGGCTTGGAGATGCCTGCAAACACTTGACAGGACCTTCATGGCCTTTGATGATCCCAAATGTAAATAATCCTCCATTAATCTCTCTCTTCCAAATGCTAATGGTTTTATCAGCTGATCCAACACACAGAAAATCCCCCCTGAGGCACATACACAAAACAGCCATTTCATGTGCTTTAACTTCGCAAATTACCTTCCAACTATCAAACTCTTTGTTCCCAATCCACCCCATCACATATCCATCTGAGCCCCCTCCATAAACTAAATTTCCACCGTCAGATACGACCACAGAATTCAATGAAATATCCTTATGACCTTGTAAGATTGCCTTAAGTGAATGTGTGCTCTTCCCTTCTTTTCCCCAAGCCTTGATTTTCCCATCTGCAGATGCTGAATAAACAACTCCCTTGCTCATAACCAATCCGTTTATTGCATCATCATGTGCCTTGATTGATTCTAAGCACTTGAAATCTGAAATCCTCCATACTTTAAGAGTCTTATCCATGAACCAGAATAAATTAGCCCATTGTGCACAGCCAAGCAAGATATACTATCAGCATGCTCAATCCACAAACGCTTATGATGCCGACTAGCTTGAACATGATTACTTTGCCTCTTTAACTGTCCCACTTTGTCCTTAGTAGTTGGAAGAGTGACAACCAACCTAAATATATTCTCAGTGCTTCTTGAAACCTTTCTAACGCTAAGTTTACTATCCTGATGTGCTGTAAAGACCTTGTGCCAACACTAACAAGTGCCTTGACCGATCCATCGCCTAGTCCGAACTTCGTAAATTGCCTCAAATCAGGCTGCTGCCACACTATAATATCCTTCCTGTGAACCACTCAGTATAAATTCTCACACAAGGCCAAAC
The DNA here is from genome assembly GCA_020080225.1 of Gynochthodes officinalis. Classification (NCBI taxonomy): domain Eukaryota; kingdom Viridiplantae; phylum Streptophyta; class Magnoliopsida; order Gentianales; family Rubiaceae; genus Gynochthodes; species Gynochthodes officinalis. The sequence goes on from CM034616.1 coordinate 5,754,834, forward strand.
AAGAAACTGATCCAACATGACCCGAAAGAACAGCCAATGATTTGTATGAGTAAAAACCCACAATGGGATTGCTGGGAACCCTGAATTTAAGATCTTGAAACTCAAATCTTTCTGAAGTTGCAGGACTCTGATCATCGGTTTCACTGCTGGTACAACTGCTGCTTGTTGCTGCTGCATATAATAACGGGACAGATGTTCTCCCCTCCATCACACGAAGATCCATCAAATTAAACAGCTCTCTCATGCTAAATCTTAACAAGTCAGAAAAAGGGCGAAGAGTAGCGAGGCAATAACACGACAAGACTATACCAACAAGAAAGGCGAAGAGAAAGAGATGTAGAAATGAATATAAAGAGACGTTGCTGGAATAGTTTCCCTTTAAATAATCAAAAGTTAAACCACAATTATTCTTTAATTCACCAATTTTCAATTCGTAAAAAAGTGTTTACATATAGAGAAAGACATTGGCATGCATTGAACGTTAAGGATTTTTCCCTAATCTACCAGAAAAGAGTAGTCTACGAATTTAAAATAATGACGAGTGGAGCCAATTTGGCAATTTAGATATATGCTGAGGAAGTAGTTTTGGACCCTTTTTATTATACATTAAATTATGATATAGGCAAATAAAGAAAGAGAGGCAGAGAGAGGAGCGGAGTTGGAAGGAAAACGTTGGGGAGCTGTTGAAAGACGACCTTCAAACCAAACACGCATTTTGATATAAACGGGCTGCTTAGGGGGGGGGAGGTGTAACGGCTATTTTCTAACATAATGAAATTATACTACTCATTTTCATTCATGATGGCAATAGAGTTGGGGAGGTTTTGGGGTTGTGTGGGACCCACCCTTAGAAGGCCCCACTTTCGCGTGGATTATCATGGAATTGCCAAGTATGCTGTAAAAGAAAAAAAAGTAAATATTCTCTCCCCCCACCTTTGGTTATAACTTTTTTTAATTAAAACATTTAATTTATTATTAAATATATAATTTTATTTTTAATTATAAATATATGTAATTACTATTACTGAAAATAATATAAAAAAATTATTTTAAAAGTGAAATTTTTTTCTAAAAAAAAATTTTGAAAATGAATTTTGTGTTTTTTTTTCCTGAGGCAGAAAAAGTATGATCGTTCATTTATTTTAGTTCCCAAAGTAAGAGTTATCTAGATTCATAAATTTATGTTAAATTTTATTAGTATATGTGCAAATGGACAGAATTTAAATAATTTAACAAACTAATCAAAGATTAAAGAATATAAAATTTAATAAAAATAAAGAAGCATAAAATATGAATTATATAAGAAATTATTTACTTTTTAGGCCTATGTTCATTCATAATTACTTCCTTCTTTATTTTAGGAGAAACACATGCAATAATAATTTTTTGGGGTACCTTTTGTAAAGTATCTACCAACTTATATAAAATAGTACATTATTTGATCAATGATCCATTGATAGAATGAGTACTACGCGAATTTAGAAACCTCTAATAAATACATTTTTTTCAATCTAAAAAAAATTATTTTTAAATATATATTACTTTAAAATAATTCATTTTTAAATGAGTAATACTTTTTATATATCACTAAAAATATAATGTCTTTATTTTTACATTTTTTTTATTATAAGCCATGTATAATTATAATTAACAAGAATAGTTTTGAAATTTTTATTTAAACGTTGACTTTTCTTAAAAATTTAGATAAATTTAAAAGTAAACTTTTTTTGGACGAATGAAGTATAATTTCTCCTCCCCACCAAAAAAAGAAAAAGAAAAAGAAAAAAAGAGCCAATTTCATAAAATACAATTATTGTGGATTGCAAACTCCAGTTTCCCACCCTTCATGGAATTGGACAATAAAAACCAACGAAAATCCAATATAACATACATTTTTTTAAACATAATGGTTAAAGATTTTGGGGGGTTTGATTATCACTTTTTGTAATTTTCTCCCCTTCTCCACGTCTTACTTCACATCTTTCCCAAAAAAAATATAAATAAATAATAGAGGGAGAGATCATAATTTTGAGTAGTTAGTTTTAAGAGCATAGTTGTAGAGGATGCACTATGTGTAGAATGTAAAATCTAAGAATAAAATGTGTGCAAAGAGGCATGTAACTTTCCTCTTAATACTAGTTACTATGCTCCATATTAGGCACGAGATATTCTCATATTCATTTCAACTGTGTTTAATTTTATTTTTTTTTGAATATTAAAATATGTAGAGAGGTGAGAAAAATAGGGAGACAGTGAGATATGGATATATTTTAAAGGTATCATATAATAAATGTAAAATAAGAAATAAAATAGAATTAAAAACAGAATATTTCATAATTAATGGAGCAAATTGAGTTAATGATAGAGATAGTGACAAATCATAAATTTGTGTGTGAATGATTGTTTTCATTTGCAAATAAAATATTCTCAAACAAAACAAACTATTCAAACACATTTTTATTTTAAAATTTAGAATTCAAATTTTTCCACTCAAATTCCTCTCACATAATTTTAAAGATTTTCCTTCCTCCAAAACACTTTTTCTATCAAAAAATACCTACAAAATTTTCACACGTTCAATACAACTTTTTCATTTGCAAATGAAAATTGCTTATCACCATGTAGTAGCTTTGTATAGTGGTGATGTGCGATCGTAAAAGACAAAATCATCCATTCATCTTCATTACAAAACACAAATAATTAATGATAATTTTTATTTAATGATTGGCGTCGATCATTATCTGAAATCATTATAATTGTGACTATCCCAATTATTACTCTTACTTTATATCTTTATATTTTTATCTTCCCGCTATATAAGCTTTAAGATAAAATTATCAAAGTGAACATAAAATAAATAATTAAGTTTTTGTTTAAAAAAAAAAAAAGGTAATCGAGTACTACTGTAGAAATATAATCACTATAAAGTGGAGATAAAATGATATAATGTTTATGTGATTATGACTTCACTGTGTGACAAAACGAGACAAAAAAAGTGTGAAACATCAATTTAATCCCTTTTTTTTTTTTTTTGGTTTTATGAAACATGAAAAAAATGATAAATGATAAAAAGTGAAATATTAAGGTATATAAGAGAGGAGAAAAAAAATAGGGGACTATGAGATAAACATATTTTTGTTAGAGTATCTTATGATAAATATAATAAGAAATAAAATAAAAAATAAACATTCCATAGTTAATGTAATAGACACAGTTGAATAGCAGATTAAATGGTAAGTATTTTCTTAAAAACCGTTTCTTCTTAAGAGCAGAACTAATGGTAATTTCATAAATTCTGATATATATATATATATATATGGCAATGAAGTTATGTACTTTTTAACTGAATATCAGTTGAGGATTATGAAAAATTATACGATATTGTTTTATCATTGCAATATTTAATTTGCTTAAAATCTGATGACAAAAGTTAAATTTATGAGTTAAGTTATTTTTAATAGGAAGAATTCTCAATAATAGAATGTCAAGATTGCCAACTTTTGAAAAACGCACACAAATTTTAAAATTCCTGTTAAAGGGATTAAATTAATTTTAATAATTCAAATAATTATTAAATAATAATCCTAGCCTTCCTTAAATTTAGATAAAAAAATTCTACAAAACTATTACAATCGATCTAATCATCTAAAGTGTGTTATCCATTCTTCTTTTCATAGTAAAATCCAAATTTCTTATTCTTAGTATCAAAACCCCTTTTGCCTCTGTTCTAAATTTTTTTGCCCAACAAATCCATCCCTCCTTTGATTGAGACTAAATATTATACTCACAAATAAAATGGTTTACTTGTATAATTTAAAATTTAAAATTTTCCTCACATAATTTAAAAAAAAAATCTTCCATCCAATTTAAATTTTACTTTCCCTCCAAAATATTTTTTTTATTATTACAAAAAAATTCTCCCAAAATTTTCACACATTCCAATATAAAATTTCTCACATAAACCACAATCCAAACATAGCTAAGTATCAATGTCTTAAAAAATCTTGGGATGGAAAATCAAACGACGAGCAACGTTTTATCCGAGGATCAACAATCTTCGTCATACATAAAGAGTAGAGATAGCATGGATTTTTATGTTATTGGTAGGTTTTTTCCCAATGAACCAAATGGAAAAATTGCTAAAAAAATTTCTCAAGAACTCATGAGAGCATATTGTATTTAAAAATAAAAAATCACAATTATGAATTCAGTTAATAAGATTTTAACTTTTAGTAACTTTTTATAGCGACAAATTATAATTGCTAACATAGCAAGTATATAAAAAGACAAAATTTAGTTATCACTTTCTTTATAAAGTGCAAAATAATAAGGAATGATTTTGCGTTTTCATACTTATCACATAGTTTTTAACTATAAAAAATTATTTAAAATATCATTATTTTTTAGCTTGGGATATTGACTTTGTTCACTTTTCGTTATATGTGCGGATTTGTTGAATCTTCTGGGAACAAATCTCATCATAAATTTATTGATTTCAACAAGCCTAGGATTGTCATTAACAAGTTAAAATTAATTTTATACACTTAAGGCTGTTTGTTATGTGGGTATTTTAGCAAGGGAAGGTTAAATTATTCCCTTTTCCACCATTCCTCCATTTGGGCTAAAAAAAAAAATTAAGGCATCCATATCCTATTTATTTTGGTGATCTGAATATTGACGTAATATTTCATTTCTTATTTTATTAACCTAGAGCACCTAACCTTAAAAAAAAAAAAGCCTAATTTCCGGCATTAATTTAACAATCGATATCTTATCTTTATTTAAAATTAACTTTAAAAATAGCGCCTGAAAATGGCATCTAATTTCCCTCGTTAATTTGACAAAGGGAAAAAATATGGGTTAGAATCCCCTTTATATACCACCCGATCACAACCCCTCTCAGTCCAACTCTTTTCCAATGAAATTATATAGAGTTTTGCCCCATTGGGGGTAGCCAAGTTGGTGTGGCAGGCGAGTGCGTATCTGTAAGCTCACGGGTTCAAATTCTTTGCTAACACCTTCTTGGTTGAGCTTGTCGCACAGGGCTTGCCTAATGCAGTTTACATCTCCTATGTAGTTTGCGGGCTATTACATAGAGGAGGTTTGCAATCGTACTTATTTGCGGTTCTTAATCAAGAAAAAATTATATAGAGTTTTGCTTTATAGAAATCCAATGGTGTAGGGCGGCTAGTGAAGAAGAGCCTTGATTGGTTTGAAGTGCGTGATTAAACTCCATAACCAATATTAACCTAATACGACTGAAGATTAATAGTGTATTAGATAAATTTTTTTTTTTATGACTCGGAGACTTCTGCACCAAATGGCCCTTCAGATCCTTGGTCAAACACCAACTCTGGGGCTTCTTTGGGGTGGGGCATGTAAATTAAAAGGTGCTATAAAGCTTTTGCAGTGCGGAAGTTCGAACCCTGGGTGGCATGAGTTTGTTAGAGAGGCTCTCCCCACCTTACCACTTAACTGCCCCCTTGGGCCTTGGGAGCTAATTATTGATATGATCTTTGATCATTCCCTCTAAGTTATCAAATTTTTGCAGTTTCTATTTCTAATAAGGGTTGTTTTCATTATTTTTTTACTTAATAGTCTATATACCCTTTATTCATAATATAAAAAGTTACAGAAAAGAAGGGAACATGCATTGTTGTGACAAAAGTTGAACAATCCTTCAATTTCGGTTCTTTCTAGTTAAGATTGAGAATCTTCTTGATCTTTGATCTTTTGAATGGACATTTTAAGATTTAAATCATATATGTTTTTGAACTCTTTCAAAGATTATACTCCATTTGTTCCTTTTAATTTTAAAAATTTTGTTTATTGAAAAAAAAAATTACTTTTAGTGTGAAATTTTTATATTATCTTTACTCATAATTATACTGTATAACCCAAGTTAAAAAGTAATAATAAAAATAGAAAAATGCACATTTAATTATTCATTATATGTGTTGTATTCTATTATTTAAAAAAAAAAGTTATACTAATAAAAATTTGATTCTTTTTTGAGACAAAAGTAATATAAGATTTATATAATGTTCATACCCATTCCATGGAGCCAATTCTTGTTTAGCATTTTTTCTATCTAGAAAATGTTCTTTCATCATCTTACTTGCTAACTTCTTAAAATTTTGTTGTACTCCTACTTCATCTTGCACATCTTTGATAATCATTTTTGTGGCAATTTGTTCAATAATCTCAGTTGCAACACTTTAAATTCCTTCCTAGGAATATTGTGGCAATGAGGAAAAGAAAAACACAGGAACCAAATATTGTCGGTTCTTTCTCAACAATATTACTTTTTTATTCCAAAAAAAAAAACTGTTCTTACTATTTGCACAAAAATAAGTATGTGTTGAGAAAATTAGTTAGCAAGATTGACTTCTTAGGATAGAAACTCTTGAGGATTGAAACTATATCTATTAAGAATTTGAATACGGCATAGTTGACTTTCATTCTGAAACTGTATATATTGAAAGATGATTTTGTCATAATTGACTTTCCTCTTCATAAATTAATCTGCAGTAATAATTTAAATATGGCATTATTGACTTTTTACCCGGTTATTTATGCTAAAATTAACTTTAAACTCAATCTATCTAGAGTATCTTTGATGTGAAATTTATATATTATCATTAGCAATAATACTAATATACAATTTAAATTAAAAAATAAGAATAAAAATATAAAATTATACATTTAATTAGTGCATTAAATATGTTGTACCTTATAATACAAAAAGAATTTATACAAAATTAAAAGTAGAATTTTTTTCAAAATAAAGGGGTATTTTTACTATATTCAACTAATTAGTATTATTCTTTTTAAAAAAATTAATTCAAATTTTCAGTCATCATGTCCGACTAGTAGCAAAGTAACTATCGGCAGTTGTATCTATGCTATTTTTGATGCATACCCTTGTGAAAATTAATTCTGAAAATTTGAATCGGAGACAAAACAAAATTTAGTATATTCTAAATTTGCTAATATTGATATCTATAAGTTCTTTTTGCCTTTCTCCTAAACATCAAACAACTCTGAAGTTCCATTTCAATTATATTTTCCTGCTTAGTAATTCTTGGTCGTATGTGGAATTTCTTCGATCAATTATTCTGATTTTTTTTTGTCATTCCAATCTCTAACTGAATTTTTTTTTTCAAAATTAAAAAAAAAATTGTTTTAAAGAGACTTCAAAAAGTACTAAAGTCTATTTCCATAAATCAACTTCTTATTCTTTTTTTTTTAATTATTCAGTTTTTAACTAATTTCTTGAAAAAAAAAATGCACATGCCTCACTTTTTAACCAAAATGGAAGATTTTAATTTTTTCTTGAACTGTTTCAATAGATGATGATGTTCATTTCAGTACCACTGACTAATTCAAACACACAACATCATCTACCAACAATTGTTATCCAATACAAATTCTGTCCATCCTTTCGTAAACATTACCCTCGCTGAGTAAATAGAGGCATTTTAGGGCCAAGTTTTCCCACTTTCTCGGACATGAAACTGCATGAGTTTATTATTCAATTAATATTAATAATTAATATTACAATATGAAAAGGGGACTTATACTTTGCATTTTCTATGATAATCAAATATAGCCTTTACTCTTTTTTTTCAAACAACAGAAGCATCTTTGTTATTATGTTTAATAATTCTTTAGAAATTAAATCAAATCCTTAAATCAATTCTAAAATTTAAAAATTTAAGAGTTCTTGCTAAAACTTCTTCTGAATATCATTATTTTTGAACAAATTGCAATACGAATGTGTATATATATATATATATATATATATATATATATATATATTAAGTATATTATTTTTGTATACTTTTCTACATTATTTTTCTGTACTTTATTTTTGAACAAATAAAAAATATTTTTTTGAATATTTTTGTATTTTTATTAATTGCTTTGTAAATTTTTGTATATTATTTTTTCGTACATTATTTTTTCGCACTATTTTTGAACAAATTTTTTTTTTTTAAAATAATTTGTTATACACAACTAATCATGAAAAACTAATAAAATCCACAATATATCAATCTCAAACACAAAACCTTCATAAAAAAAATTAGAAAAAAAGTTATATTTTTTAACAAATCACAAAAAAAAGAAATCAAGTTTCATAAAGAGAATGTCTAATATTTCTCTGCAATTTGTCACCTATAGGGTTGGGTTTGTAGGTTTAAATGGAATTGGCGTTGGAACCTCTATGTTTCTAATGAGTCTAGATCAAATGGAATGAATTCACCTATCACGTGATTCCCCACGAGGACACCTACGTGTTTATAGACCAAATTATTTGTAGGAAATCAAGATGATGTACTATTGTCAAAATGCAATTAATAGTCAATTTTAAGTGTCTCCTCCAGTGGCTCACCTAGCTGTTGAGAAATGATTGAAAATTAAATATCTCATAGGCATCATCTTCAATATGGTAACTAAGCGTAGATGGCTAATCGTGTGATTGTTAAAATCTACTTTGGCCTCAAAATTTTGAAAGTGTCATTTGCATTGTGACTTTCCCCAACAATCATCAATGCACAAGAAGAAATGTCTCGTTACATTGGCAATTACTAATTTGAATCTATCACCAAATTGTTGAATGCATTGTTAGTCAAATTATATACTTGCTCCAACATTCATCCTGCAAATAAAAAAGCAATAATAATTAAGCGTTGAATACCTTTGTTAAATATTGCAATAATAAAAATATCATACACATATCCAAAACTCCACAATCGATGTAACTAGATGGACAACCTAGGTAGGCGGTGCGCAAAATTATCAATTCAGTATGAGTAATTTGGCGATATCAAATCATGTACTCACGAAAATTGCTATGGATCCACTTGCGGGGAAGTTCATGGACAATGCTATCTTTTCACCTATTCCATCTATCAATATAGTGCGAGCTATCGAATTAATGTCCTTTCTACCTCAACGATCGAGTCTATGCAATCTTAACTCCGTATCAATGGCGGGAATAATCGATAATAGCCAAATTGTCACATAACCCATTTAGGTAGATGTAGTTCAACCATATCAAAATTTATAAGAGACACACTTGCACACCAAATATTCTATCACTGTAAGCAATAATCTAACATTGATACAAATTCCTATCTTAATCTGGTGACAAATAAATTGTAATATAACAAAAGATAACCATAATTATCATTTCAATGAATATTAGTTTGTTAAAATAAAACAAATAAGGATTAATGTAGTGTCACTTACATCATCCTCAGTCAAATAGTTGAATTGATCTCGATACATACATGACACATGAGAACCAATATTGGCAAAACTCAAACTTCGTGTTCCACTTATAATAAATTAGAGTGCGTCAATATGGAATATGAGATCGATGAGAAAAAGACAAACATTAGATGCAAAAATTAGAAAAAAAAAAGTGCAAGCTCAAGTCAATTATGCATGTCGAAAAAATCAAAATAGAATGGAGTGCACATGGCGTTGAGAGTCTAATCGTTGGTAGTTTCTTCCATGCCCACAACTGCAAAATACATAATGGGCCACATATACCAACTGTATCTCTTTGTGAAATCCAACACCATGCCCTAAATAGATATGCTAAAACAACACTGCCTCAACTATATTTTGATACATCATTGATATTGCCCAATAATAACAGGTACATCAGTTTGATTTTAGTGCATCACTTATCACCCATAATAGATCCTATGATGCATTATTCAACACTTAACATGTTGTAATACCTCACATTTGTGTCCTTAGGTTTTGGAGGGCGAAACTATAAATGCATGGAATACTCATTAACTTCAATCGGTTCTCATCAAAATCTTTTGAAGACATATAACTTCAGACAGCATGTAACCCAATAGTTCTAGACATATAGCTAGCCACTCATTAATTATCTAACTAGTGTTTAGACCGATCACTGCATCTCTGTCCACTAGTGAACCTCACAACATAGTTCGTAGGATCGGGATTTTACATATAATCGATTTGGGGTAGCAGGATCGGATTGGTGGGATCGAATTGTAGAATCGTAAGATCTTACAAAAAATGACCAAAATAATTATAATTATTCATATTTTATCACCTACAACTACTTTTTTACAAAAATAAGTTGAAAAACAAGGAACCTAGTACCTGCATTAAGATGTTCCTCACATACAGTAGTATAACCAACAGGTGGATTACACACTCTACCCTCACCGCTGGGGCTCTCGCTCTATACTCCTTAGAAATATGGTACTTTTTCTAAGTTCTTTCACATCGACTTCATTAAAAACTGATGACAAGCCCTCAATAGTCGGCGAACACATTGAAGGATACATCACCAAATGGGGAGCGGCTAATTCCTCTGAATTCTACGATAAGGAACTGGGCCTCAGACATGTGCCTCTTTCCCGAACTAGAGACAACTAAAACACTCTTCCCCTGGTTATTCTACGACACCTAACACCCACCCCGTGGTGGCGGACTCTGAGGCATTATTGCCCTTGACCAAGGACATTGTCTTCCTCTCCCAGCGAAAACCCGACAACAAAGAATAAGAAGAAGTCATACTTATAGTTTTCCCAAGCGATAGCAAAAGGGCGAAATGACTATTGACCACGAACAACTAAGAAACTCGTCGCAAACTCCTCAACGGAATAGGAAAGCTCTGAGCTTTTTGAATAGCAAAAGACAGTGAAAATGATAGATGGGAAAACCTAGAAGGAAAAAGCTGCTCTTTTATACAACCTGCTAGAGCTTCCATGTGTGATCACACCAAATCTCTTTGGACCCCATGACCTTTCACGTTACACTCTTAAAAAGGTGGATAATAGCGCTAGCACTACCCACGATGAGTTTTAGTTGACTCCGCCTCTTTCTTATATTCTCTCTACAAACACCCTACTCTTGATAATACCTTTTCTAGGGGCATGGTTGTCAAGCTGCGATCGGATTGTAGAATCGTGCGATTCTACGATCCTACCTGTAATCGATTCTAGATCGTACTAATCGTGCAGGAAGTAGACTCGCACATAGAATCGCTAGAATCGTGTGAAATCGGTAAAATAAATGCGATTTTACGATTCATCGTTCGAAAAAATGAAAAAGCAGTGTCGTTTTGCACAAAGCGATCGTTTTTTGTTTCTTATTCAAGTCGAACCTAACAAAATTCACAAATTGGCTCGGCTCTTGATTCACTCATGCTTACGCTGTTAGCGCCGCGATTCCCTCATCAATCCTCATCAATCCTTACATGATTCCCTTATCAATCCGCAATCCAACATTCAAATCGTAATTTGCGCGCATAAAGCGCTTCTGCTTCATCTTGATTCACCTTCCGTTAGTCGCGATCGCCATACCAATGCTTGGCTTTGTTACGCTTAGATTTGAAGCGGCTCGGTCGGGAGGCAATCCTCGTGGCGATCTCCGCTCTCCGGACTCTTCACTCTCCAATCGGCACCAAGCTTACGCTCCACAATTCATTGATAGATTCGAGAGAGTCCTTGAAGGTTTATCTTTTAAAATTTCCGTCTGTTTGGCAAAATTGAAAATCTTAGGCTAATATAATTGTGGTGCATTTACCATCTTGTGAATGTCGCTTTCTTTATAAGCATTGCCTTGGAGCATTTGGCATGTGGCATTGTGGGATTGTGGCTATTCAGATTTTTGTTTTTAATAATTTGGCCAATGCTCACGATTTTTCTTTTTCTTTTTACGGAATGTGGCCAATGCTCCCGATTTTCTGTTTTCTTTTTTTTCGGAATGTGGCCAATGCTGTAGTTTTTATTTTTACGAAATGTGGCATTGTGTTGCATTTTTATTGTGGCATTGGAATATTCTGTTTTTTGTGGCCAATTCTCACGATTTATTGTGGTTGTAGTTTTTGATTGTGGCATTGGAATGTTTTGTTTTATGTGGAATCATGGAGAAATTTAACGTGTTACATTTTACGATTTTCAAGTACAGTATTTTGATCCATTCTTTTGTTTTTATTTTAGTTTTATACAGAATGAAGCTAGCATGTTACATTTTTAGTTATTTTGAGGCAAGTAGATCACTAGATTGTTACATTTCTTTTTTTAAGCTTTTACGGAATGAAAGTTCATGTTCTGTTTCTCTGTTTCTCTAGTTATTGCAGTGTATTGCAGTGTTTTTTTTCTAGTTTTTTCTGAAATGAAACATTGCGGCGTTTTTCTATTTTTTTTCTAGTATTGCAATCCTTTTTTTTGTTTTGGTTTTTCCTGAAATGACATGTTGCATAGTTTCTCTATTTTTGTTCAATTTTTGTTTATTTCCCGGCTTTTTCTAAACTAAAACATTGCGGCGTTTTTCTGTTTTTATCTGAACTTAAGGACATTGCGCCATTGCGCCATATTTCTATTTTTTGTTCTGATTTTTGAGAAAATGAAGCTCGTTGCCTTTATTTCTGTTTTTGTTCAATTTTTGTTTATTTCTAACTTTTATTTGAAACATTCGGCATTTTCTATTTTTTTGGTTTTATCTGAACTTAAGGACATTGCGCCATTGCGCCATTTTGTTTTGTTACGATTTTTACGAAATGAAGCTCGTTGCCGTTTCACTATTTTTGTTCATTTTTGCTTTTTTCCTTGCTTTTTACGTGAAACATTCACGGTGTTTTCTATTTTTTCCCTAGTTTTATTTGAACTTAAGGACATTCGTCGTTTCTACATTTTTTTGATTAGTTTTTCTATTTTTTCTGGTTTTTAGACCAAAGTGTATTGCGATGTTTTCTATTTTTTTACGGTTTTTTGACTTAGGGATATTCTTATTTGTTTCTCTGTTTTTGTTCATTTTTTCTGTTTTTTTCCTAATTTTTCTGAACTAAAGCGTATTCACGGTGTTCTTACATTTTTTTCTACTTTTCTAAACTTAAGGACATTGCACTTTTTTTAAATGAAGCTCGTTGCACCATTTCTCTATTTTTGTTGATTGTTTTGTTTCTTTTTCTAGTTTCTGATGAAAGTTTGAAACACATTGTGCCATTTTACATTTTTGTTCTGCTTTCTAGTTCTATTTTTAGGTTTTTTGTGGATTGGTTTGGTAGTATATGAAGCATATCCTTAATTCCTTATTCTCAATCTAACTTTTTCTAACTTTGCAATTTCAAAATGTCTTCTTCTAATCCAAAAGCAAAGCTAGAAAAATGCCGTGTGACTTGATCCTGCAGGAACATGGAATTGATGTTGATGCTAAAGGAAAAGAGTACAATGCAAGTTTTGTAACATCATTGATGAGGTATATATAGATTGAAGCATCAAACTTGAAGCGCACACATCAAAATGTTGAACCTTGCGCCAAGTTTTGGATGAGTTAGGAGCGACATGCTTGAGATGCTTAGTGCAAATGCAGGAGAATCAAAGAAAAAAAAAAAAAAGAAGAAATTCGGTATTTCATATGATTCTATGGAGGAAGAAAATGATGGCAACAAACAAAGAGGCCATGGATCAATTGTTGTTAAAAAGGTGAGAACAAAAGGGAAAACAATCAACCATGAATGAAAAGTGGAAGAAAAAGAAAGAGATGAAGTTTGTCAACTCATGGGCGTTGGTTCTATACTAGTAGCTTTTCACTTTCAATGCGGTGAATAATCCATTTTTCATCAAATGATGCAAAAATTGGGAGAATATGGAAAAGGTTTAAAGCCACCTTCATATAATGAGTTGAGGAAACACTTTTGAAGAGAGAAGTCAATCGGATGTGAATGTTAAACGTGGTTTGTATGAGTGTGTTTATAAAATGATTTCCAGCGTGGATGAAAAAACAAAAATTGAGTTGCAACTCAATAAATTTAGACATGCACATGGATTATTTGGAATCGATGGTGCTGTTTGAACAAGAGAGCAGATGTCCCCAGGTTAGTAGCTTAATATATTGAAAATATGTTTTTTTCCACGTATTATTGAATTTATTTGATAGTTGTTTTATTTGGTTATAGCTGATTGGTGGTTCTCTTACGGAGATGATTGTGAGTTACAAAATTTGCTGTTGATGCTAAGTTTGACTTGTAGCTCTTACAGTTGTGAATGTAATTGGAGTGCATTTGAATTGGTAGTGCATTATAATTTATAGTTCATTTTTGTAAGCATTCTTATTGAAGGCATTTAGTTTGTTTAACTATTTTTAACATCGAATGTTAGGTACATTCAAAAGAAAGAACAACATTGGCACAAAGAATGAATGATTTGGTTTTTGTCATGTGTACAATTTGAAGTTGAGAGGATGAAGGAAGAGAAAGTCTCCAAATCTTCATTAATTGAAGATTCATGTAGCTTCTTCTTATGATGTTAGTGGATGTGAGAAGAGAATCAACGCTGCCAATGGGAAACAATGTTGTGTGAGAGTTTTGGATGAAGATCCAAATCGCTTGACACTTGGAAGAAGAAGGAAGTAGAGATGATGAGGTTCTTTTACTAATACAAGGAATATCATGAAGAAGCTTATAAGTAATTTATTGTAGTTGGTTATTGTACATATTTAAAATATTTTAATTTATAATTGGCTCATATTTGTTTATGTAGTTGATTCTAGAGAATCTGGAAACCAAGCGGATCTCGTGTGCGAGTATGCCACAAGTCAAAGACATGAACACATTTCAATTAATTGATGAAGATGAAGATAAAGATAAAGATAAAGATGAAGATCTTGAGATAATCCAATTATCATTGAGTCAAAATGAAGATTGAAAATGAAGAAGATTGTTATGTAGCTTGACAATGATGGGTTTAATAATGATGATATGTTATTTGAAGTAATTATAAATCAAAATACTTTGGATATAGATAGAAGATGATGACATTGAGGAGAGATATTGGAAGTTTGCATAAATATTTGACTAACATATTGTTAAATTTGAGTTGTACTTTTACAATATGTTATTAAATTTAATGTTTTAGTTAAAAGTCTACATTTGGATGTAAGATTTTTCATCTTTTGGTAATTTAAGATGCATTATATATTTTATTTGGTGCTATTATTATTTTGTGTATGGAAATGTGATAGAATGATGGAATGAATGATTGAATGATAGATGTGTGGTTGAATGTGGTTGAATGATGAATTAGTTGGTTGAATGTGGATTGAATGTGTGATTAAGGTTGAGTTGAATGAGTAGATGTGCTATTTATTATTTTGTTGTAGAATGTGGTTGTGATGATGGAATAAATGATTGAATGATAGATGTTTGTTCACCCAAACATGAGATTTGAGACAGTCGAAGTGAAACATATTCATCATATGCTTTATAATGTTGGTTTTTACAATGTTAACACAAATATACTAACTTATTTTTATGACAATTAAATTAGTGTATGTGATAAAATATGAATAATTATAATTATTTTTATCATTTTTGTAGAATCTTTACGATTCTACGATCCCGGAATCTGCCGATCAGATTTTGCTACACAAAATCGATTCTCATTAGAATCCAGTTTCTGAATATGCTAGGGGGCAGTATAAATTTTATAATGTGTGTGGGTTAAGTTAGTTAAGTCCATAAGTTTACTAGTAAAGGTTGAGTTAGGACCTTTGAGACAAGCAAAGTTCTAAACCGAGTCAAATGTCAAGACCTTGCGTCATTTGCATTTGCCGCGACTTTAAACAACTTTGGAACTCTCCTTTATAAGTTGGCAATACATTAAAAATACACTAAGTGAATCGAACTTGTGAGCCTCAAGCCACAAAGTGGGAACGCCAATGCGAGTCGTGTATCTATAAGCATCTAAGCTGCGACCTATGTTATGGAACATGCATTGCGACACACAATTAGGAGTGACGTCTGCAATTCACGTATCTATCAACAATGAAGAATCCCGCCAATAATAGAGGGAGATAGATAAAACCAGGAAGAACCACCAGGTATGAGATATGCTCTGATTGTTGAAAAAATATTATACTTCTGCTCAAGTTCTAACTGAGGCATAGGAAAAATTTCCCCGGAGAATCACTTTGAGATCTGTTTTGTAGGAATCTCCATTACTAAACACCCAAAAGCTCTTGGATCGTGACAATTGGGTCGGATCGTTATCAGTTGTGAATCACAATTTCATCAATCAGCTTTCACAAGAGGAAGACAACGTTGTTGGAACAAATAGGCAAATATGACGAGAGAACAAAGGAATATGGAAACTCTAGAATAGGAGGCCATGTTGGAATGTAGAAAAAATTGGTTTAAAGAATTGCTGGGATTGTGATTGTTTGTACAAGATTATGAGTTTGGGATTTACATAGAAATGGGATGTGAGGATTCCCAAAATTACACATGCATCGATGAATTTAATAATGCAAATTGATTTTGTTGCTTGAAATAGGGTTAAAAAGGAAAAATTTTAATTGCTAGAAGGTTTTCTATGATTTGGTTTTGTGGAAAAGACATTAATTTCGGGATTAACTGTACTAAAGTACAAAAATATGAAGAAGATCAAGTTACGTGAGTCAATTAATAAACCTTCAACATTGGGAACTGATTAATAGGGAAAGGTAAGTCACTTGAATTGGGGAAATCAAGAGGGTTTGTGTACAAAAAAATATACCATTCAACTTTTGTATCTCTATTTTAAAATCAATCATATAATTTTTACCAATAGGGTTGAGCCTTTTCATATTTACCAATAGGAGTTGAACTAATACTATGTTATAGAAAATCAATCACATAATTTTTACCAATAGGGTTGAACTAACACTATGTTACAAATTTCAACACCTAACTTTTGGTAATTTGATTGCTAGAAGCTTTATTGTTTTTTCCAAAAATAATTATATTGCAAAGCCAAATTGGCAAAATGTATATAACCTAAAGGCTAAAAAGAGCTTCATGGCATTAGTTGAAACCTAACCCATAAAGACATGCACATTCGCGAATGAGGAAGACGTCTGACGAAATCGGAAAAAACAACAATACTAACTAAAACAAAAAATAACACTTCCAGAGGAGGACAAAAGCCTCAAGAGGACATTGCACCTGACGTAGGGACAATACTAATCTAATCTAATGCTATTGACTAAGATAGCTAGCTCCATCGGGTACCTCAAATGGCGTGAGATGAGAGAAAGCAACGCGCAGTGGTCCTAGCTCATGTTCGATGCCGCGAGCCGATCCACAAAATTGCATCATTTGCATAGCTACGACATTCATCCCACTATCGCTAAGCGTTGAATGGCAACCTGTCAAACATGACCATGCACAGAGGATGCCGCAACCCAAGTCGTATGCATTGCCTAAAATAAAAAAATTAAAGAGGTGCGACTACACCTTGTCCACTATAAATTTGATAGAACCTTTCGGATATGTCAATTCAAATAGAAACCAACTTGCACCGACCCTTTTTTGGGGGTTGGGGTGAGGTGCAAGTTCAGATCAAATTAAACTAAAATCAAATATTGATTTTCATTTTCTCAAACAACCAAAAGTGATCACTTTATTAGTGGCAAGGCCCATATTATGACATCTTGTAATGTTACGATTGTTTCACCTATTGGGAGATAGAATGTATAAGTCTCTTGTTGCCATCTTTCTACTAATGTCATGATTAATGAGTGGTTTGTCTGTATTGACTCCATCATATACACACCATAAAATATTCTTGAAATAGAATGGCATGCACTCACAATGTTGAGTGGAAAAAGCTCTCCAAAACTCAGAATCCGCCATATGTATTCTCAAATGGAGGGTATTAGGGTCTTCCTAAACAACTTCCACCAATGAGAGAATGTAATGTCAATACATCAAACCTAAGAGGTCTCGGAGATACATGTGGCAACTTATATGAAGTTTTCACGCTCCATAACCTAAAAGATATTTAAAATTAAATATATTATCAATTGTTTTGAACATAATGTTGAAGCAAATTATTTAATAAAATTGTAGTGTGTAATTGTGCACCAATCGTCGATAGTGTCAACAAACATATAAATTTAAACACAAAACATCATACATAATCAATATAGCAAAAAGTTCCTTTGAAAATGTCATCCAACAATGTTACTTTCACTTTTAAAGGCAAAAATACACAAAACCCTAAATAATCAACTCAAAAAGCTATTTCAACACATTATGGATGCATGATCGCCATCTCTAAGTCTCTCCATATTTGGATGGACTCTCTTATTTGTCTATTTTTCTATTTTATTTCTTATATTGATAGATTTTGGATAATTGGATTGATCATTAACACGATTTTGATTTGCCAGAAAAAAGGTGCATACGACTAATAATTTTTGTGGACATGGGTAGAAATTTACAGAGTATGTATCAACCATCTTGAGATGTGTATACTCTATCAACAAGTTCCAAAGATACCTTCCCAATTGGACACAAACCTTCATTGCATATGAGTAAGGAAGTTTGTAAATTTCAAACTTTCCACACGTGCTAATGCAATTATTAATATGCACCATATGCACATTACTTCCTTTGTCACCATGCACTCTAAAGGTAATTTGATACAATCATTCTTCTCATACAAATCTGTGACCTAGTGATATTTTAACTTCTACTCATTTTTAAAAACTTTTCAAGCACATTTGGTGGCCATGTGCTTCCATCAAGAACATGCTTGTAGGTCTGATGCAGTACAAATCAAAATATTTAACCATTCGATAAAAATTACTCACATACAAGCAATGATAGGCAACTTCCTAACTCTTTTTAGAACATCGTTGAATGATTTAGATCAACTAGTGATCATTATACCATACCCCCCCACCATCATAGCATAGTATCCATTTTGGAGAAATGTCACTAGTCATTTATGGGCATTTTTATTTAGTTCTCGAATTGATTTCATTATTTGAGAAAATTTTCTCTGTTGGCGTGAACAAGCAGCGTGGTGTATCAACTATCTCAAAGCATTATTTTGAAATGAGCGATGTTAGTTTTGCCATGGCGCAAACAAAATCTGTGACGAACAAACGATGGTTGTAACTCATAATTGTTCTTAACTACTTGCAATATTCCCTTTGCTTGATCTAAAATCAAGCAAATCCCTTGGCGGCCAAAAATAACATGTCGTGATAAATTATACAAAAACCACGACCAATTTGCCAAACTTTTCTCATCAACAATAACAAAAGTTAGAAGAAAAATATGTTATGTTATATCAACACCGACTGCATTAAGAATTTTCTCCTTGTATTTTTAGTATTGAAATGTTTAGTCAATACTAACAATGGGACAACAGTGTTAGAAACCATCAATGCAAGGCTTAAATGCCCAAAACATCAAATGAAAAAATGTTGAAATCTCCAGTGATATTTTTAGTGTGTCTCCACTTCACAATTGTACCTGGATTACAAGATAGGAGTTCAAGTAAGAATTTTGGTAATATGGTGTAAGACGTCTCCCAATTACTATACATCATCTCAATAGCTTTTTCATTCTAATCAGTCTTCGTATGATATGTTTACCTAAAAAGAGTGCACATTCTCAACTATATTTAAGACTTATTAAGAAGCATTCTCCTTAATATTGTTTCGACCCAAACGACCGACCATGCCAGATCTAAATTTAGATGATCCTGTAGTTGCATGTTGAGGAAGCATGTGCGTGTCAAATGTATCTTTATAATATCAAGGAAGCCATGTTGCTTCTTCAACTTTGCCAAACCTTCCATAAACAATTTTTGTCTTCATAATAAAAACATCGGATAAACTTGATTAATAAGGGTACTTTCATACACTTTGAAATACTTATGCACCATGAATAAACCAACATTTAACCGCATGTTGCACCCTTCTTTGCTCCTCGAAAACCATTTCAACCTCTAATTCCTAAATTGATCATCAATCCAAATTGGTCATCAATAATCATCAAACTTGTCTATCATAGAATACTCTTGTTCACCAATGTCCTAGTAAAATGGAATGTAAGCCAATATGTTATCCATAGTAGCCTCAACAGTTGGGTTCAAAGTCCCTCCTTCATATTCTCCACCACCCAAATCATCCTCTTCATCACTGTCATCAGAGGAACCACCCTTTTATTTATCCAATCCTCTATTGGATCACTACGATGGCATACATTGTGACTTGTGCTTGTGCGTGGTAAGCTGTTTATAGCGTGCCCACTTGGCTCGGGAGTACAAACTTGCTCATTTAAGGTTGCACCACTTGGTCCCTCATTTAAATTGGCACCACTTTAACTCCTGTGAACAAAAGAAGTCCTCAAGACAACCCTTGGTTGTAGTAAACACATATCATTCGACAGAATGTACCATAATTAAACCATAGATCATTAAGAATCCCTCTCACCTCTGTTGTTTAGTAGCTACTTGAATGAACCAAGATTACTTGTTTGCGGAACAAATGATATATTGTCCTCGAATCAAAGTGATTAGGAATCGATTCTTGCCTTATATACAATTCAATGACATTAAGAACAAGAAATGTTGTTGGAATGCACAACATCTCCTCAACGTATCATCACCTCCAATGGAACATGTATGTACAAAATTGCATGAGGATGATGCTAATAGGATAGCGACACATCAATTTCATCCTAAATTACCTTGGATCAATTCTAGTAACTTGATGCAAATTCCAAAAAGTTCTATCAAACTAATTTTATGATCAAAGAACAATAAACCATTTTGACTGATACTATATTGGGACCCATTCATGCTACTAATTATTTCTCCATTCCAATATAATGCACCGATCTTTTCTCATATCTATATTCTACAAAATATAAAAAACAAAATTATCATCATTTCAAACTAATAAACAAACATATAAACAAAATTTTTATTAGCATACGTTGTAACTAAAAATAAGCAAACATATAACTTTCAACTACTAACACAATCCACTCACATTGAACGCCTTCTTTTGATGCCTCCTACCTCAAACGGTACCAATATTTTTTCTACACATGTTGCTAATCACTTCATATTCAAAAAATCATCTCCAATTATATTACATAAAATGCATCCATAACTTTTAGCAAAATTATTATTCACGAGAAATTATGTCAACAATCATACAATATTGGCAAAAATACTATTCATATCAAATCATTCTAATAATTATATAATATCACAAAATAAAATATTACACATGAATAATTATAATAAAAATAATTTATCTTCGTTAGATTTCTTTGCCTCCTACTTTTTTTTTCTTTTGGTTGCAAATGGAAATTTTGGGGCTACTATTTTTTTCCTTAAAAATGTGGTTTTTTCTCTCTTTTCTTTTTTTTTTTTTTTATTTTATTGCAAGAGTTTTGTTGGGGGTGAGAATGAGGGGGAAAGTGAAGGAGGTGAAGCTAAGGTGCAAGCAAGGGTGGTGTAGGTAGTGTGAAGGCCGGGGTGAGAGTGGGAATATAGTTGACGGGGTCATGGGAGGAAGGGGTTGGGGTTGGGCGAGGAGGAGATACAGAGGGTGGTGGGGTGTAGGGTTCGGGCGGGAGTGGATGTGGCGGTTCGATTGGGGTGGGAGTTGGCATATGATTTGTTGGCTAGGGAGTGAGGAGCTTGGGGATAGTGTTGGTGTGGGAGAGACTAAACAAGGAAGATAGGGTTTGGTGGGACAAAAGTATTGAATTTTTTTAATATTTCTTGAAGTCGACATCTGAAATGTCGACTTTGAAATCTACATCCCTGATGTCACTTTGAAGTCGGCATTTCCAATGTCGATTTCAATGCTTTCTGAATATTTATAAAAATATCAATATTAATTTAATTATTACTAAAAAATAAATATTCAAGGAAAAAACTCCAATCTCTACCGTACATTGAAGAGTTTGGCTCATAATTGGAAATTAAGTAGCATGAAATTTCCTTTGTAGGGAATAAGAATAACTATTAGCAATTTTTTTATATTTTGCTTCCTTCATAAATTCCTGTTATTGAAATTAAGACCATTGGACGTGATTTATTTTTAGAGAGTAAATTCTTCCCTTGATTTGATAAATTCTTCTCCATGATTTTTACTGCACATGCTCTATAAAAACACACATATTCTTAATGCTACTTTATGTGTTTGCTACTCGAATCTCTTCTGTAACTTATGTGAGTGTAGATGTGGAGATATATAGATTAGTTTCATAATTTTTAACAAGTATTTTCCTTTCTTTCTTTCTTTCTTTGTTTTTTTTTTTATGCAAACGTTACTAAAAGTTACGAAAGTATGATTTTTTCTTTTTTTTTTGGGGTAGGAAATTGGAGAATAAAAAATTGTATTGATTTGTAGCATATATATTCAAAAGTTGTGAATGGATTATGACTTTATGAGAATTGGAGTAGCAAACAAGATGTAAAAAATAAATAAAATTATTATCCTT
The DNA here is from genome assembly GCA_020080225.1 of Gynochthodes officinalis. Lineage (NCBI taxonomy): Eukaryota > Viridiplantae > Streptophyta > Magnoliopsida > Gentianales > Rubiaceae > Gynochthodes > Gynochthodes officinalis. The sequence goes on from CM034616.1 coordinate 5,777,131, forward strand.
GCCGGGGTTGGGGTTTAAATTGTGAATGGAATTTTTCTTATTTGGAGTTTGGTGAAGGTTGAGAATTCCATGTGGTGGAAGCCACAATCTAATCAAATGAATCTTTAGTCAAATTTAGATGTGTTTTTATTTTGTTTTTCTTTTTGATGAATTTCTTTTTTCAGCACGATTATGATAGATTGATTTGACAATAAAATATATTGTATTCCTATGGTTCCGTTATTCTTGCAAACTTGAAATTAACCTATTACAAATCAAAATTAACTCAATTTTTTTAACAGTTCTAAATTAACACACTTTTCTGTGTTTAATTTTTCGGATGGAATCAATAAAATTATATTGACCTAATATATTCTTTTCACAGTAAACCATAAAATGTATTATATTGACATATATAGTCATATAAAGGCTGTTAAATATTTATTAAACATTCCCCCAATACATGATGGATCTAATCCTTCACTACCTCCATCATAAGTGAGTTTAATTGGCGTGGCTTTTCTCTTAAACGTTTGGTACTTTCCTGCGTGAATATTTTAGCACGCAGGTGAATGGACTTATTCCTTTAATGTTAGCCACTATCCATCCAATTGCGTCCTAATGATTTTTGAGCATCTGAATCAATTTTTCTTCTTCTAATTAAGGTGCTGAGTTTTTGAAAATGATCACAAGAAGTGTCTCTCATTCCCCATGGAAAGCATACTTTAGATGATTCGGTGGTGGTTTTACTTCCAGTTTTGGTATCTACACAATAGATAGAAGAAGTTTGGTGCGAGACAAAGGCAAGTCAACATTCAACACACTATAACTTAAAGGTTTAAGAGATTCTAATTGAAAAAACAATGTTTTTAATTCAAAGTATAAGTCAAACTCCTTGTAATTCTTCGAACATCTTGAGGACCTAGAATGCAATTTTTTTTTCAAACGTTTTGAAGATATAGATAGAAGAGGGCATAATGGCCAATTTACAAAGGCGATTCTAATGAGGCAGAGTGGCTGCTGCAAACTAAAAGCAATAACGGCCAAGTAAAAAGCGCAGTAGCTTAGGAGGGCAGAACGAGAAAGAAGACCTAGAGTGCAAGCTTTAATGCATCTTCATCATTCAATTGAAAAGTTTGCTTTTGTTAAAATATCAATCACGTCCGTAGCAAAAATAGAATGTACATAACTAGAGCATCACATAGCATCAGAAATATTGTATTCAATATTCTTACCAATAAATTTCATAATTAATGTTCCTTTAAAAACATCAATCTTTGTTCTAGCAATTCTAAGGAAATGTTTCCCCAATAAGATTGAAATTGAATTAGAAAAATCATCATTTTCCATGTCTAGTACATAAAAATTAGCTAGAAAAATCAATTTATTAATTTGAATTAACACATCTTCTAAAACTCCATCAAAATATATATAATCACACCCGTAAATTTTAATAGCCCAAATCTCAACGAATTATATATAAAATGGGGCATGACATTTATTGAAATTCCTAAATCTAACATTGGTTTTTCAAATCTTGTATTATTTACCATGTAATACATACCTGGGTTTTTACTTTTAGGGGACAATTTTTTTGTAACACAATTGAGACACTCTCCCCCATAAGAATCTTCTCATTGTTTTTCAATCTTCTCTTTGTGGTAAATGATTCTTTGAGAAATTTGCATGATGAGGTATTACTTAATTGTATCTAAAAGGAGAATATTTACCTCAACTTTGTGAAATATTTCAATAATTTTCTATTCTTGGTCCTGTTTCTTAGATCTTGCAAATTGGCTAGCAAAAGGAGGGGTTGGCATCATGGTTGGAGGTTGTCTAGTGGAATTCTTCGATTGCATAGCTTTTGTAGGAGAAATCACAATCTCTTCCTGTATCTCTTCTTCACTTGCACGCTTGGATACTCCCTTATTAAATTCTTTTAATTCTTTCCCACTTCTTAAGGTAATTGTACTAGCATTTTGCTTCAGATTAACAATAGTTTGCTATGGCAATTTACCTTGAGATTCTAAGCTACTCACAAAAGATGTTAGTTGACTTATTTGATTTTTCAAATTTTGAATGCTCATTCTTGTCTTCTATTGAAATTGTTGTGTGTTAGTAGTAAATGATTTAACAATTTCTTCAAGGGAAATACCTTGTTTAGAAGGGGTTATTGTGATTAAACTGATTGTCTAGCTTGATATTGTTAGAAATCTAATGGTTTTGCTACATAGCTAAAGTTGGGATGATGTTTCCATCTTTGATTGTATGGATTTGAATAAGTATCATACATCCTTTGGAAACCCAGTGGTTTTTGGTTGCAATTGTCCTACAACCAATTTTTTCATAATTGATGTGAGAGTATTTAAGTATTGATTAGTAGAAGAAACATTTACCTCATTGATGTATCCCACATCGGTTCTGTAGGATGGTCTTGGGTGTTATATGAATGGGTTCGCAACCCTCCCCTTATGAGCTAGCTTTTAAGACGGAGTTAGGCGGGTTCATGTCATTTGGTATCAGAGCCATGCTTGCGTGGGTCGATCGAGGACCATGTCGGTTCTCTGCACAAGGACGTGCAATCTAAAGGGGTCGGTTATGATGTATCCCACATCGGTTCCGTAGGATGGTCTTGGGTGTTATATGAATGGGTTCGCAACCCTCCCCTTACGAGCTAGCTTTTAAGGCGGAGTTAGGCGGGTTCATGTCACTCATTAGCTTTTCTTGAAAGATAATCTTATCTAGTGCCAAACTACTTTGCATTGGCAACCATGTTAGAGATGAGATTCCGTATTTTTGTAAGAGTTTTGTTTACAAATACACCTTCATTTACAACATCTATCATGTTTCTATTAATTGTCGACAAGCTCTCATAATAGTATTGGATAATAAGTTGATCAAAAATTTGATATTGAGGACAAGTAGCACAAAATTGTTTAAATCTCTCCTAATATTCATACAAAAAATTTCTATTAAATTATTGTATTTCACATATATCCTTTCTAATATTAATAGCTCAGGAAGTTAGGAAAAATTTCTCAAAAAAACTACTTTTCATCTCATTCCAATTGATGATTAAGCCAGAGGACAAATAATAAAGTCAATCCTTAACTTTATCAACTAATAAGAAAGGAAAGATGCATAGCTTAATTTTTTTTTTTTAATAAAATCTTAAGGTTTCATGCTGAGCACATCATGTAAAATTCTTTTAGATACTTGTGGGAATCTTCACCGCCCATGAAAAAGAAGAATTTTTTTTTTTGATTCAAAAGTTATATCCAAAGTTGGATATTCAATGCAAAATGTTTGTTAATTAAGATTTGGTGTAACTAATTCTTTCAAAAAAAATTCATTAGTCATTGTTTATTCTTCATTTTCAAAATTACAAGGTCAATCAAGTCAATTGCCAAATTCAGTCTGGGAGATGAGGATGATGGTTGATTGTCATGCTAGAATTTATTTTTATTTTTCTTAGTCTATGAGCAATCTTTCCAATTTTTGGATCAAAAACTAATTCATCTGTGTGAGAAAAACTAGACATAAACCAACAAGAAGGGAAAATATAAATTTAGAATTATGAGGCCAAATTCTCTCTTTAAAATACAGTTAATTCCAAAGTCTCATTTAATGCATTTAATACAAAAAATAATGCCCAAATTAAATAATTGATGCAATATATTATCAATAATAAAAGTAATATTCACAAATAATATGTTCATTAAACACTATTACGGTATTACCAACCACCCATTCCAGCTCTCACCTCCAAAAAAAAATTGCCAACGGAAGGGAGACGATCAAGAATCCTTCCAGATCCACAAATTCAATGCAGGTATCGAATTATAATTAACAATTCAATAAAGCACATTAACGATCAGAATACGTCTAAAACTCAATTATCTTTGCCTAGCTAATAAATTGAATTTCTCCATCTCTACTCTAGTAATACCTGCTCAAGAGGCACCTCGATCTAGAATAGCCAACCATAAACTATTGGTTAGGCTAAACAAAGTCACATTTTCAATCCACGTTCACACTCAATGAGGTCGTCCTTTCGTTGATGAGGAAAAGCACGTAAAATTGGTTGCTGACATCTCCATTTAGCTCAATCAATAGCACAGCAACACGCTAATGATGATTCTATAAAACCATGATATATTACATGATACAGGAAGAAAAGTTTTGTTCCAAGTACAAAAATTGTGATTCAAACCATGATAGATTACATGAAAAAGGAAGAAAAGGTTGTAAGTACAGAAATTGCCAAACTATAAGCTCTCATTGAAATCTACATACACGTTATGAAAGAAGAAAACTAGTGAAGGACAACCAATGCAGTCAGCTAGCTGGCCTCAACTTCTTCAGCCAATTTTGCTTTGCACGGTGGCAACAAAATTCTGACCAGGGTTAAATACATATTCAATTTTGGACCCTATTAAGTATAAAAAAACAATAATCCAATTCTATCAGTTGAAACAGCCTCGGATTGGAAGAGAATCTTGAGGTGGCACAATTATGAAGCTTCAACCTATTCAGTTCCTGCTCAACAAACACAAAGTAAATAAATAACTAAATAAGTCAGCTCCTAGTGCTTGTGGCTCAGAGAAGTATTTCTCCTACCTGCAATTCTTCCAATTCTGTACTTGAACTGCACTGTAGTTCTTTTCATGACAAAGCATCCGCCCTTGAGTGCGCCACTCTTGACTCAAGGATTATACTCCCTCCCTTGCTCGACGAGAAGCTCAGATGGCGAGAGCAAATCACTCTGTAGGCTATAAGGTCAAGCCATGCTATTTCGTGTTCGGACTCTATCTATTATCATTTGCATGCCAGATAAATCTTGCGCATAACTAACAACCTGCAGTTGAGGATGCGCAGCATTACTAACAGTTGATATGAATATCTGAGGATATAGAACGGCTCAAAGCACAAGATTAGCATAGAAAAACCAAAGCTGATTTGTGGCTGCAGTAAAGCACCAGACCATGTTTCTCACTCAGGCCTTCTTCGAGGTGGTGATGCACATTTGAAATGGAATCAAGCTCAAAATATATCACACACCACTTAAAATTTTCAGTGAGACAAAACCACAATAAGAACTGAAAGTGACTAGCAGCAACCTGAGACTCTGTCTGAGTATCAGTAAAGCCATCATAATCGCCTGCCTGACATCTTCTGGGGGATTGGAGTCCTCGTTTTGATCGACCCTGGAACCAAAGATCAAAATGTCAGTGCACATTTTCATTTTATGCTATAATCACCCCAATAAACAAATGTTCGACTGGTTCCCTACTGAACTATCAACCAATCTAACTCATAATATACATATCATACTGGGGAAAAAAAGAGCTTCATTTAACACGCAGTAAAATTCAAAATTTTGAATACTAAAGACGATCTTTGACAAAATTGTAACACACAGCCCAAAGAAAAAGAAATAAAAGATTCTTGATAACTCAAGTTCCCCAAGATCTCAAGTTTTACAGGCTGACACAATACGTAAGTACTGGTTATTTGTCCGTGAGTGCTAAATTCACCGGACTAAACTTTGTCTAGCCAATGCTGTCCAGTTTCATATCATAAGCAAATGCCAATCCGCAGTAAGACTATTCACTCACAAGGTAAACAACTGACTCCACATTCCAGCAGCTACCAAGTCCAATTCTTAAACAGAATTTGGGGAAATTGTGTTCGCTACCAAACACCATATTGACCACTGAACCACATAAACAAGTAAACTGACCAAAGAAGTTTAAATTTCAACAACTACTAAAATGAAAGTGACTCAATTTATCATAGTAACTATTGAGTCTAAAGGTTATTAGGGACAAAATGAAAAACCAGCAAATGTACAAAAACCAATAAATGAAATGAAAAGCCAACTGGTCCCAGTTCAAGAGAAATATTACATCCATGCATCTATTTATCAGGATCTGCAGATTAAAATGCAAGTGCTTGATTGTGCATATAGACATTATTTCCCAACTATAGGCATTTACATATAGTCAATTGCATGTATCTAATGTTATGTGGTTGATTGTTACAAGAATCCTAAATTTAAAGCTGGTTGTTTCCACAGTCCTCTCAAAGGAAACACACCTCTCTTTAAAGCTTTATACCTTGTCATTCATTAATTTTTTTTCCCCACCTATTGTTTATCCTGTAGAAATTCAAGAGCCTGGAAAATACTTGTCTGCAATTTTTATTCCCTTTTCCACTAAACTAAAATATCCAAATAAAACAAAAGAAATAAACAAGTGCATAGAAGGGAAAGGGGGAAAAAATCATACATCATTCCAATGGTCCTAAATTTTCAAATGCAAAATTAAACACAAGATAATGAATGCAAAATGGCACGGAAACCTGTTTATCCAGTGTTTGGGCAATGCAAAAGTAGACTGAGGCTCTCCGTGATCTTGACCAAGGACAGCACAATCAGATGTAAAATGCTGATCCGTAATAAAGGAACAAAACTTTGCAAACATAAACTGTAGAGCATTCTAAATGAGTAAAATGCAGAATAATTCAAGGATACACTTCTGTTACACCCACCTCTGGCAGGAGACTTCTGATCATGGATCTGATATCAGTGACCAGAAAAAAGGTGAGCTGACAGTCTAAGAGCAAGATCCTTTTGTACCATACAAAACACAGGATAGAGAAGATAGTCATTACCTTGCTTGTTTGCTCCAACAAGTCAATGATAGAAGCTACATCAGGAACCAAGGTGGTGTCTTCCCCAGCATTTTCTTTCTTATCATCTTCCACGGGAGTCACCTGACAGATATTGTTCATTGGATGTGACTCAGACAGTAAATCTCCTTTGTTGGCCTCAAAGGTCCTTCTTGTTTTAATGCAACCACTTGAGTTATTGAGACCTTCATTTTTCCTGGTAAGAGATTTAGTTTCTGGAGCTTTAAATGATTGGGACTGGCTTGGAATCATAGTAGTGTCTTCCCCAGTGCTTTCTGTTGTATCATCTTCAGTGGGAGTTACCCAACAGATACCATTGGTTGGATGTGACCTAGACAGTAAATCTCCTTTGTTGGGCCCAAAAATTCTTGCCTTTTTAATGCTACAACTTGAGTTATTCAAATGAAGACTTGAGTTATTCAATTCTTCATTTGTCTGGGTAAAAGATTCAGTTTGTAGAATTTTAAACGATTGGGACTGGCGTGGAATATGAGATGCATTGTCCCCGTATATCATCCCAACAGCTGCACAACCTGAGTAATTCAGGTCTTCATTTTTCCTGATAAAAGATTCTGTTTCCAGAGTTTTAAATGATTGGGACTGGCTTGGAATTTGAGATGCATTTTCACCGGATATCATCCCAACAGCTTGGGTAGAATACTGGGTCATAGTGCAGGCCCCTTGGTCTTGCGAAGTGGCCTCTTTTGGATAAAATGGACCCGGGTCAACAACCTTGTTCTGCCCAAGCATACAAAGAATGTATGGTTTAACAATGAAAATAGAAATGTGGCAGGTCTAACATGAATGTAAAGACTGAGCACATGCAAATGTGAAGGAGAGAAAAAGAGACTAACCTCCTTGACACACTCATAAATCCACTCAGAGGTAATAGGTTGTATCCCCCATTTACAAGCAGCCTCATACTTTTCACCACCAGTGAATTTACATAATAAATGGGTGACTTTCTTAGTCAACTTCTCAACAAATTGGACTCCAAGAATAAAGCACGTGTTTCTCAGCAGCAGTCTTTCTTTCTTATCATATTGTGAAACACAGAAGCGGAAGCTTTTAAAAGCAAGAAAAGGAACGTTGCATGGAAGTGGGGAATAGAGGATGTGACTGCTGACATCCAGTAAGCACCCATCCTTCACAGAAAAGTTAATACAGCATTAGTGTCTTTCAAAGAACAACATTAGAGGCAGAAAAGTGGGTAGGTCAATGTCTTTTGTACCAATCTTGAACACCAACCACTACAAAATCAGAATAGATACAAATAAAAAGCAGTGTAAATGATGCCCAAAATAACAGTAGTTCTAGTTCAAATTAAGATTAATAATAATTCACAATTGACTTTCCTTGTCACCTTCAAAGTTCCATAAAATATCAGAAAACATACTTCAAGATAAAAGACAATGAAAGTTACAAGATAACCAACAATTTTCCATACCATCAGAGAAGAACGAATCCAGTGACTTGACACGTATTTACTCGTGCAATTACTAGTGTCAGAAGGTACCACACCATGACACTCAACAATGAAGTGTACATTTTCTCCAACTTGACTTTCCACGAATTCTCCTCCCCCTTGATTAACCCATTCAACAATTTCAGCCCTCTGGAACAATTAATCAAGTAAAGAGTCAAATAAAATGTCAAGAGAAGTGGACCTAACGAGCAAAATATTAAATGAAAATACTAGAGCTTCCAAGGCTGACAAGTACAAAATTTTTTACTGCAGTTATCTCTTCAAATTAGTATACATATAAAAAGCATCTTAAAGGTTGAGCAGTCCTATATCAGATTATATTATTTAATTTACTCCGTGAAGAGGTACTACATCCCAATTTTTAATTGCTAAGAACAAATAATATTCTCTGTAGCTTAAACACATGAACTTGAACACATAAATCCGTCAGATGTCAACTGCTCAACAATAGCAGTTCAATAGCAGACAAATTTTGCTACCATTTTGGCTAAAGAAGTCAATAACATTAAGCTCTCAAAACCATAGACCAAATATATAGTCTTAAAAAGAAACTTAGTTGTTCAAAGATACCAGAAAAGATAGTACCGACTAAAGCTTTGTCCAAATGGACCAATACCACAACTTTTTTGTATACAGGCATAATAAGCTTAGGTAATCTCTCAAAAATTACAAACAGAACAGATTACCTGATCAGCAGGAAATGAACCAGAAAAGCAAAACAGTTTTCCTGCAAATACATGTGATGAATTTTGGCAGTCCATCTCATGGCTGGCATCCTTCTGTGCATGTGTATTGCCTTTTCCCACTAAAGTACAAGACTGCTGTTGTTTAACAGGGTTTCCCCCTTTCATCAGAGAGATCTTCCCATCCCTGATACAGCCCACTTCTTTCCCCTTTTCCAATGATGTATCAGATCTAGAACTCATGTTGATAACTACAGGGTTATCTGGCAAGATAGGTTGAACAGAGGATTTTCCTTGTTTCATTTCGTTCGCATTCATCAATGATCTTTTACCAGAGGAAATCGGATCTATCATTTAGAAGCGCAAGTGCAGAGAAATACAGCTGTTAAGGGAGACTGACAGGGGAAATAATGTCATAGAGATAATAAGCAGCAGGAACTAGAACACTTTATACAATGAATCACAACCAAAAAAATCCTGAAGTTCCAGAAAATGGATATCAAACCTTTTGGGAGAAGTAAATCATAAGCTATGTGCCTCCTAAGTACAAGAACTTCTTTCCTTTCACGATCACAATCTTCAAGCCATTCAGTTTTGACCACATAGATAACACCTAGTGCTGCAAGATTTCTTATTTCTTTGATTTCACTGGAAAATGGACAAAGCATGTGAGAACTGAAAATACTGTGATTCGTGCCTCTAGACATCCTCAGAGAATAAAGAAAAAGAAAATCAAGTAATATCTGACAGAAGATAGAAATTTACAATACAAAGAATGCCTATGAAAAAATATCAAAAGCATAATCAAATCAAGGCTGCCAGACAATCAACATTTCAATGCACCACCTTATAGCCATATTAACAACAGGAATCTGCTATGTACTCCAACTATCAGTGGGGAAGGAAGAGCTGAAAATCAACATATGTTACTGAAATAGATATAGATAACCACAACTAAATAGTGAAATCAACACTCTATTGGCCTCCATTTCCAAAGCAAAATATAACTATCATCACAGGTAGTTCACGGTTAAGCAAGCATATAAACGAACAAAGTAAAATTAAAATTAAAAAGAAAAAACAGAGAGACAAAATGGCAACAATGGTAGAGGATGGACAGAATTCAATACTCTATATCAACTTCCAATACCTTACCTCTCCAAAGGAGTTCCAACTACTATATGTGTTAATTTTTCATTGAAGCACATATAACGAGAACCACCTCCCCTACGAACCATGCTGACCAGCTTACGCATGTCAGATGCATCAAAACCAAGAAGAAGAATTCTGCAATCACACAAGTACAAGTCATTATCCTCAGTTTGAGAGTCATCAGCAACACATCCATCAAAATTGGAATCATTTTTCAGCTGTGCAGTAGGTGGTCCACAGTCCTCTTTCGCAAAGACAGGATCACTTTGAAATGTAGAAAACATGCCATGTGAGATGGTATTTTCACAATCTAGCTCTGCCTTCCAAGGGTCTGAAGCAGTGCCTGCAGATGATGGCTCGCATTGGGAATATCCAATACTCTTATCTTGACTATTTACTATCACCTTTCTAACAATTTTCGTGGATGTAGAACTACCCGGAACAGGATAGGACTCCTCATTAAGGCATGCTATTCATCCAAAAAGGAAAAGGAAAATCAAATGCAAATGAATGTCAGATAACAAAACAATAACTTCCCATTCAAGTAATGCAGACAACATTCTGCAGATTGCCACGGCTTTAAGCAACTGCCATTACCTCGTCTAGCAACTGATTGCTCAAACCATTTCTTTGTGATTGTATGTATGTGACCCCATCTTTTTGCAACCTTGTACTTGTCACCTTCAGGAGCGTAATAATAATCAAGGAACAACTGAATCCCCAGAATCATACAAATATGTTCCCAATATGGCATGTCACAACTGTATTCTACATTTCCCCAGAATAGATCGATGAAAAACACACTTCACCCCATGGGCAGATAGATAGATAGATAGATAGAGCTAGATAGAGAGAGAGAGAGAGAGAGAGAGAGAGAGACAGAAGACGTAGTGGATAGGAAGTTAGGAGGCTTCTTACCAAATTCCATATGGGAAGACAGAGTAATAGAAAGTGCAAAACAACAAATTTAGCATTGCACAATATCTTTAATTTTAAGTTTTCAGAATTTAGAATGAAGAATATTAAAGGGTAGAGACTGTGTGTCAGAGGAATTTAAAATTTAACCTAAAAGCTTAAGAAAAAAAAATGAAAAAGAACAAGAACGCAATCTGGAAAGAACTGAAATATGCCTAGTTGCGAAAACTAGGTTAACACACAAGAACAGACGAATTAAACTATGATATCATCAGAAGGGCGGTTTTCCAAGGGAATAAAGGTTTGTCATTTTATCATATGAACTCACAGCTGAGAAGGTAAATCCAATTCCGCAAGGAGTATCTTCAAACATATACTAGAAACTTGTGTGCAATTAAAACCACTCAAAAGTATAGTATGTAGGATATATCACAAACCAAATGTGTGCACTTCTTTGTCAGTTCAGCAGAATATTTGCCACCATTTTCTATGATAATCTTTTCCATCTGCTTCCGCTCATCTGAAACAAACAATCATATTCATCCTCTACATTAGAAATATACTCTAACTCTGCTAAACACAATCTTTAATGTTGTTAAATTGCCGACCAGCAAGAATCCTCGTGACACAGATTGTCAACCCAGAGAAAGGAAGAACCCGATATGACTCTTGAGGACAACTCGGTGCTCTTTCCAACACTGATGCAGCCAATTGATGGTGACAATTGGTTTCTTTAAAACATTTGCAGCCCACTACAAAGAATATGGAAACAAAATTTAAACTACAGTTAGAACAACCAATAAATGAAAGCGCATGGAATAAAAATACAATTATCAATAGGAGTCCCCCACTCTAATAGGGTGTATCCTGCCGCAGTAAGCTAAGGGAATTGCAGAATGGGAACAAACAGGCCACCACAGTGAAAAGACCATAATACTGTCTTAACCGGTAAAAATGTCAATCAGAATGGAGCAGCCATATTCCATGCCATGATGTATACAGACAGAGAGAGAGAGAGAGAGAGAGAGCAAAAGGCAAAAAAGAAGCAAACAAACCATCAATCAAGTGTGCACCAAACTAAGATCAATATGAAGTAGCAACTAAGTGGAAGGCCACCCCTAGGATCTAAATCAAGTTCAAAAAATTTCCTTTAAACAGAAATAGGCCAAAAGTTTATAAGTCTACGGTCATGGAAGGAACTTCTTTTTTTTAAGTACAACAGTAGAGAAACAACAGGATGACATCTAAATTCTTCCACCATCCCTCATGGAAAATGAAATAAAAACATCCCAAGTAGCTACATCAAAACAAATAACAAACAGAACTATTCAACTGAACCAAGTAGCCACTATCTCAATTACTAGTACGTCATCTTTCTCTGTAGTGCATGCAGTCTATGTTATCACAAACAATAGTACAACTGCATACCTACTATTGGACCAAAAATTTGCAAACAAACACACACAAAAAAAAACGAACCAAAAAGAATTATGATTTCCCAAAATTAAACTTTCTCAGAGAAACTCAATTAAGTCTGTTGCTAAACTCTAAGTTTACTTTATAAAGATATATACGAAAACACATACAAATAGTCACATAGTTTTTGTGGATCTGTGAACGTGAAGGCACAGATATAGGACCATATTTAGACATACATAGGTATGGATATAGCACACATAAATGACCTAATACAAATCTAGAAGAATGTATAGCTTGAAGAATGCATCACTTCTGCTAGGACAGAAAATTTAAAATATCTACTTATGTACAATCATGTCTGTTTTCAGAACATATCCAACTCAAATGATATGGTGGCTTTGATAGTTCATCTTACATTAATTCAATATATTTATCAACTGCTTTTAAAAGTCTGTTAAAAATTATCAGGACAAATTCAACCAACACTAGAATATAACCTGCAATCGCTTAACACTTAGAACAGTAACAGTTTTTTTTATTCCATTTTCAATAACTATTGGAGAGTCAACTATATTATAATTTATTTAATTTCATATGTAATTGTATTTTTGCAACATTTATCAGATCTTATAGGTCAGCATCACATATCATTACATATATAGCAGCAGCAAACATGTTCCTCCGCTATCAAACAAACAAAAACTTCTTAGTTGCATTATCATGTGGTAACTGTATGCACTAGTAAATCCAGCCTTTGATAATTCATTTATATATCTATCTGAAGAGTAATTCCACCAAAATAAAACTAAAATAAGTTCTCTCAAAAATTTATCCACAAAGAAATAGGCCAAGCATTTCCAATCTGTTTATTTGTTTTTGCGTCACAACAGATATCACTTTCGACTTAAATGGCCATCATGCAATTGGGATAGAACTGTCCAAATATTTCAACACCAAATAGCATCATCTAAAATTTGACCATTTCCCCCTGCCTCTTTTCCAGGCTAACAGAAGCTTCATAAGTAAATATCAGTATAAACTACAAGCCCCCTAAAGTTCCCTAATTCATTATACGTTCAAAGTATTTCTTGAAGCACCAGTAAATATCTACCAAAAACTTAACATAAACTGCCATATTTGGTACATTTAAATGGCTCAGAGTGAATTGGCCATTAACAGTTAGCTATTCAATTGATCCATTATATAAACAATAAAATGCTGTCCAAAACCCATTTTGCAAACAATGCCTACTTGAACAAGTGCTTCTCATGCCAAAATGGAAATTGACCCAAATGTATTATTCCTGATATTACTCATTCATCTCTTCATCCTTACCTTTCTCTTTTCATTTTCCTTTAATATTTCCATCATACTCCGAATTCTTGTCACTCTTTCCTCCATCTTTATCCTTAGTCTTTTCTTTTATTATCAGAAATTTATAAGAGGTAGTTCAAATTTTCCCCATTTCTCTCCATCTATATCCAATTATATATTTTTCTTTCCACAGCATTAATTAGTTGAATTTTCATAAATTTGATTCTCTCACTTCAATTATCGAAAAGCTAATAATTTCCTAATATTCCAATTTCTTCCCCTTCAACTATTTTGACAAGAATGCCAACTTGGACAATTCTTTTCACACACCAAGTGGACATTAAGACAAGTGTAAAATTCCTTATATTACTCACTTATCTCTTCATTCTTACATTTTTCTCTTTATTTCCTTTCTCTAAGCGTTTACATCCTCATAATTCTCTCCACTTCATCTTACCTTTCTTTTTACTTTATTCTTTTCCTTTACTTTTACTATCAGAAATTATCCTCCCAAATTGAAAATTAATTGACTCTTTCGGTCATAATTTTTTACCTATTTATCTGCATCACATATATTTGTAACAATATATTTGCAAGGATTACCTAACTTGCAACTAAATTACATTATTATCATCTCATTTTCTTTTTTTACTAATTTAGCTCCAACTAGCTGAGTTGTTAGTTGTCTACACTATATGTTGCAATAGTTATACTATTGTCCAATTCAAGGAGGTCATGTGTGGAGAAAAGTAGTTACATGTAATCAAATACGAAATGAAAAGGATTCCAAGTTTTTCTTTTCTTATCCTGTGAGATGACACTACACGATATTGTATAATAGATTACACGGAAAACTAGGAAACTAAACCACTCCTAATTCTGATAAACTATCTAAATGAATCCCTCCACTTAAGGGATTTATTCCTAATCTATTTACAGCCCATTTCCCTAATCTATTTACAGCTCATTCACACCTCAACATTCCCCCTAAGCTAAGGAGTAGATGTCTTCCAATCCCAACTTAAATACAAAATCATGGAATCTTGAACTGTTTAGCCCCATTGTTAAAACAACAGCTAGTTGACATTCTGATGGAACGTAGGACATACACACTAACCCTTCCTATTTTTCCTTAATGACATATCTATCAATTTCAATAAGCTTTGTCTGATCATGTCGTATAGGATTATGAACAATATTGATAGCTAACTTCTTGTCACAATACAGCTTAATAGGACCTTTCCATTTGATTCTCAAATCATCTAGGATAACCTTCAGCTAGAGTAGTTCAGACAGTCCTTGAGTAATAGCCTTGAATTCTGGTTCTCTAGATGACCTTGCCACCATATTTTGCTTCTTTGTCCTCCTGCTACCAGATTACCCTTCAAGAGAAGTATAAACCTTGCAGTTGATCTTCTATCCACTAGGAAACCTGCATAGTGTTGATGTAAGCTTCTAGAGCAAGAATATCATTCTTCTTGAACAAAATCCTTTCACCCAGATTGCCTTTCTGAGGATGTGGTTCTCTTGGATCATGCATGAGTTGACTAATCACACTAAGTCTGGCCAAGTGTGAACAAGATAAATGAGTCTACCAACCAATCTCTAGTACATTCTCTTATCAACCACTGGTTCTTCTCAAGCTTCTCTCAACTTATGGTTTGATCCATTGGGGTAGAGATTGGCTTACACTCAATCATCCCTGTTTTTGTTAACAAATTAGTTATGTACTTTGGCTGAGATATGAAGATCCCTTGTATGGAATATGCCACCTCAATACCAAGGAAGCACTTCAGCTTCCCAAGTTCCTTTATCTCAAACCCTTTTACTAATCTTTGTTTCAATTCATGCTTCTCCTTCTCATCATTTCCAATTACTATGATATCATCATATAGACTAGAAGAGCAGTTACTCCCCTTGGAACCGAATGCTTAATAAAGAGAGTATGATCACCTTGGCTTTGTTTATACCCAAAATACTTCATGACTCTTGCAAATTTCCTAAACCATGCTCTAGAAGATTGTTTTAACCTATAAAGAGCCTTTTTTAGCCTGCACATATTATTACTTGTGTTCCCTTCAAATCCCGGTGGAATGTTTATGTAGATTTCTTCATTTAAGTCACCATGAAGAAATGCATTCTTAACATCATACTGTAGAAGTTGTCAACTGAAGTGGGTACCAATGATAATAGAATTCCCACAATATTAATTTTGCAACTTGATTGAAAGTTTCCTGATAATCAACCCATAAGTCTGAGTGTATCCTTAATCGTGCTTTATATATCTGAAGGGATCCCATCAGCCTTGTATTTCACTGTGAAAATCCATTTGCAATCAACAATGTTTTTCCCTTTTGGTTTATCAACAATCTCCCATGCTTTATTCTTTTCTAGTGCACTCATCTCCTATTTCATAGTATTCCCTTTTTGACAATGCCGCAAAAACATGTTAGGAATAGCAAGGGTATTTAAGTTGCAATGAATTTTTTGTGGGCTGGTGATAGGCGCTTAAGAGAGAAATAGTGAGATAGTGGATAGAGTAGTCTTTTAGGTGCACTCTCTTCTGGTACCTTTTTCTAATAGCAACAGGAAGGTCTATGTCATCTGTTGGTTCGGTAGATGGTTCAAAAAATTGTGCATGCAAAGGTGGGTCAGATCTTACCGTGATCCCATTCACAAAATTTGAGTTATATTCTTGGGCTTGTGTCAGTTCTAGAACATCCTTTCTCCTTAAATACACCTTAGAGAACCTTGGAAAATTGTGAGTGATACTAACTAGGATAGGAGATGACATGGGTTCAGTGGCAGGATTGGCGACTTGGGTGTGATTAGCTTAGAGGACTCAAGTCTAACAACAGAGACTGGAACATGAGGAAGGTCAAGATTTTTAAGTGGTTCAAAGGACTCACAAGTACCATCTTCCATTATGGGAATCTCCCCCTCAAGCAAGGACTTGGAGAAAAAATGTGTAATTTCCACAAATGTGACATCTGCAAAGATGTAAAATTTTATGGATGAAGTGTTGTAACACTTGTATCCCTTTTTAGTGGATGAGAAAACAAGGAAAGACACATTTGATGGCTTGAGGGTCTAGCTTACCTCTATGTTGGTTGTGGACATGAGCAAAGGCAGTGCAGCCAAATACCCGAGGTGTGAGGCCATTAGAGGTTCTAAAGTGAGGGTAGAAGCTATTAAAGATCTCTATGGGACTTTTATTGTCTAACACGTGCAAGGGAAGTCTATTTATCATGTAGGTAGCAATAAGAATGGCCTCTTCCCAATAGGACTTCAGAACATTCCCTTGGGAAAGTAACGCTTGGGTGGTGCTAAGTAAATGCCCATTTTCCTTTCGGATACCCCATTTTGTTGAGGTGTGTTGACACATGATGAATCATGAATAATGCCTTGTGAGTGAAAGTATGGTGACAAAATCTGGTTGAAGTAATCTTTAGCATTGTCTATCCTAAAGCTTTTTATTTAACCCCATATTGATTCTGAACCATTAAGTGGGAACTAGCTATAACAATGCCAACATCAGATTTTTGTTTAAGATGAAAGAGCCATGTAACCTGAGTGCAATCATCAATTAAGGATACAAACCAACAAGCCCCAAAAATATTAGTTACAATAGAAGGACCCCATATGTCACTGTGAATCAAATGAAAAGGATGAGAACTTCTTTTTACTAGTAGGGAAAGATGTTTTGCCAATTCACAGCTATCACAATGAAACTCAAAAATATCTAGTGCTTGGAACAAATGAGGAGACGTAACTTTTGAAACTCTAAAGGATGGATAACCTAGGCATAGGTGATACAACCAAATGAGATCTTTATTAGAGGAGCTGAGAAAAGACAACGACAAATTACTCCTAGCTTTCTCAAATCATTCAAGGTGCTAGAGGCCACTTCTTTCCTTAGCAAATCCAATCCTCCTCCCTGAGCCCTGGTTCTAAAAGACACAATAAGAATGGGAAAAAATAGCATAACATTTAAAATCATTAGTAAGCTTTTTAATGGACACAAGTCTGGCCGAAAGTTTTAGTACATGGAGGACATTTTTGAGGATAAGATTAGGTGTGACATATATATCTTGAACCCTGCAACAGTAGCTAACGACCCATTGGCCGCTACAATTTTTCTGTTACTTGGCCATTGGGTATAGGTGTGGAAGAATTCAGATGTGTGAGTCATAAGGTATGTGGCACTGGAATCTATTATCCAATAGTTGTCATGAAATTTTTTTTGAGGCATTCATGCAAAGAGGGATTGAATGTTTACCTGTAAGAGCCAAAGAACAAGCTCTAGGAGGCTTATCAAGTGACCCCAACAAGTTTCTTAGCTTCTCAATTTCTTTAGGGTTGAACTCTCTTGTTGGGGAATTTTCCTCAGTTTTGGGCTGTTCTACCACATGTGCTTGAAGCCTCCACTGCCCCCATGGTTTCCCCGCTCTCAGCTTGGTGACTTACCATTCAACTTCCAACCTCTCTCTTGTGTGCCTCAATTTCTTGCAATGGCCAGAGATTGTCCTTGTTCTCCTTCCACTGGTTTTCTCTACCTAGGTATTTAGGTATCACTTTTTCCTTTCTCCTTAAGGTCTATTTTTGCTACTAAAGATGACCCGTCCATGGTTTGTGATTCAGGCATGACACTCCTTCAACTTAAGCTACACAATAGACATTAGTAAGTAAGCTGAAATCCAACTTCGATCTAAAAGTTTAAACCAGTAGGTTTTGAATCCATCTTACATAATAAGTACTTTATATCTCTATCTAAAATTAATTTGGGACTAGGATGCATATCCATGAACCTCAATAATCTCCCTCTTTGTAATATACATATCAAACTGAAATTCCATCTAAGTCCTTTGACCTCCAGGCCCCTTTGGCCCACTTCTAGTATTTTTTGCAAGTTCAACTCTTATTCACACGGGACAGGAGAGACCTATCCTAACCGGGTCTATAATACTAAGAGTTAATCTATGCAAGACCCACGCAAACTTGCTAATGACTAGCACAATAGCACACGTTACCATCTTTGCTTACGACTAGCCCAACAGCCCAAGTTACCAAACTTGGGTTTTGATACTATGTAGTCAAATATGAGATGAAAAGGATTCTAAGTTTTGTTTTCTAATCCTGTGAGTTGACACTACACAATATTATGTAGTATATTACAAGGAAAACTAGGAAACTAAACCACTCATAATTCTGATAAACTATCTAACTAAATCCCTCCATTTAAGGGAATTCTTCCTAACCTATTTACAGCTCATTTCCCAAATCCATTTACAGATCATTCACACCTCAACATTATATAATATCTACGTAACCAACAAACAAAAAGGACATCAGATGCAACTCTGCATACAAAATGCATAGCAAAACTATTAAGCACAGACCAGATGATATTTAGAATAAATTTCTAATTCAAAATTGCCTGTAACCTACAGCACATAAACCAAAATTAACTTCAGGCCATAGAAAACTAGACAAAGTAATTGACAATTCTACAGCACCAAAATATAATACAAACACAAGACTGCCAATAATCTCACATTCACTTCACCTCCTCTAACACAAAAAGCCTCTGAGTAATGACACTAATAAAATGACTGAAAAGGCCAACCTTATATTTTGCTGCCAAAACATTCTTTACAACAACAAAGCTCACGTCCATTGATGTTTTCATTTGCAAAACTCCTCCCATAGCTGTTACTAGCTTGTGAATTTCAGCCTATAAGACATGCAATGAAATAGGTAAACAAAAAATTAGTCAAATTAAAAGTTAAATTAGAAAAAAAAATTGTTAGTAAATTACCCAAAAAAAAGGAAAAGAAAAAGCAGATGTTATTGCCTTTCCAGAAAGGGAAAAGAATAAAAAAAGCAACCTTAAAAGAGCAAATAAGGCAATCTAAACATTGAAAATCTGAAAAGATAATCATCACGAAGATCCAGTTTTATAAGTTCAATAAGCAAATAGCATAATACAGGAACAAAACTGTTTATCTTACCCTTATATTATTTCGGAAGGAACTCTTTCTTCTTTATTTATAAGAATGAAAAAATGTTTGTGCTTAACAATTTGAGACCTCAGTATGAAATTGCACATGGTTGAAGTATAAATGACCACGAAAAAAAGCAATCACATTTTGCTTTAAGTCATAATGAAAAATGTCTGCATACACACCTACAAACTCACTTACCTAGATAAGTAGATACATATGTTATAATAAAAAAAAAATAATAATATGGATATATTGCACTCAATGTCACTAAAAGTTTCACATAACTTTCTCAGTAAACTTGCTGAAAATGTTGAGGAAGAGCAAATAGCTATTAGATAATAAAACACAAGAAGATTGAAACTTCAACCCGGCATTAAAATAATTCACAGACTAAAACAATGAGAAATTTTTACTAACAACAGATAAAGCAAGCAACTAATTGCATCTCCATTGGACATTCCTAGACTCAGTTAAACAAAATGAACAATAACTCAAAGCAAAGTAAAACGAACCATGGAGAAGCAGGCAAAGAGAAAAGGTTGAGGGAAATTTTGCAACCAATTTGAATCATAAAATCTGTTTAAAATTGAAGTCAAATGAGTACAAAAAGTAATATTCTGGGTGCAAGAAGAACATAATTAACAAAGGAGTCAATGATATAGTTCTGGAGTAAGATAAAAGTTATAAAATCAAACTTCAACAAATAGGAAATACAGTCCTTCAATCAAAATGCTGATTTACAAATAGAAGCACAAGTCATCCAAGAGCCAAAACATCTTCAGCATCAGAGTCTACAACAAAACTCACTTTGCTGGATTACATAAGCCAATTGTAATCAGATCAACAATGGTATTCTGACACAAAACTTAGAAGGAATAAAGTAACTCAAATGGTTCCAAATGAAATCCAAAATGAGAAAAGATGGAATTGCACATAGACAAGAAAACTCACATAATCATATGATAGTTCATGCACTGAAAACTTAATCCATGATAAGTAAACATAAAAAAGCATTATACGGAAACTGCGTACTAAGTAAAACAGCAAACAGAACAACAAATTTACTTCCCCACCATATAATTTTCAAATAGCAGGTGACATATAAATGCATTGTTGTCCTACTCAAAGTCAAGCTTATCATATTTTCTCTAACCTAGAAAGCTTTTTCCTCATAAAGCAGGAAATGCATGCGTGCATCACAGAGTAACCATATATGAACAGGCAAGATTGACACTAGGAGGCAATACCAGTGAAAGTAGAATCTAGATTTTCCTTTTATCACCTACTTTCAAAAAATAAATAAGAGGCATTTTGGTATAACGGGGAAGAAAACTGCCCATTACTATGCTGGCTAAACAACTATATCAAATTTTTTGAGGCATGTTACCTTTTCATCCATCTCAAATCCAGATGCCAGTAGCTTAACCCCATCCATTGCAAGGCAACAAGTGAATCCCTGTTTAGGTAGTAGTCTGTGTTCTTTTGCACAGGAAAGCACACACTGAGGACCTGCAGGCACATAACACTTCAATTCTACCAATGTTATAACAAAAAAAAAGCTCATATTTTTAGGTCCTCAATTTTCATTGGCAAAAGATACCTAAACTTTAATTGGATATAACAAAACCAATGATTCACTTGACTTAGTGAAGCAATCACCTCCTTCAAAACTCCATCTCAAAATCCACATCATATCAGGCAAGCATACATTTAAAAAACCATTCATTCACCAAGATAGGAGCTTCTTCTATCCTCTTACTGTTTAGCTTCAAAACTTGGAATTGAGGGAAAACAAAAGGAAAGTTCCAAAACAAAAGAGATAATTAATTAAGCGGAAAGTTCCAAAAGAGATATCTTCTATCCTCTTACTATTGAATTAGAGGAAAGTTCCAAAACAAAAGGATAATTAATTAAGAGGTATCGCCAAAATCCTTACTTTGAAGAACCTATGATTCAAATTCGTAGAGAAGATGACAAAAGAGTCTTCTTCCTAATGTGGGCCATATTAAAAATGTCTTTCTGCACATACAAGTTAATCAAAAGCTAAATGAAGATTAACATTAGCATAAACATCATACCAAGCAAATTACATCCCTTCGACCGAAGATCCACAAACTTCTCCTACAAAATCAGGCAAAAAAATTTAAAAATTATTCATAATTTGTCAAAATTGATACTCAACATTAAGTGTAGACAGACAAAGCTGAAATGTAGGGGGGAAAATTCAAATTACATGATCAGGAGAAGAAATGACGTGATAATCATTGGGAGAATTACGCGAAGGGTCGCAGCACAGAAAAACTTGAGCGCCATTGAGCTTGAGAGCGTCGTGAATTGAATCGAACAATTCAGGAGGAACGAGGCTTCGCGACATAAAAACATTCGCGCCTTTGAACACCTTGGTCGTCATCTCCGGTAAAATTATACACAAATTAGTAATGAAATTCTCAGTATGAGTGGATGAGTGTGCTTGTCAGTAGTGTGGGAGTGAGATTCTAGGGTTTTGAATTTGAATTGGGAGATTCCAAGAGGGAAATGAAGTTATCTTCTTGTGATCAAAACAACGCGGAAAGCCGTCTCTCTCTTCAGAGTTGAGTGCAGAGTTTCTCTTTCAGGAGAACTACAGTCTCCTTTGTGAGCTTATGTTCAACTCGGTTTTTCTCCATGGAAAATTGCAGTTGAGTTTCTTGTTTTTTTTAGTTCTTCAACTCCTTTCTGTTCAGGTTTCTCTGGTGACTGTTTTCATCTTAGTTTTTCTTCTTTTCTGCCTCTGTACAATCATTGTTGAACCTTCTTGAAAACCTCGGACACAACCATTCCCACACACTGTCCGTATCAGTTGCACCCCGTCTGTATCATTTCCTTCTTTTGAGCTAATATTTCTGTCTTAAGCTTCCAGAAACAGCGTTTCAAGAGTTGCTTTCCAGATGTTTGTGGTTAAGCCGCAAAGAATAGTATGGCGGAGGATTTGGTTGAACAATTTCGACAGTGTCAACCATCCAATACGGAGCAGCTGCGAGTTGAATTACAAGTAAAAGATATGCAGATTGGCAAGGAAATGTGTGAAAGAACTCTGATTGAGAAAATATACGGTGACAAAATAGTAAATTTTACGGGCTTGAAGTTCACTTTGGCCAAAATCTGGCCAACTAAAGGTCTGAAAAACAAGTGTTCTTTTATCTTTTTTTTTTATTTTTTCGGTCTTCTTCTTTCAGCGTCTGGTGAGATAGTTATTAAGTTAAAGTTTCTTTCCATTGATTTGTCCTTGAGTGTAGTGTAGTATCATTTTGTATAGTATTAGATCCAATATAACCGCTTCAGATTCTTGGTTTAGTTGATCACAGGTTGTCAGGTTTTGGCGCTTTCTTCAGCTTCTGGTTTTTGCCCTTTGAGCCTTTCGGCTTTTAGCAGGCTTGTTTTCGTGGGTTATAAGTATTTGTTTTTGATGACACCACGAAACTCTTTAACTTCGACTCTGTCTTATTGGCCATTGTGCTTCAATATATTATCGTTTGAGAAAAAAAAAAAAAAGTGCAAAAAATTTGTGTTTGATTGCATGGGATGGGATTGGAGCTTAGAATTGGAATTGGAGCTTGAAAGCCCCAATTCCAATTCTTGTATTTGTTTTAATAAAAAATTTAAAAATTACAAATCTATTTCAATTCTACAAATTAAATTCTTAACTATTCCTCAAATTTTTCAAATCCAATTCCATACCAAGAACGCGGATCTAAATTAAAAAACGGGTCACGGGTTATAACAAAACGGGTCAATACCCTAAATCGCAGACCTCGCCTCCAATTTTCATCGACTCCAATCTGCCGCCTTGGTCTCTTCTGCCCTCTACAATCCGCCACCTCCTTCTTCCTCTAGTCAATCCGCCTCTTGGACAGTAAACTCCTTTTTCTTCTTGTCAATCGAACCCATCCCTCATCACTCCAACTTCACTTCCATCATTATTCCGGCCGGTAGCCGCTTTTCTTCTCAACAGAAAAGTAGTCGCACATCAGTCCTCTCGAAACAAACCAAACACGGTTGCTGTTGCGGCGAGAGAATCAACACCTCTCCCCTGCCACCGCCAATATTTGTTGCCTTCTCATTCTTTATCGAGGTAGGTTTGACCCAAACTCATTTTCAATTTATTTATTTTTTTTGGGATTTTTTCGCTGCTCATCCTGTAGGGTTTTGAATCGATTTTTTTTAGATCTCGTGGTTACACCTTGGGTGTTGAATGTATGTTTATATTTTGATTCATTTTTTCATGCTTGTATGGTTATCTCGAGGTTGGAGGTTTATGTCATTGTTATTGCTTATTTCATTACTGGTTTTATTGTTTGACACTGATGCCATGTGTAATTGCTTGTGATTACGCTGATCTATGGAGTTGCATATGTAGTAGATAGGTTTATATGGGTTCCAAGCTCCCAAAAAAGAAAACTTTAAAAAAAATGGAAGAAGAAGAAGAAAATCAAATAGAAATTTATATTTACATTATTTGATAATATTGTGTTTTCTACCATGGTTGGTTACGCACTTGCTTAGGCCACCAGAACCAATCTTAGCCTCATTCATGCCACATCAAGACCACATCGACATGCGGCAAGACTATTCATGCAGCCATCATAAAAAATTAACTCACGCTAGTGGTCTGGCCTGCACTATTCACGCAGTCATTATCAACTTTTTTTCATTAATGATACAACTTTAATAATTTTTGGGTCATTATTAAAAATATTTTTTGACAAATAAATTTACATTACATTTAAAACTTAAATTTACATTACATGATTTAAATTAAATATAAAATACGTAAAACAATCAATAGAAAATAAATTTACATTACATTAAAATTTAAATTTAATAATACTCTTAAAAATGAAAATAAATACTCTAAATTAAAAATGAAATACGTAAAGTAATTAATGAAAAATAAATTTATATTACATTAAAACTAAAAATTAATGCTTATACTTAAAAATACTTGAAACAATTAATGGAAAATATATTTACATTACACTAAAATTAAAATTTAATAATATACTTGAAACATGAAAATAAATGTGATAAATTAAATATACAATTCTTAATAGCATGAATAATTTTTTTATCATACATTATATACTTGAAAACAATTAATGGAAAAACTTTCATTACTTTAAGATTAAAAATTAATAATATACTTAGAACATGAAAGTAAATACTCTAAATTAAATATAAAATACATAAAAAAATTAATAAAAAATAAATTTACATTACATTAAAACTAAAAATTAATAATATTCTTAAAACATAAAAATAAATACTCTAAATTAAATATAAAATACATAAAAAAATTAATAAAAAATAAATTTACATTACATTAAAACTAAAAATTAATAATATTCTTAAAACATAAAAATAAATACTCTAAATTAAATATGAAATACCTAAAACAATGAATGGAAAATAAAAATATCATATTTTACTCTAAAAATAGGCAAAGTGCATGTCAATTTGTAGAAAAAAATATTTTCTAATTTTTGGTAATTTTTTTTTTTTTTTAAAAATAACATTTTGGCCGTTGCAAACAAATGGTTTGTTTGCAACGGCCAGCCACGTGGCGCGTCGACCTCACCGACATGGGTCGATGTTACTGGCGCTGTCGCCATGCCGACACAAGAGCCAAACGACGCCGTTTTGCGTCGTTTGGACACAAAACGGTGTCGTTTTGGAGTGAAAAAAACAAAAAAAAATATGCAACCAGGCTGCATTGCACGGCGAGAGGCCGGGCAATGTAGCTGGTTGCTATCGTTTCAATGCCAAGTCGAGAAATTGCGACTTGGCTTCATCTGACAGCCGCATTCCTCCCCAAATGGGGCTATTGTTCATGCCCTTATCTAGTCGTACTACAGCAACATTAATCAAACTCAACACTGTGTTAAAGGTTTTTTTTTTTTTTGTTCTAGGAAATTTAAAAGATTATTACTGTTTTGATTTTATTCTTCAACGTGATATGAGCTTCCAAATGAGTGTTCTAACTGTAGTAAGGTAAGCCATGAATCGATGACGATCACACATGCTTTGAGATGGAGTAATGGCCATAAACAAGACCTCTTTCCTCTGTTGGGTTATTTTTCAAATTGGCCTACTGCTATTTTGCTGCCATACAAAAGTATCTTGGTTAGATTGTGTTTTGGATTTTGTGTTTGCACCCTTCATCACTAGTGGTCTTAGCCGTGTATTTGTGAGTGATTTCACAATAATTGGCATTAGTAGTTGCTACTCCAAACTGAGCAGTGGTTCCATCTTCATTTAAGCTTCAATGTGTTAGTAGTTTTCATTGGCGTTCTAGTCAATTGAACACTTACACTTCTTTCTGTTCAACAGGCCTAAAGCTGATTTGTACTTTGATCTTATTTAGTGCTCCCTATTCAAACACTTCAAGCTGTAGTGAGTTCATTCACTTGCTCATTTTGGTTATGAATTTGGTTTTCGCTTATTAATCCAATTTTTAGCTTATTTTGGTTTTTTATGAATTTGGATATGGTGATCAATGTGCAAAAATGATACTTTTCCGGTGATTTTTTATTATTGTGTGGTAGGGAGAGCTACTGACTTTTCATCTCCCCTGAAGCATTTTGTCATCCTTCTCAATATAATGTGATATAATAATGATATCTCCTGTAAATATAATGTGGTGTAATAATGATATTGTCTACTAATGCACATATTTATGTCTTAGCATGCTTTATGTGTCACTAACAAAATCTGTTCCATGTTGTTTACTACTTGTTTGCTGGGAAATGGTTTTAGTATTCTTACTGAATCAATGATTATGAAACAGGGTTTTAGATCTTGCTAATTAGGACTGGACTAAACTTTTTGTGTTTGTAAGTTTAGAATTAGTTTAGTTCTTCCTTTCTGTTTTAGTTTAGGGCTCAAAAAGAGTTACATTGCACCCTGATTTATTATTGACTTGACAAAGGAAAGGAAAGCAGGGAAGTGTTAAAATTTCGTTTTGATACATTTAATCATAATACATAATTTGGTACTTCTCATATTTTCATTGTCTTGCCTATTCAAGATTCTTATTTGATTTTTTTCATTATTTTAATTATAGTACATGGATTTTCACTTGCCTCCAAATGAAAATGAGAGTCAAGCCACAAAGAAACGAAAAGTAATTATTGCAACTCATATAATCACCATAGCTACCTTGGCCATTTGGTGGCATGAGAAACATATTGTGAAGGAGCCTAGGCTTGACTTTAAGATAGCACGAGAAATATACCTAAGGCGACTTTATTATGGGAGTAATAGAGTTTCTAAGGACCAACTCCAACTCACTAAACATTGTTTTATGAACTTATGTACTAACCTAAGAGAGCAAGGAGGCTTGAGAGATTCAATACATATAACTGTTGAAGAAGTAGTTGCTATGTTTCTTTACGTGCTTTCTTATAGTTTGAAGAATCAAAAAGTTAGTTTCGATTTCATAAGATCAGGTGAGACAGTTAGTTGGTACTTTAACTTAGTCTTACGTGCTATTTTAAGAATAGGAAAACAATATGTTATCCAACCAAAAACAAAAATAGAAGGATTTGAGGATGAAAAGTGGGATTGGTTTCAGGTAATTACTGTTTTTTTTAAATTATTATTAGTCAATAATATTAATTTATAAGTTTTAACTATTTATTATGTGTTGTTTTGTGGTAGAATTGTCTTGGAGTATTAGATGGAACTCATATTAAAGTAAGTGTTCCACTTAGAGACCAAGGAAGATATAGAAATAGGAAGGCTGAGATATCAACAAATGTTCTGGCTATGTGCTCTCGTGACTTAGAGTTTACTTATGTATTGCAGGGATGGGAAGGATTTGCAGCAGATAGTAAAATATTACGTGATGCATTAGTTAGACAAGATCCATTGATTGATCCTAAGGGTATGATTCAATTAGACTTTTTTCACTTTTTCCCTTTTCATTTTTATTATTTTCAAATGTCTTTAAATATAAGAAAAAAAATAATGCATTTAATTTTGTAGGAAAATACTTCCTTGTGGACACGGGTTATACAAATGGCCCAAGTTTTTTAGCTCCTTATAAAGGAGTTCGATATCATCTCAATGAGTGGTCGGCGAGGGGTAATAACCCTCAAACTTCAAAGGAATTATTCAACATTTGACACTCAGTAGCTAGAAATGTAATTGAAAGAGGGTTTGGTGTACTAAAAAAGTGATGGGGAATTTTGAGAAGTGAATATTTTTTTGGTGTCAAAACACATGTCGATATCATTAATGCTTGCGACATCCTTCATAATTTTATCCGAGTAGAAGAACCTAATGAACTATTATTGGAGGAAGTTGATGCTGATCTTCTCGGGCAACAAAATGAAGATGATGACAATGTTAATGATGATGATGAAGAT
The DNA here is from genome assembly GCA_020080225.1 of Gynochthodes officinalis. Taxonomy (NCBI): domain Eukaryota; kingdom Viridiplantae; phylum Streptophyta; class Magnoliopsida; order Gentianales; family Rubiaceae; genus Gynochthodes; species Gynochthodes officinalis. Next base: position 5,805,182 of record CM034616.1, read on the forward strand.
GAAGAGAATCATCTAAACACACAAAGTGGTGTACATGTTGAACACTCTGATCGAATTACTATTGTGCAATCTACTAATGATTGGACAAAGTTTAGGGATGCACTAGCACAAGTAATGTTTGTTGATTATCAAAATAGGCGTAGTAGATAGGAATTTATGTAATATTCAATACAGTTGTTGGATTTAGTTTGAATTTATTATTATATCTTTAAGGATTTTATCATTTGACTTTAGACAGGATCTTATGTAATTATTAAATACTTCATTTTCATTTTTGGCAGCTTCATTTTGGTCCAAGCATGCATCTATATATATATGTGATTGTATCTTGTTAATATTTCATTATCTTGTTAAGGGCCTTGGCATTGGGTATTTTAGGTTTGTTTTCTCATCTTTTACTTTGTCATCGCACATATGTTTGATCTTATGAACTTTTGAATTTTTGTAGATGGCATTTGAGTCACAAGCAGCATCCGGGAAAGAAAAGGTAAAAGCAAAGGGATACTTTACTTGGACTCTAGAAATGGATAAAGTTTTAGGGACTTGTTTTGTAAAGCAAATGAAGCAAGAAAACAAATTGGATGGTAAATGAGCATGGAAGTCGATAGCTTGGACAACTGCTGCGAATGCTCTTTTTGGGCAATTAAATATTTCAGTCTCAAAGGGTAATATTCTGTCTCGTTTGAAGACATGGGAAAACACTATGACGTTACATCCTTTGTTGATTTCATGTAATTCTGGTTCCCCAATTACATGGGATTATTCAAAGGGTCGAATTGAAATTCATGATGAAAATGTGTGGAAAGAACGATTAGAGGTAACTCTTATTTCAGTTTATTTATCTAATGTTTTCTTCTTTAAACTTGCAAGTTATTCCATATGCATGTACATTAACATAAATTACATGATTGCTGAATTTTTTTTAATAACTGATTTTTATTTTGAAGGCAAATCCCAAACTCACACCATATAAGAGAAAAATTGTTGTTGAGAATTGGGATGATATTTGTACAATATTTGCTCAAGATCGTGCTAGTGGAAAAGGTGCCAAAACTATTTGAGAGGCAAATCTTGATATGGAATCTAATGCACAAGAATCATTTGGAGCCGACGAGAGAACAATGGAGAAAGATGATGTTATGAGCATTATGATGGCTCAACAAGAGCGCTTAAAAGCAAAAGCATCATCTTCAACCAGTTCTCATGGAATAAAGAGAAAGCACTCTGGTTCACAAGCTCTATATGACGCTTTGGGACGAATAGCTGATTCTCTTGAGAAATATTTAATAACGAAAACACCAAAAGCCACCACTGAGGCAGTACTAAATGAATTAAAAAATGTTGATTTGGATACCAATCAAGAGTTGAAGGCGCTAGATCTGATGATGCATGATCAAAGATTGTTTAATACATTTTCTGGGATGCCAAATCACTTGAAGCAGTGATGGATTTTGATGCACCTCAAAGAGTGATTCAAAGGTATTTAAGTTTGTGAATTTCTACTTTTTCTAGACTAATTTTTGGTTTTACGGATTGATTTTCTGATTTTTGGTTTTTGGACTGAATTTACGATTTTCTAGTTTTTGGTTTTCAAGAGTGATTTTACGATTTTCTGATTTTTCTAGTTTTTGACTGATTTTTCTGATTTTACGACTAATTTTTCTGGTTTTCTGGTTTAGTTACATTGTGTTTGGTTATGGTGATATTAGATATTATTGATGTTTGCTTGAGGTGGTTACTGGTGGTGGTTTGAGCGATTTTGTTGCAGCCCTCTGGCATGTTTTTGCCTTGTTTTTTATATTACTGCTGTTTGCTTGAGGTGATCTTTTGTTCTGTTGGTTAGTGATCCTCTATTCTTGGGTGTGGGAGTAGAAGGGTGGCTGCTGAGCTTGTCGAGTGTTTTTCTTATGCTTATTGATTTTTGGTGAGGGGTTTGGGTTTGGTGTTTCTGATGTTAGAAGGGAAATATTGAAAGGAGAGAAAAACAGTGAGGGAAAGGAAGAAAAAAGGGAGTTGATTAAGATCAAGATTTTCTTGGGTATTGTGGTTGTGATCTTCGTTTAGAAAGAGGAATGGAAAAAACAAAATAGTGAGGAAAAGGGAAGAGAAAAAAGAAGAGGGAAAGGAAAAATAAAAAGAGAGGGAAAAACCACAAAAAAGAAAGCATATTTTAATTTTTTGGACTGATTTTTCTGTATAGCACATTCTTCTAGGTAGTTGAGCTAAAGTATTTGGCCTATATTTTTCTGTTATGATTTGCAGTTGAAGAACCATAGACTAGAAGAGGAGGACAAACTGGTATATTTGATGCATTCTCTTTATGGCTAGCTCCTGTCTGAAGCAATCTTGACTCAGTGCTTTGGTTGGATAGCTTCTGCTAGTATAATAGGACAAATTAGATAAGAGTTCTTTTTAGTAGCTTGTTGCAGCCCTGTCATGTTGGGAACATCTACATTCCCCCACTTGTCTTTGTCCTCTTTCATTTATTCTATTGCTGATTGGACTTGCTAATTGGACTACTTGTTCTAATACTCCATGTTCTACATCTGGATTTGCAATTTTTAATGAGACCTAGTTTGATTTCTTGAAGATCAAAGCGCAACTACAATGGGTAGTTTGATTTCAATGACCCTAGAAGTTAGGTGGTATTATAGTATTAGAATGTACCCCCAACAAAGTGATAATTCACTTGAATTAGTTGATTTAAGTGATTTACCAAACAGAAAAATTAGAATTAGAATTGCAATTAGGTAGAATTCATTTAATTTACCAAACAGAATAATTGAATTGGAATTGCAATTATGTAGAATTGAATTCAATTCTACATAATTGCAATTTCAATTCAATTCTAATTCCAAGGCACCAAACGGAGCCTAATAGAGCATGGAGCTAACCTTTTTTAGTTTGTGTTCAATGATCAAAAGGATAGGAACAGGGTGTTAAAGGGTAAGGTATGGTCCTTTGAGCAACAATATATGCTTTTAAAAGAGTGGTTCGCAGGGATGAATATCCACAAAGCAGAGTTCAATCAAGTTGACATATAGCTTCAGATCTGGAATATCCCATCTCATTGGTTGTCTAGAGAAACAGGGATGAAAATAGGGAAATTGTTTCCTAAGATTTGGGAGGTGGAAATTCCTAATACAGGTAGTAAATTTGGCAGGTGTCTCAAGTTATATGTTATAATTAACTTGGATCAGGCGTTACTAAGAGGTAAACAAGTTAAGCTTCAAGATCAACATTGTTGGGTTATTTTTCGGTATGAGAAATTGCTGAATTTTTGCTCTTATTGCGGTAGAATTGGTCATGTGGAAAGTACATTGGGTAGAAAAGATGATTGTAAGGCAAATAAATTGGAAAAAAGTCAGTTTGGGGAATGGCTTAAGGTAGATTCGGTCAAGAGAGTTCACAAATTTCGTGGTCAAGAAGATTCTAATTCAGGAAGACAGACTGGAAATCTACTCTCTATTGATGTAATCACCCCTATATCTGAAAAAGCAGATGAGGAGGACATTCTGAGAAAATCCGAGGGCTGCATTCAACATTTAAAGGAAGAAGTTCCTCTCCCTATCCTTGTAGAAGATCAAACTAAGAAGCCTAAGAATAATTTCTTAGAGGATGGTGGGCAGATGAGTAAGGTGGATTGCAATCTTTCTATTCCTTGGTTATTGGTTTGGGATGAAGTTGAGCAAGCGTCATTCTAGTAAACCTATGGAATTGGATACAAGATTGGCGGTTAGGCGACAATTTTCGGAGGAATCGGATCTTATTACCATCCCTATTATCAATGTGAGTGCACAAAGTCATTTAGCTGCTTCACTTCCTGTCACTGAATATGAATCTTCTGATTTAGATAGTAAATTGAAAGGCACTCAATCGAGGAAATGGCATAGAACTATTAGTCCAAGAGGTCACCCTAAGTCTAACACTCAAAAAACTACTAAATAGCAGTCTAGTGTTGGAGAAAAAAGGAAGGGGATAATTTGAGCTGAGGAGGATCTTGAGGAGGTGGTGCTGGATTTTGAAATTAGGAAAAAAAGAAAGAGTCAAGGTGTTAAGATTCATAATTTGGAGGCGGACGAAGCCAGCCTAAAATGGCCCCAAGGGGATAAATGAAAGTGTGTATGTGGAATTGTAGAGGTCTCGGAGGACCCTTTACAATTTCTCAACTCAAGGAGACAACAAAATTCCACCTCCTGGATTTAGTCTTTCTGTGTGAGACTAAAAATAAGAGACCTTTCATTAAAACAATATGTAATAACCTAAGAAAACAAAATAGATGGCTAAGTGTGGATTCTAAAGGAAAAAGCGATGGTCTTCTAGTTTTTTGGAATGACAAAATAAGTGTAAGCCAAATGTTTTGTACTGAGTTTTGTTTTGAATTTCAAGTTCAAAAAGAAGGAGAACAGGAGAAAGTTTGGACTATCTATGTCTATGCTAGTACTGACCCACATCTTAGGAGCAAACAATGGGACTATCTCCTGCAAGCAAAGAGGAAATGGGGTGATGTCTGGTTCATGGGGGTTGATTTTAATGACATGATTGGGAGTGAAAAGAAAAGAGGGGGTCAACTAAAAGCTGAGACTAGTTTTACCTTGTTTAGAAATTTCATTCAGAATATAGGCACGGAAGGTTTAGGTTTCTTGGGCAGAAAGTTTACTTGGTCAAATAATAGAGAGCAAGAGGATTTTGTGGAAGAGCGAATTGACAGAATTTTTGGTTCAACAGCCTGGTTACTTTAACATCCTAATGCCACAGTCCAACACATTGAGATGCAATCGTCTGATCATTCATTACTGTTGCTGACTATAAAACCAGAGCCTACAAGGTCATGGAGGCGATTTTATTTTGACAAAAGATGGATTCATCAGGAGGATGCTAATCGAGTGATTAAGAATACTTGGAAACAGACACAGGTGGGCAATCTAATGTATCAAGTGCAATGTTGAATCAAGAACTATAAAGAAGAGTTGATTAAATGGAATAGAAATATTCAATCAAACTCAGCCCAGAAAATCAAGGACCTAAAAGCACAGCTGGAGCTACTTAGCACTGACAGTGGAGTGAGGGACTGGAAAAAATGGAAAATGTTACTAGGGGAGTTGCATAGTGCATATAGACAGGAGGAGTAGTTTTGGCATCAAAAATCTCGCTTACAACGGCTAAAGGAGGGAGATAAAAATACGAGATTTTTTCATGCATCTACTGTCCAACTGTTAATTAGGTGTTTATGCTATTGGGTTTGTGTTATATTAAGGCCTATTAGGGTTACTAGGGTTCCAGACTCATTAAGGTTATGAAGGTTCTAAACTCCTTTTGTAACCTTGTATATAAACACCTATCTAGGTCTCTAATAAGAAATACTTTTGAGACACCCAAATTCTGCCTCATTTGACATGGTATCAAAGCGTCAAAGAATAAGCCACCCACTAGAAACCCTAATCCTTTCTCTCTCTTAGGCTATCCAGAAACCAGCCGCCCTCTGTCCTGTCGAAAAGCGCGCCTCTGTTTTCTGCTCAACAAACAACCGCCTTTATCGAAAAAAGCGACAAGCCGCCTCGTCCGAGAAAATAGTGGCCTTCCTCTCTCTTTCTCTCTCTCACGACTTGGTGACCACTCTTGGCTATTATACCAGGCTGGAGGCCCTTTTCCTTTGCAGCAAAATTCTTAGACAAACATGGTGTTTTCAGATTCTTTCGTCTTTTCTATGATGTATTGAGTAAGGGTAGAGAGAATTACTAATGATACCTGATTAGATTACTTGAAGTAGAGCATCTCTAGTGGATCATGGCGACCAATAGTAACAAAGATGAGATTGGGGAGTAGTCTAACCCCATAACTGAGACGAATTCTGGAGTGAGCGTTCCTGAGATTCTTTCGCTCTCCATCACTAAGTTGATGGATCAAAAGTTAGATGGCTCCAACTATTATTTATGGAAGAAGATCATGACGATTGCTTTGGTCAGTCTAGACAGAGATGACCACTTGACCGTTGACTCACCTACTAAGGTAGCTGCAAAGCGAATTTGGTTACATGATATGCACGTTTGTTCATGCAATTACTGAATTCAATGGATCCAAAGGTAACTTCCTTAGTAACTAACACTAGTACAGTCAAGGAATTGTGGTTGTACTTGGCAACTTTATATTCTGGACAGTATGATCTTCCTAGAGTTTATGATCTTTCTCAAGCATTCTTTAGGGCTGATAGAAGGATAGGAATCTTACTGATTATTTTGCTGATTTTAAGAAATGTTATGAAGAGTTGAACGTTTTACTTCCGATTTATGTGGATGTGACTGCAATGCGAAAACAACGTGAGGATCTTGTAGTCATGAGTTTTTTGGCTGGTCTTCGGGATAAGTACGAGGTTGCTCGCTCTCAGGTTTTGACTAGTGATAATATTACATCGTTGAACGATGTATTTTCTTGTGTCCTACGTATTGATAGAACATCACTCGCTGGCCAAAATCTTCAAGGGGGAATAGTGGCCGCAGTAATAAGCGTGGTAGCAGTAATGATGGGAGAGATGGCGGTGGCTGTGATACTCGTTCTTGTTATCATTGTGGTGTGAAGGGCCACATACAGCAGAATTGTTGGAAGTTGCATGGAAAACCTTCATCGCAGGGGGGGTATGCTTGTTCACACGGTGTTGTAGCACAAGAGAATGGAACCATTGCCTGCCCTCGGACAACAGTGGCAGGCACCAAACAAAGTCGAATAACCCTATTTGTGGCTTACTAGCTGGCCATCGTAGACTGTGGATGGGAGTATCCCACCACCGGGTCCTGAAGCCCAACTTAGTGATTCGATGGCCTATCTTTCTATTGGAAGTTCTCGTTAGATTATTGATTTTGGTGCCACAGATCACATTACAGGAAATATCGGTAATTTTAAATGTTTTCAATCTGTGACAAACCTTCCTCCTGTGAAGGTTGCTGATGGTTCATTCATGTCGTATGCAGAAATTCGATGGACCTAACCACCTCCATCAATCTACCTTCTGTTTTATATTTGCCTAAACTTCCAGTTAATCTATTATTTATAAGCAGACTCACGTGTGATTTTAACTGTTGTGCCATATTTCGTCCCTATGATTGTGAATTTTAGGATCTTTCGACGAGATGGATTATTGTTAGGGGGCGTGAGATAGGCGGACTTTATCAGGTTGAGATGGGGTCTGTCATTTCGGAAGCATACATGAGTCTTGGTTTTGGTTCTCATATGGAGTTTCATTATTGCTTAGGTCATCTATCTTTTACTATTTTGAAATCATTATGTCCTAGTTTTGCTTATGTTAATTTAATAAATTGTGAGTCTTGCCAACTGGGCAAATTACATGGAACTATTTATCCTTCACGAGTTAATAAAAGATCAGATTTTCCCTTTCAACTTGTGCATTCCAATATTTGGGGATCGTGTTCTACAACTTCATCCTTGGCTTCCACTATTTTATGATCTTTGTGGATGATTTTTCGCGTATGACTTGGTTATATTTGCTTAAGTCCGCACTAAATTAATGTGTATTTACTTTGATTTTTGTCTTTGAGATTTGTACCCAATTCTCATTTACGATTAAGTGCTCCATCTGAGATAGTGCCATAGAATATGTTTCCACCCAATTCATGGATCTTCAATCCAATAGGACCATTCATCAGACCTCATGTCCATATACTCTGCAACAGAACGGCATTGCTAAGCGGAAGAATCGTCATCTTCTTGAAGTGGCGCGCACTCTTTTGTTCTATATGCAAGTTCCCAAGGTCTTCTAGGCTTATGCAGTTCTTACTACCTGCTATCTAATTAATTGCTTACCGTCTTCAGCTCTTAAGGGGGAGATTCTCGCTCACCTTTTGTTTTCTAAGCAATCGTTGCATTCCTTGCCCTTAAGGACATTTGGTCATGTTTGCTATGTGAGAGATACGTGTCCTGGTCTCTCCAAGCTTGATGCTCGTGCACTTCGGTGTGTGTTTGTGGGCTATTGTCGGATTCAAAGGGTTATCATTGCTATTCTCGAAACCGTCGTTATCTTGTCTCGGTGATGTCACCTTCTTTGAGAATGAGTTTCACGCTCCCAGGACTTTCCCATCGTCATCTATATCACCTCGGTGGATGACAATTTCCTTGTGTATGAGACCCATACTACCTTACTGAACTTGCCACCAGTGGTTCAAGGTTAGATCACTCAGACTTATTCTCATCGTTCGCCTCTCCCTATTTCATCGCCCCCTACCTCACCTACTCTTGTCTCTTCGAAAAATCCCATTACAGCACCCCCGTCTGATCTCCATCTTCCTATTACTCACCAAAAAGGTACTCTTTTGTGTGTGAATCATCCTATTGATCATTATGTCTCTTATCTTGGTTTGTCATCTGCCACGTGTGGATTGGTTTAATGACTTGATGTGGCAGCTTTTCTGCACTGTCATTTGGTGAAAGAGGTTTATGTTGAGCAACCCCCTGGGTTTATTGCTCAGGGAGAGTCTCGTCATCTTGTTTGTTGACTCAAGAAATCCCTATATGGTTTGAAACAGTCTGCTCGGGCTTGGTTTGGTCGTTTGGTGAAATTTGTTAAATTTGGACTTAAGCGATGCTCAAGTGATCACTCCATATTCTACTCTAGATCCCCATAGGTTTGATTACATTGCGATCTATGTTGATGATATTGTGCTAAGGGAGTGATCTTGATGGTATCTCTCGCTTGAAGCAATGTTTGCATAAGTACTTTGAATAAGGACCTTGGGAGTTTGTTATTTTCTAGGCATAGAAGTGGCAAGGTGTAGAAAAGGCATCTTTCTCTCGCAAAGGAAGTATGTCCTTGATCTACTCACAGAGATAGGTATGTTAGGTGCTCGACCTTTAGACACTTCTATGTATCCGAATGTTCGTTTGTCCTTTGGAGGATAGAGACTTGCTTACGGATCGAGAGGTATCGTTGTCTAGTTGGGAAACTTAATTATTTGGCGTAATGCGTCAGAATATTGCTTTCTCGATCGATAATGAGTCGGTTTATGTCTTCTCCTCAAACTACACCTTTGGGATCTGTGTGTCAGATTCTTCACTATTTGAAGGGTTCTCGGGGCGTGGTGCGTGATGCAGTAACCATGGACACACGAGTGGAGGATTCTCGATCTTGATTGGATTGGATCTCCCAGTGATAGAAGATCTACGATAGGCTACTGTGTTTTCGTTGGTGATAATCTTGTATCTTGGAAGAGCAAGAAACATAATTTTGTGGCTTGTTCGAGTGTAGAATCAGAGTATAGAGCTATGGCGCAAACGACAAGTGAGTTAGTTTGGCTCTATCATATGTTGAGTGAACTTGGTTTCCCAACTACCAATCCCAGGAAGTTGTAGTGTGACAACCAAGCTGCTATTCACATTGCAACTAATCCAGTGTTTCATGAGCCAACCAAACACATTAAAATCGACTGTCACTTTATCTGCGAGAAGATACAACAAAAGTTGATATCAACAAAGCATATACAGACGGGTGATCAACTTGCTGATGTCTTCACCAAGTTTCAAAATGCAGGCAGTTTGAATGCCGTTTGTAACAAGCTGGGCATGCATAATATTTATGCTCTAACTTGAGGGGGAGTGTTAATTAGGTGTTTATGTTATTGGGTTTGTGTTATATTAAGGCCCATTAGGGTTACTAGGGCTCCAGACTCATTAGGATTATGAAAGTTCTAAACTCCTCTTGTAACCTTGTATATAAACCTATATAGGTCTCTAATAAGAAATACTTTTGAGACACCCAAATTCTGCCTCGTTTAACACCAATGAAGAAGGGTAAAAGCAATTGAGAGGCTGTTTAATGAATCTGGAGAACTATGTGAAACCAAGGAGGCCATTCAAAGGGAAATATCGGGTTTCTACTCTAAGTTATTTACTACCTCATCTCCTTAGTCCAGGCAAAATTGCTTGTGAGGAATCCCAAATTCAATCACAGGGGAAATGAATCAACGACTGACCCGGTTAGTGGAAGACAACGAGATCTGGAAGGCTTTATTTGACATGCACCCTTATAAGGCCCTAGGGCCAGACGGTATAACACCATTTTTCTTCCAACATTACTGGCATATCATTCAAAAAGACATAATTTTTGCTGTTAAAATTTTTTTTGTAGAGTCAAAAATGTTTAAAAGTGTCAATTACACTCTTATTACTCTCATCCCAAAACTTAAAAATCCCACCCAAACCTCTCACTATCGGCCAATCAGTTTATACAATGTGGTTTACAAAATCATTTCCAAAATTTTGGCTGATAGATTGAAAAATTGTCTCCCTTGTTGTATACATGAAAGTCAAGCTGCATTTATTTCTGGAAGACAAATTACGAATAATGTGGTCCTTGCACATGAGTGTATCCACTATATAAATAGTCTTAAAAGCAAAAATAGGGGATTTATGACTTTAAAATTGGACATGGCAAATGCTTTTGATAGGGTTGAATAGGGGTTCTTATCTCAAATTTTAACAAAAATGGGTTTTGCTAGAAAGTTTATTGATTGGATGCTCAAGTGTATTAGCTCCACTTCTTTCTCTTTCAACATTAATGGTGAGGTATGTAGCTATGTGAAACCCTCAAGAAGCCTTAGGCAAGGTGATCCCCTATCTCCATATTTGTTCATCATCGTTTATGAGGTTTTTTCATCTTTAATAAGAGGCATTTAGGAAGGCAATTTCAAAGGAATGAGGCTATGTCGGAAAGGTCCTCTACTAACCCATCTTTTCTTTGTAGATGATTCCTTACTTTTTTACGAAGCGACATTGGAGCAAGGTCAACAAGTTAGAAAGATTATGGAAAATTACTATACTGCTTCAAAATGACTTGTGACTTGGCTAAATCTTCTATTTTTTTAGGAGGCACCGATGCAAGCAACAAGCAACAATTATCAAGCCTTGAGGTATTAAGGAACAAAGGAGCACAAGATACTTGGGGCTACCTTTGGGCGTTAGCAAATCCAAGAAAGAAGTGTTCACATATGTACTGGAAGCTGCTAGGAAAAGAATTGGCAACTGGATCACACAATTTTTGAGCCAAGCAGGAAAAGAGACACTCATTAAAACTGTACTCAATTCACTCCCTGTTTATTTTATGTCTTGCTTTAAATTGCCAATAGGAATATGCAAAGATTTGAGTAGGGAGGCAGTCAATTTCTGGTGGGGTACAAATGAAAACAAGGGCCCTAAAATACATTGGCGTGCCTGGTCCAAGCTCACAGTTCCTAAAGACATGGGAGGACTTGGTTTTCAAGATATTCAATTATTCAATGATGCATTGCTAGCAAAGCAATTGTGGAGAATAATTCAGAACCCAACCTTACTGCTGAGCAAAGTATTGAAGGCAAGATACTTTCCCAATGGAAAACTAATACAAACAGTTGTTCCACAACACATGTCTTGGTTGTGGCGAAGCTGGATGAGGGCAAAATATATATTAGAAATGGGGATAAGATACCAAGTTGGTGATGGTAAAACAATCCAGGTTTGGGAGTCCCCATGGCTACCTCATAGAGATAGGTTTAAACCCTTTCCTAAAGAGGTAAATCATGAATCACTCGTTTGGTGCAGACAATTGATGGTGGGAGGGTACAGTGGAATAAAGAGTGATTCAGAGTTTGTTTCAACCACAAGATGTAGATGTTATCCTCAACATAAAGATCAGCCAAAACGGAGAGCGAGATAAGATTGTATGGCAGCATAATAGCAAGGGCCAGTTTTCTGTTCATTCAGCATATAATTATGCCATGGAGTTGCAGCAACACTCATCATCCATTGCCTCTAGTAGCTACAGGATGGAAATTGATAAAAGAATTTGGCAGTCAATATGGAAGCTTCAAATTAAAAGAAAACTGCAACATTTTTTATGGCATTGTTGTCAAGGTATTCTTCTGACCAACATGGAACTAAGCAAAAGAAAGATTGTCCTAGATTCCAAATGCAGCTGGTGTGGTGAGCATAAGGAGACATTAGAGCACCTTTTCTTCTTTTGTGAAAGGGCTAAGAAGGTTTGGAAATTATCCGCTGTGAGTAGGGAGGGAGTGCAAGATGAATGTCTTTCTTTCCAACATTGGTGGGAAACATTGAGCGGTCTAAATAACTCCACAATTAACCTTCATCGAGTGCAGCTTTCAGTGTACATATTATGGATGTTGTGGAAGACTAGAAATCTATGGATATTCCGAAAGCTACATCAATCGGAAAAGGAGATTGTTGAACAGGCTGTCTTGGAATGGCAAGAGTATTAGGAGATTATAGCAAGGGATGCACAAATGTGTAGGAACCAGTAGGGTTCTGATGGAATATATGAAAATTTTGAATAAATAAAATTAAAAAAATGAAAATGAAAAAAGAGAGAAAAAAAAGGTAAAAAGGAAAAAAGGAAAATTTTCATAATAAAATAATGAATACATAAATGAGCAAATAAGCCATTCTAGCAGAAGAATATTGAGGAAAAGTCTTACTTTTTCTAATATACTTTTCTAACAATTTTGTCTTTTTATAGTTGGCTAGCTTATGTTTTCTCCTAACACCTTCTTCTTTTGCATCGCCTTTCAGGATTACAATAACACGAATTTGCATTGGGCATGGGGTTCAAAGATGGTTTCTGTGGTATATCCTTAAGTCTCTCGCTACTTGATAGCTTATTTTTCAGAATATATGATGGAAATAGCTGACAACCAGTCTTATGAAGTCAAAACAATGTTTTTGTTTTTGGAAAGCTGACTTAGTTTTACATCCTTATGATAGTATACATATTGCTTTGTATATGCAGTTCTCTGTTTTCTCTGGAATACCTCATCCTGCATTTCTGCTAGCAGAAATTTTTTCCTACTCTGCAGTCTTTGTCGGTATAAAGGATCTTGTTGATGATTTGATTGGATTGGGGGCTGCTCAGTTTTCATCTTAAATCCCTAGATTCTATTTTCTAAGACAAACTAAGTATACTTGTTTTAGGAGGCAGATTCTATTTTCTACTTGGATTTTTGATATGGAAGCTTTTCTGCTCTTATGGACACATTTTCTTACTCTGCAGTTTTTTTTATACTTGCTTTCAGCTTCAATGTTTCTTGCTATTACATTGCTTTGGGTTGGGGGATGCTCAGCTTCTTTTCAATCCATAATGCCCTTTAGTTTCTTCTCAAAACTCCAATACATTTCACTGATGTTCTATAAATTTGGTTGCCCAAATGTTTGCCTGAGGTTCTGGTTTGGTGAAATTCAGAATAAGGAAACATGTGAACTTGAGATTCATATTGATGGAGAAAATAGAAGAAGCGTAAAAAAGGAAAACTTTTTGCTCTCGGGTTCTATGTTGCTTGAGAGGAAAAAGAAAAAAGAGGGGGGAAAAAAAGAAGAAAAAAGGACAAAAGGACAAATGGAAAATGAGAAGGATAAGGCAGTAACTATAGAAACATGAATTCAAGTGCATACACATCCCTGTTTTGTACATTCCATAGTTTTGTTCTCTTGGTTTCTTAAGATGTAATTTGGTTTTTTAGTTTTCATTTTGGTTTCATTAGTTTCAGTTGTGGTACTTGGAAAGTGATTCGGATCGTGTCTTCTGGCTATCTGGCTCATTTGGTACTAGCATTGTTCCTGGTTGTTTTCTGTAATCTACACATGCTTTGCTGCTATTGAGAGGTTGATAATTTAGTGTTGATGGATTGAAAGGAGATGAGATAAAAGGAAGCAAAAAAAAGGAAACAAAAAGAGCGGGAAAAAAAAAGAAAAAATAATAATAATAAAGAAAGAAAGAGAAGAAAACCAAAAAAGGAAATGTGAAGGGTACGAAGAAGAAATAAGAGGAAAAAAGGAAATCAAATTGTCTTGTAAATGTAACTAGTTTGGAATCTTTCACATGATACTTTTATATGGTCTTAACTTAGTTGCTTTTGCTAGGTCCTTTCTATGTATAGTTAAGTTGAAAGGCTATTAATTTCTTTTATAGTTAGTTTTCTGTAATCTACCTATGCATTAATGCTTTTGAGAGGTTGACAGATTAGTGTTCATGGATGGAAAAGAGATGAGATTGCTGCATTTTTTAAGAAAGTAATAGATATATTGTGTTTAGAATTGGTTCTTGCATTTTCTTGATGTTTTTGTAATACGAAAGAGTTTGACTTCTGAATTATGATATAAAGAAATGGGTGGGATAAAACGAAAAGGGAAAGAGAAGGAGGGGGGAAGGAGGGGAGAAACAAAACAAAAAAGAAAAGGAAAAAAAAAGAAAAAAGAAAGAAAAAGAAGAGAAATAGAGAAAATGAAAAGGTTATGAAGGAGAACTAAGTGGAAAAAGGAATTCAAATTGTCTTGTAAATATAACTGGTTTGGTTTATTTCACATGAGACTTTTGTATGGTGTTAACTTAATAGGAATTAGTAGTTGTTCATGGTAGTTTTCATTCAGCTCAATGCTTGCATTAACTTTTTTACCTAGATACATTATCTGATCTTCTGGTTTCTCAGTTCCCGGCCGGAGTTACTTGTTCACAAAGACTACTTGTTACTTGGTTGTCCACAGCTTTCACATAAGGATTGGAATTTGGATAGCTTGATGCAGTTTTGTTTTGGATTCACAAGCTATAATTGCTACTTTTGGTACAGTTCTAGGTAGTTCTTTTAATTTTAATTTTAACTCAGATTAGATTGCAATTGAGGTTCTGGATATAACATGAGAGCCTAGTCAATTCGTTGAAGTTGGCTTTTACATTATATCTGAAAACATCAATATCGATGCAATCTTTTTGCTTTTGTTTGATCCTTACCATGTATAGTTAGGTAGAAAACCTACTAGTTTCTTATATGGTTAGTCTACAAATCAAATGGGATGGCAGTTATACTTTCATCGCATTTTCCTTCGGGGCTTTTATGTGAGTGACAGGAGAGTATTTAGCCTTTTTGGTTATCATTTGTACAACACTTCTTATTGAAATGAGTTGACTATCATTTTGGAAAAAAAAATCAAAACAACGCGAGAGCTCTCTAAGGCTTCGTTTGGATTATGTTTAGTTGTATTAGACTGTGTGAAAATTTTTGTGGATACTTTTTTTTTTTATAAAAAAAAAGTATTTTGGAGGGAAAAATAAAAGAATTTTTTAAAAAAATTATGCGAGAGGAATTTGGGTGGTTAAAATAAAAATATGTTTGGATGTTTTATTTTTGTTTAAGAAAAGTTAACTTTTTGCAAATAGAAATCTTGTCCAAACGTAGCCTTTTTTTCTTGCTTGTGTAATTATTTGGTAAAGGTTTTTCTTTTTTTTGGTAGGGAGTTATTTAAGTAAATATTGCTTTTTTCACAAAATTAAAAAAAAATTATTATTTTAAATATTATTTAAAAAGTATTGAAATCAATGTTTTAGAAATTAACTTCAAAAAAGTATTGAAGTTGATTTTTGAGAAATCGATTTGATATTTTTAAAAAATTATTATATTTTTAACTAATTTCCTAATACACACAACTATTATTATTAAAATTTTATAACTTATTATTATTAAAATAATTATAATAATTATTATTACAATTATATTTATAACTAAAAATTATATTTAAAAATAATTATATTTTTCATAATACATACAACTAATCATAGAAAACTCATAAAATTCAGAATATATCAACCTCAAACACACAAACTAAATTCATAAAAAAAATCAAGAAGAAAGTTATATTTTTGAACAAATTATATAAAAAAATAAAGTTCCACAAGTAGGATATCTATCAATGTCTAGCATTTCTACTGTGATTTGTCACCTATGAAATTGGGATTGTGAATTTATCTGAGATTGGCATTGGCACCTATGTCTCCGACAAGTCTAGATAAAATAGAATATATTTACCTACATGAGGACGCCTATTGTATTCATAGACCAAATCATATGTAGGAAATCAAGACGGCATGCTATCGTCAAAACGCAATAAATAGTCAATTTCAAGTGTCTCCTCCCGTTGCTCACTAGACTACTAATAAAAGGATTGAATATTGAATATCTCATTGGCATCATCTTCAATACAGTGATCAAATGTAAATGGCTAATCGTGTGATTGTTAAAATTCATTTTGGCCCTGAAAATTTGAAAGTATCATTGGCATTTGGCAACTCTCTCCACCAATCGTCAATGTACAAGAAAAAATATCACGTATGTTGGAAGTGATTGATTTCGGATCTATCTCTAAATTGTTAAGTGCATTATTGGTCAAGTTATACACTTATCCCCAACATTCACCTTGTAAATAAAAGAGTAATAATAATTAATGCGTTGAATACATTTTTAAATATTGTAATAATAAAAGTATCATACACATACTCAAAACTCCATAAGCAACATGCTTACATGCCTCAGTCTGATATGAATCAAAATATTTAACCATCTGATAAAAAGTCATCCACACACAAGTAGTGATAGGTAACTTTCCAGCACCTTTCAGAACACCATTGAATGATTCAAATCGATTAGTGATTATTATATCATACCAGACCCCACCATCATAGAATAGTGCCAATTTCTCAAGAGAAATGTCAATTAACCAATTATGTGCATTTTCATTCAGTTCTTAAATCACGATAAATTATACAAAAATTACAACCAATTTTCTGAACTTTTCTCATCAACAATAGCAAAAGTTAAAGGAAAAATATGTCGACTACATTGTGCCATGTAATAAAGATTTTCTACTTGTACTTTCCTGTATTAAAATATTCTGTCACTATAATCACGAAACTACAGAATTTGAAATCATCAATACAAGGCTTAAAAGTTCAGAACACTGAATAGAAAATGTTGAAATCTCCAATAATGGTTTAGTGTGTCTCTACTCTACAATTGTACCTGGATTACAAAACTAAAGTGCAAGTAAATTTTTTTGACAATGTAGTGTATGATAACTCCTAATTAACATACATCATCTCAAAAGCTTTCATTTTTCCTAACTAGACCTTTTTATATGATATGTTCCCCCAGAGAGAGCACAAATTTTCAACAATGTCAAGGACCTTGTAAGAAATATTCTCCTTAATATTGTTGCGAACCAAATGACCAACCATGCCATAATCTAAATTTAGATGATCCTCTAGTTGTACATCGGGGAAATATGTGTGTTTCAAGTGCATCTTTGTAATATTCAAGAAGCCATGTTTTTAGCTCTGCCTGAACCCTCCATTAACAATTTTTGTCTTCATGATAAAGACATCGAACAAACTAACTAGTACGGGTACTTTCATACACTTTGAAATACCTATGTGGACGAATAGACTAACATTTAACTGCATATTGCACCATTTTTTTCTCCGAAAGACCATTCCAACCTCTAACTCCAAAGTTCGATAATCAACTCAAACTAGTCATTGATAATTATTGAATTTGTCTATCATAGAATGTTTTTCATCACCAATATCTAAGTAAAATGAAATGTCGGTTACTACGTCATCCATATTAGCATCGACAGTTGGGTTGAAAGTCCTTCATTCACGTTTACTACCATTCAATTCATGCTCCACATCATTGTCATCACATGAACCACAATCATTGTCTACCCAATCCTCTATTGGATCAGCACGATGGCACACATCGTGACTTGTGCTTGCAAGTGGTAAGCTGTTTATAGTTTTCCCACTTGGCTCGAAAGTACAAACTTACTCATTTAAGGTTGCACCACTTGGTCCCTTGTTCAAATTGGCACCACTTGGACTCCTGTGAACAAAAGAAGGCCCCAGTATAACTTTTGCTTATGGCAAACACATGTCATTCGATATGAATGCACTATAATGATACCACGGATCATTAATAATCCCATCTCCTCCTCTCTATTTAGCATTGCATGAATGACTCATTACTTATTTGGGGAACAAATGATATATTGTCTACAGAATCAAAGTGATTAGGAATGGATTCCTGACTTATGTGCAATTCAATGACATTAATTGTAGGAAATGTTGTTGGATGCACAATTTCTCCTTAACATATCATCATCCTCACTAGAACATGTATATTCGTAATTGCATGAAGGGCGATGCTAGCGGGATAACGATACATCAACTTTACCTAGATTGCCTTGCATCAATTCCAGTACTTTGATGCAAAGTTCCCAAAAGTTCTATTGAGCTAATTTATGATCAACGACTATAAACTATTTTGGACTAATGCTGTATTGGGACCTATTCATGCCACTAATTATTTTTTCATCACAATACAACACAAGTCTCACATATCTATATTCTACAAGATATCAATAAAAACAAATTATTATCATTTTGAGCGCCAAAGTTTTTAATTAATCATTCAAAAACATATGGTGTAAAGGTGATGATGATGATGATGATTCAAAAACATGAATTTTCTAAATGTTCATTAACATATGGTGTAATTAAAAATAAACAAACACATAACTTTTAGTTACTAATATAGTAAAATTACACCTACACCTTCTTTTGATGCATTATATCACAAACACAAATACTTCTTCTACACATTTTGTTCATCACTTAATTTATAATTAAACATTCAAAATTATATTACATCAAATTCATTATTATTCACATCAAATTATTCCAATAATCATAAAATATTTGCAACAAAATTATTATTCACAATAAATCATTCCAACAATCATACAATATTCGTAATAAAATTATTATTCACAGTAAATCATTCCAACAATTATATAATATTTGTAATATATTACAAAAATAAAAATATTATACATGAATAATTTATAATATAAAAAATAATTTACCTTCATCAATTTTTTTTGCCTTTCTATGTTTGTTTTTTTCCTAAAAATGTAGGTTTTTTTTTTTTCCTTTTGACTACAAAATGGAAGCCTACTTCTGAATTTTTTTTCCCCCTAAAAAATGTGGGTTTTCGCTTTCTTTTGGTTGCAATGTGGAAAAAATTTTGAGGGCAAGGGAGTAGGGGGTGTGCATTGATCGGTTAACTAGTCAACCAATTAAAACTAATTTGGTTAATCAGTTTTTGAGCATGAAATGTGCAAAACCAGAATCGGACCGGTTGGCTAGCCAGTTAACTGATTCCGATTCCACCTGCACTTCATTATACAGTGCAATTAATAAAAAAAAGCCCAATTTGTAATTATTAATTGGATCCCCCAACTTGTGTACAGTTCAAAATGATAAAAAGACCAATTTGTAATTATTAAATGAATCCGACCCAAATAACTAGAAACCTAAATGTTGAAAAATTAGTCCAAAAAAATCCTAAATAATTATTTGATCGGCCCAAATTGGGAGAAAAACCCAAATATTTAAAAAATTATTCTAAACTATAAACTATAAACTAATAAGTGGCCCATTTTCAAAAAGAAAGAAAAAGAAAAAAATGAGTTGTAATAAAAAAACCCAAATTTGCAATAAAAGTCCAAATTGTGTTCACATTAGTTTGCTAACTACATAAAGTTTAGTTAGATTTCAACATCACATGATATCCAATTTCAGGCTACAACAACTTCATTATCAAGGTCAAGTTGAAAATGAAAATGCCTCCGGAGAAGATGCTGATTTTGCAAAACCAAATGTCAACCCATCGATTTCGCACTTGCAAAAAAGAAAAATGTTTTGGTCAATTATTGAAGACACGACTCTAATTTCCGTATATATTAACACCATGGCCAATATGTAAATAAGTGCGTCTCAAAGAGTTCTACGATGTGGAAAGATGTACTATCACAATATATATCCGCTCAGGAAAACAATGCCAACATCAATTCCAAAAACTTGGCTCATGTTAGATCTCGATGGAGAAGAATTGCTGCAAGCGTGTCAAAATGGTTAAAATTTTCGCAGAGGCGCAATGGGGAAAAAGAAGTGGAATGAACAATCAAAATGTGATCCAAAATGCACTGACCATATGGAAGCATTCAAGTATTTATAGAGCATTGGAAGTTGTTGAGGGCTTATCCCAAGTGGGAATCCATTGGAGTTTTGTTCCTACTTCGAATGTATCATATGATGATTCAAACACCCCTGAAACACCAAACACCGCTAGTAGCGGGAAGAGATCATGCACAAATGATGATTTTGTCAACCTATCGCCTCTAATTGGCGAAGATGTTCACCTTAATTTAGAAGACACTGTTACTAGTCTTATAAAACACCCAATGGGTAAGAAAAGGGTTTAAAAAAAAAAGGAAAAACAGTAGGTCAGCCAATAATCATTTTCGCAAAATCCTCAAGTTGACAAGATGAGCATGACCATGCAAGAGAAGATGAATGTCGAAGGAAGAAGATTGTTTGAGAGAGGGAAAAAATGGAGGTGGATAGAATTGCTTGACAAATTGCTCATGAACAAAAATTGGAATTAGAAAGAATTGCTCGAGAAAAGAAGAAATATGATCAAAAGTTTCAAGCTTGACTTACTTTTGCAAATTATAGGGAAGAAAACTTATCAGACATTGAAAAAAATGTTTCATAAACTTAGTGAATTTTTAGGGATGTAGTAATAATTTATTTATTATGTTTTAGTGTTAAATGTTTTATTTTTAAGTATTTTGTGTTTAATTTAGAGTATTTATTTTCATATTTTAAGTGAATTATTAAATTTAAATTTTAGTGTAATGAAAAATTATTGTCCATAAATTGTTTTTAAATATTTAATGTATGATAATTAAAATTATAAATTGTATTATTAATATAAAAAAATTGATAATGATTGTGTGAATAGTAAAGACCTAGCCTATTAGCGTGGGTTTTTTTCTTATGATGGTTGCATGAATAATAAAGACCAGGCCATAAGTTGATGTGGCGTGGCCATGGGTGTTCCATGGCCAGGGACTGCTGTGCATGCCCTAAGGGAAGCATTCGGCCACGAGCGACAGTCTGAGATTGGTTTAGTGTTCACACTAGTTTAGTCTAAGTTAGGGTTTAATTTTTTGCAAATTACAAATTTGCAACTATAATTTATATTCTATAAATTTTGATAATTATTATTTGACCTTTAATTATATTTAATATTATATACATTTCATAAATTTTTTATTTTTAGTTATTTCATCTAAAAAGTTTATAACTTCTTTTAGTTACATTCCTAAATTAAAATTGATTCATGACCAATTCACAATTATAAAAAAATTATATTATTTTGTAACCACAAAATTAAATTAACCTTTTGTATAATAATTTTGGTTTAACTTTATATGATTGTAATATGTTTAAGTGATTTTTATGTGTTTTAATATATATCATACGATTTTTTTTATAAATATTTATTATTTTAATACAAATTAAATAGATATTATAGTTTTAAAAGGAGTTCTAGATGTAGAAAAATCGACATATTGGATATCGACTTTGAAGTTGACTACAGGCTCTTTTGAAAAAAAATTTATCCTTAAGTTGACATCTAGGATATCAACTTCAGGGTAACATTAATAAATAAATTTTAAAAAACCCTAACCCTCGCCCCGCACCTTTCTCCCCTTCCTATTTTTCGCACCCTCGCCCCGCACCTTTCTCCCCTCCCTCTACTACAACAACCCCCTTCCTCCCGCAAACAAACCCTGCCCAACCCTTCCTTATTCCTCCCTCTCCCCTTTCCTCACACCCTCATTGCTACCCCCTAGGTAGAAAAGAAAAAAAAATTTGCAGTCCCAATTTTTTTTTTGTTGCATGCTAGTTTAAAAAAACTCCTAATTTTTTTGCCAACAAGAGTAAATTAATTTTGTATTCTATGTATTTTTTTTATTTGTTAATACATTGTGATATTATATAATTGTTAGAATGATAAAACTTTCATTTTGCAACCAAAAGGAAAAAATAACCTACATTTTGAGGAGAGAAAAACAAAAGAAGGAGGCAAAGGTAAATTATCTTTGTATTATAAGTTATCCATGGATAATATTTTCATTTTATAATACATTGTGAATATTATATAATTGTTAGAATGATTTGCTGTAAATAATGATTTCATTATGAATACAGAATAATTATTAAAATGATTTACAGTGAATAATAATTTTGTTGCAAATATTTTATTATTTTTGGAATAATGTGCTGTTAATAATGGTGTTGATCATGATGCTAAACAAATTATGGTTGGATTTGATGAAATATAATTTTTAATTTTTAATTGAAATTAAGTTGTTAACCAAATAAGTGGAAAAAGTATTTGTGTTATGGTAGCATGCATCCAAAGAAGTCATAAAATGTGATTTTACTGTATTAGTGGCTCAAAGTTATGTATTTGCTTGTTTTTAATTATATTATATACTAATGAAAATTCAAAAAAATTTATGTTTTAAATTATTACTTTAATAATTTGGTTGCCAAAATAATGATAATTTTGTTCTTATTGATATCATGTACAATATAGAAATAGAAAAGGATCGTGTGAGACTTGTGTTATACTGAAACGGAGAAATAATTAGTGGTACGAACGGGTTCCAATATAGTATTAGTTCAAAACGGTTTATTGTCGTGGATCATACAATTAGTTTGACAGAACTTTTGGAAATTTTAGATCAAATAACTAGAATTGATACAAGACAATTTAAGATAAAGTTGATATGTCGCTATCTTGTAAACATCGTCCCTTATGTAATCAAGTACATACATGTTTCAGTAGAGGATGATGATATGTTGAGAGAGATATTGTGCATTCCAACGACATTTGCTGCTCTTAATGTTGTTGAGCTATACATAATTCAATAATCCATTCCTAATCACTTTGCTTCTGCGGACAATAAGTCATTTGTTTCTCAAACAAGTATTAGGTCATTCACACAACTGTTACACATTAGAGGTGGAGAGGGAATTTTTAATGATTAATGGTTTTCCTATGGTGCATTCATATTAAATGATGTGTGTTTGCCACAAGCAAAGGTTGTACCAGAACCTTCTTTTGTCCACGGCGGTCTAAGTTGTGCCAATTTTAATGAAAAACCAAGTGGTGCAACCTTAAACGAGGAACTTCATACTCCCAAGTGAAGTGGGTAAGCAATAAATAGCTTACCACTTGCAAGCATGAGTCACAATGTGTGCCATCGTGGAGATCCTATAGAGGATTGGGTAGACAATAGTTGTAGATCATCTGATGATAGTGATAAAGAACATGATTTGGGTGGTGGTCAACATGAAAAAGGGACTTTGAATCCAATTGTTTATGCTATTATAGATAATGTAGTGACTGACATTCCATTTTATTCGGACATTGGTAATGAAAAGCTTTTCATGATAGACAAGTTTGATGATTATCGACGACCAGTTTGGGTTGATGATCAGACTTTAGAGTTAGAGGTTAGAGTGGTTTTCTGGACCAAAGGAGTGCAACATGCAGTTAAATGTTGGTCTATTCATGCATATATGTATTTCAAAGTGTATGAAAGTACTCATACCAGCTGGTTTGTCCGATGTCTTTATTATGAAGACAAAAATTGTTTATGAAGGGTTTGGGCAAAGCTGAAGAAGCAGCATGGCTTCTTCGAAATTACAAATATGCACTTGAAATGCATTTGCTTTCCTGATATACAACCAGAGGATCACTGGAATTTAAATTATGGCATGGTTGGTCATTTGGTTCGGAACAATATTAAAGAAAATGCTTCTTACAAGGTTCTTGATATAGTTGAAAATGTATGCTATCTTGGGGTGAACATATCATACAAGAAGATCTTGTTAGGAAAAAGGAAGCTATTAAGATGGTATATGGTAATTGAGAGTCGTCATACACCATATTGTCAAAGTTCTTACTTGCACTTTAATCTTTTAATCCAGGCTCAATTGTAGAATGAAGACACACTGAAAATAGTATTGGAGATTTCAACATTTTTCATTATGTGTTTTGGGCATTTAAGCCTTGTATTAATGGTTTCTAACAATGTCGACCAGTGATTAGTATTGACAGAACGTTTTAATACAGGAAATATAAGGAAAAAATCCTTATTACGTTCGGTGCCAATGCAGTTGGTCATATTCTTCCTCTGGTCTTTGTCTTTGTTAATGAAGAAAGTATAACATATTGGTCATGGTTTTTGTATAATTTATCACTCCATATTATTTGTGGTCGCCAAAGGATATGCTTGATTTCGGATCGAGCAATGGGAATATTGTGAACGGTTTAGAACAATCGTGAGTTACAAACACCAGTTATTCATCACAGATATTACTTACACCATGTCAAAGCACACTTCAGTTCTCATTTAAAAAATAATGCTTTAATGGAGTTGATGCACTACACTGCTTGTACACATCAGCAATGAAATTTTGCCCAAATAATGGAATCAATTTGAAAATTAGATGAAAATGTCCATAAATGACTAATGATATTCCTTTCGAAAAATTGGCATTATGCAACGATGGTGGGACTCGATATGAAATAATGACCACTAATTGATCTGAATCATTCAATGGTGTCTTGAAAGGTGCTAAGAAGTTGCCGATCACCACTTGTGTATGGGCAACTTTTTATTGAATGGTAAAATATTTTGATTTACACCGAACTGAAACCTGTAAGCATGTTGCTGATGGGAACCCACGGCTACCAAATGTGCTTGAAAAGTTTCTTAAAAATGAGCACAAGTTCAAATATTACCAGATCACAGCATTTGTGCAGGAAGAATGATTATATCAAGTCACCACGAGAGTATATGGTAACAAATGAGGCAATGTGCATACAGTGCATTTTAACAATTGCACTTGTATGTGTGAGAAGTTTGAAATTTACAAGATTCCTTACTTGTATGCGATAAATTTTTGTACCCAAATGTGAATGGTGGCTTTGGCACATGTTGATGGAGTATGCACTACACAAAAGATAGTTGAAACGTAATGTGCAAACTTCTACTCCATGCTTCACAAGGACTATTGGCTGCCTGCACATTTTCATTTGGTGGCTAATCAAGACTGTATCAGTTATCGACTTTGTCGTCCAAGGTTTACCCGTATAAGAAATGAAATAGATTAGGCACAAAAGCATAAATACAAGGCATGCAGAGAAAATAAACATAATAGGAAAACGTGACTAAACAAAGAGAGGCTTAGAGATAGGGCAACCATGTATATGTGATGTATTGTAGTAGCTTTTAAAGTTGATTGTTTAGGGTTTTATATAATATTTTTTTAAAATTTTAAATGTAACATTGTTGAATGACATTGTCAAATGAACTTTTGTTATGTTTATTGTGCTTATGATTTTTTTCTACTAAAATTTAGATGTTCGTTTATAGTATCAGTATGTTTTGTTGACTATTACATAATGTGATTTTGATGTACATTAAATAACTTGTGTTAATATTATATACACAATAATCGATAACATATTTAACAAATTTATATGATGGAAGGAAATGAGTCAGATATAGGTTGCCACATTTATCTCCAAGACGCGTCAGCTTGATATATTGACATTATAGTCATCGCATCGCTCAAAAACCATCTAGGGTGACCCTGATACCCTCCATTTGAGAATGCATAGGTCGAATGCCTAGTTTGGAAGAGTTACCCCACTCGACATTAGGGTGCAGAACATCCTATTTTGAGTTGAATTTTATGGTATGTATATGACTGGGTCTATACAAATATACCATTTATTAATTATGACACTGGTGAAAAAATGGCGACAAGAGACTCACACATTCCACCTCCTAATGGGTGAAGCAACCATGACATTACAAGATATCATGGTATTATGGGGTTTACAATCGATGAAGATGCAGTGATCGGTCTAAACTCTAATTATACAATAGAGGATTGGCAGACTATTTGTCATGAGCAGTTAGGTTACATGCCAGCTCTCTAGGATTTTGATGGGAATCGACTAAATTTAAAGAGTATCTCCATGCATTTAGAGTATCACTTTTTACTGCCTGAGGCCACTAATCATAAGGTATTACAACATGTTAGGTGTCGAATGATGCAAATTTTAGGTTCTATTATGGGTAATAAATCAGATAGTAAAATCAAACTAATGTACCTATTTCTTTTGAGAGATATAGATGATGCATGAAGATATAGTTGGGATAGCACTATTTTAACCTCTCTATATAAGGCATTATGTTGGGTGTCATGGGCAGATAGGGCGGTATATGTAGCCCACTATGCATTCTGTAGTTATGAGCATAAGAGAGATTATTGATGATCAGATTGCAGCGTCATGTGTGGACCCAACTTATTTTGTTTTTCCCTACATACACAACGAACCTCGTGCTTGCATGTACGTTTTTTTAATTTTTGCATATCACATTTGTTTTTTTGCTCCCATGTATCTCATATTCTATATTGACGTGTCTAATTTGTTGCAGGTGGAACACAAGTTTGAATTTTGTCGATGTCAGTTCACATGTATTGCGCATGTATCGAAATCGTTTGGATTATATAAGGGAGGATGATGTAAGTAATACAATATTAATACTTATTTGTTTTATTATTTTGAAAAACTAATTTTCATTGAAACTGTAATTATAGTTAACTTTTGTTATATTACAGTTTATTTGGCAACCGTATTCAGAGGGGAATTTGTATCAGTTGCCAGATTATTACTTACATGGACAGGATATTTGGTGTGCAAGTGTGTCTTATAAATTTTAATGTCATTGAATTACATTTACCTGAGTGAGTTATGCAACAATTTTGCTATCATCAAATTATTCCTATTACCATTGACACTGATTTAAGGTTGCATAAGATCGATTGTCGAGGCAGAAAGGGCGTTAATTGGATATCTCGGCATGCACACTATATTGATAGGTGAAATAGGTAGAGGGATAACATTGTCCATGGATTTCCTACAAGTGAACATATGCAATATTTTTTAGAGTACATGATATGGTATCGCCAGATTACTTGTATTTTTATAGATAATTCCGCGCACCGCCTTACCTAAGGTGTCCGTCCAGTTGCATTGGTTGTCAAGTTTTGGGTATGTATATGATATTTTTGTTTTTCACTATTTAACAATATATTTAACACTTTAATTGTTTTTTTTTATTTGTAGGGTTAATGTTAGGAGCAAGTGTATGATTTGACCCACAATATTTTCAACAATTTGGAGATAGATACGAGAGCGGTCATTGCCAATGTATGTAACTTTTTTTTTTGTGCATTGACGATTGTTGGGGAGAGTCGCCAGATGCGGATAACACATTCAATTTTTTAAGGCCAAAGTGGATTTCAACAATCACATGATCATCTATCTATATGGTCACCATGTAGAAGATAATACTGATTCATTTCCTTAATAGTCCGGTGAGTCACAGAATGAGACACTTAAGATTGACCATTCATTGTATTTTGACGCTAATACATCGTCTCAATTTCCCACATATGATTTGGTCTATGAAAGTCATAAACGTCCTCATGAGGAACTGTGTATAGGTGAATCCATTCCATTTGATCTAAAATCATCGGAAATACAAGGGTTCTAATGTCAAACCTGTGTAAACCCACAGTCCCAACCCCATAAGCAACAACTGCGTAAAAATATTAGATATCCTCATTATGGAACTTGATTTTTTTTCTAATTTATTCAAAAATATAACTTCTTTCTAGTTCTAATTTTTTTGGTATAAAGTTTGTGCATTTGAGGTTGACATATTTTGAATTTTGGTACTTTTCATGGTTACGTATGTATAAAAATTAGTTTAAAATATCATAATTTGTTGTTCAACAATAGTGTGAAAAAATAATGTATGGGAAAATAATTTACAAAAATTTACAAAAATAATGTATAGAAATAATATTAATAAATAATGTACAAAATAATAAAATATAAAAATAATGTTAAAGAATAATTTTTTTTGTAGTTTGTTACAAAATAAAGTACAGAAAAATAATATACAAAAATAATGTACAATAATAATTGAAGAACAAAAAATTAAAGTCCTCCATTTTGGTTAAAAGTTGAGGCATGTACTTTTCTTTTTCCTTCAATAAATTAGTATGGAATAATAATATACAAAAATTTACAATAATAATATACAAAAATAATGTTCAAAAATTAATCTCCATTTTGGTTAAAAAGTGAGGCATGTACATTTTTTTCCCTTCAATAAATTAATTACAATTGAATAATTTTAAAAAAAAAATTAAGAAGTTGATTTTCCAAACCCTACTTTCAGCAAATTTTTAACTCCCACCGAAACAATAATATTTTTTTAATTTAAAAAAAACAATATTCCATCAATTTACTCTGTAGCATTCACTATTATAATTTAAAAAAATTTTACATGTTCTAATGTGCGTATAGTCTTATAATTCGGTGACAATAAATTTGAAATTGTGAAAGGCTAGAAGAAAAATACTGTATTTTACGAAAATTTATCATTTGTATAGTTTAATTGATTCATTTTACATAATGCAATGTATTCAATTATTCTAATATATTTGATTTGTGCACTTTACGACCTAAATTGCTATTCATTGTAGCTTTTTAAAAAAATATTGTAACACATTTAAGTATAAATATAGGCTAGCAAGCTAATATTATATACATGTTAAACGTAACCCATGCTTTGCAATTTGCATTCATAATTTTATACTAAATTTTTCTTTAAAAAATTACTTGAGATAATGAGATCATAACAAATTAAATGCAAATATTACTTTTAATACAAAATATGTAAACATCATGATTATAAGCCATAATATATTTAAATTTTAATATTATATAAAATTAGTTAAGTAAGTAAGCACATAATATTAAGTTATATGTTAGTATTTAGTAATACTACAAGTACAAGTGATGACATTATAATTTGTAAAACATATTAACTAATAAATCTTAAATTCTCAATTACTATATACTATTCAGTATTAACAACCTAATATTTGTATTAGTTGTATATTTATATTAGATAGTTTAATATATATGTAGTAATTTACATTCTGAATTTATAGTATAAATATGTAAGAAGAGTGGGGAAAAAAGAGTTAAACAATTAACTGATTAACCAGTTCACTTACCGATTAATTGGTTAAACCAGTTAATCAATTAGCCGACAAGTGAACAATGCCCAATTAATTGGTTAAACCAAGAAAAGAAATTTCAAGAAGCAAAACCAGCCAATTAACTAAAGAGAAAAAATAATTTTTAACCCGATCAGATTGGTTAACTAGTTGATAACTGGTCCAGTTAGTTAATCAATTTAATCGACCTGTTGAACAGGCCTAGTTTTCTCTAGAATACTAAAAGCTACTGGTTAACTAGTTGATAACTGATTTGGTCAGTTAACCAGTTTAATCGACTAGCCCCTATTCAACCAATTAGTTGATTAGGCCTAGTCTTCTCTCTAAAATATTCAAAACTAAATTACTCAAAAACATAACAATAAACTATTGAACATCTCGTATGTATAGAGGTTGTCTACTAACTACTTAATCACAATCCTTGCAAGTTTTTAAAACCAAAACCAAGTTGGATTCTAAGTAAATACTTAAAGTAAACTAAAACAATACTAGTCCAATTCAAAAACTAAAAGAAATAATTCTAATTAGAAATGGATTCAATTACTTATCATTCTTCCTAATCTCAATATGTTCCTGCATCAATAGGTTGTTATCGACATGCTTTTCCAGTGTGTTAAACAAATTGTCTTTTCTTTTTCTTTTTTTTTGGTCTAGTTCAAACTAAATATAGGCTTATGATTTTAATGAAAAGAATTACTAGTAAAACTATGTAGTTCAATATACAAAAGAAATGTTGTGGTTTGCCGTACAAGACTACAAGCTCAAGTGATTTATTATTTTTTTTTTTTGAAGGTTTTTGCTCGGTAGACTAAAACTAAAAGAAGTTTTAACGTAGTACGTATTACTTTAATTATCTCATAGATTCTCTAGTTATATTTTTAACCAAATTGCCCCTTTCAAACATATCTAGATTCCTCTTTGTCACATTTCCCTCATATAGTGATATTTAACACTCCCAGTTAGCCAAAATAATTGAGATCATTCCCTTTTATAGTTTTGGTATCAGATTAGACATTTCTAATAGGTTGTTGAATCTTTCAAATTTAATTATGGATTCTCTATTGGACCTTAATTAAATTTACAATAATAGTGAGACCAGATCAAATCCCAATAGAAGTGAAATAATTTCGGAGTTGAAATACAATGAAAAGTAAAATGGGGGTATTTTTCATAGAATAATGATACACATATTAACTTTTTATAGTAGCTTTTCATAACGATTAATGTGGTAAGTATGAAAAGTCAAAATTCAAGTATCACACTCTTTAAAATTAACATGCAAAATAATAAGGGATGATTTTGTGTTTTCATGCTTGCCACATCAAAAGTCACTATAAATATCACTACTCTTTTAATTAATTAAGCCAATGAACTAAATTTTAACAAATATAATCAAATTAAACAACTGAAAAAACAAATGAATAAGAAAATCAATACTTATCGTTGGAGTTAATTCCGTCAATATTGAATAAAAAAAATAAAATAAAATTAATATTGATTTTTATTTTTTTATTCATTTTCTGCGAAAGTCGGTGAACGAAAAAGTCGGTTTTTCGTTCACCGACTTCCTTCGTTGATGAGCTGCTTGTTTGTGAGGAGTTGGTTGGTTTTAAGTAAACCTTCACAGTCGGCAGACTCCTCCCCTGGAATATTATGCATCACCCGGAGTGAACAGCGAATGAATGAATGCTGCAGCTACCACCTGCAAGGCTGCAATTCAATTCATAAATTCGTTTCCAAATAAAAAACCTAACACGACAACAACTCAGGACCCGCAGCCCAGGAGGATTGACTGACTCAACCAAAACAAAATAGCGTCGAAGTAGTAGTAGTAGTATTTGTTGCAGATGGAGCCTCCTCAGAAGACATGAGTGCAGGAGGATTAGGAGTGATTTGTAGTTTGGCTTCGGTTTTACCAGGGAGCTCGTGTGGTGTCGTTGAGCCAGAGCCAGGTACCATGTAATGTATGTCACAATGAAACGACTGCAGTACGGATACATTTCATTTGATTCGGGCAATCTACATCAGCAAAACTTAATTGAAAAAGAAATTTGTGTCGTGATACGTATCAGATTTTTGTCAACGATGGAAGTCGGTGAACGAAAAACCGACTCGACTTCCACAGAAAATGAAAAAATAAATAAATATTAATTTAATTTAATTTTCTTTTTTTTATTCAATATTGACGAAATTAACTCCTTATCATTGGGTACAATAATATTCCATATCAATTCAAGTCAATACATTCTATAAAAATAGTTAAAACTAAAATTAAATAATTCAAATACCTGCAACTATTCAAATTCATTCCATTGATTCCTTTAAGTTAAATACATATACTTTTATTCATAAGCATAAATAATCTATTTGTTACTTGTACTAATCATTTATGATAATGATTACTAAGTTTACGGAAGTAATAGAAAGAAAGACAGTAAACTAATTTATCAGATTAATCAATATCAAGCATTTATAAAGAAAAATAAAATCAAGAAATAATAATACTTGAATTAAAAGAAAAAAAAATTCATGTTTAGCACAAAACCTCACGCTTGAAATTGAAATAAAAATCCTTTTGAATCAAAAAATAAAAACATTGACACTCGTGGTAATATCAGGATTTCCTTGTCGTTTTCAACCGCTCCTTCATAGCAAAATAGAAGAAATGTGTATGTGTTCTTTTTAGTTTCTTCCCTTTTGATATTAAATAAAAAGAGATTTTTAAAATATATGAATAATCCCTAAAAATTAGGCTAAAGAAAAATAAAACTACCTATTATAAAGAAACTTCCTAAAATAAAATATCACTTACATTAGGAAAGAGAATAACTCTCCTCCTAATAGGAAAAAGAAATTTAAGTAAAATAAAAATCAAATCCTTTTTAACCGACACAATAAAAATTCTCTTTGTTATTTATGCATGTGCTACCGACTCTTCTTTTCAGCTAAAATTCATTTTTCTATGAATTCTTAAAGACTTGTTCATGTCTTATCTTTTAATGACTTCTGCTCATCATCTCAACTTCCTCCAAAATGCATGACTTAATAAATAATGCTCGAAAAACTCAATCTATGCTCAATTTAGTACAAATCTCCAAATTTCATTTCCTAAAACAAAAGATAGTTAAATCCATCTACTTAAGTACAATAACAATTCATCAGTTTGGTGTTTTTGTGGAATTATGTTACCCAATGGGACAACAAAATGGGAGAAGAAACTGGAGTACGTTACAATTTGATGTGGCCAAGATGGTTTTGAAGAGCTTGGCTGTTAATCCGTTAATTGCTAAGATGAATATGGTGCTGTGGGACATGCATAGGCCGTTAGAGAGGGACTGTGAGCTCATGCTCTTTAACTTGGATGTTGATGACAGAATAAATACCTTTTGGCACTCTAGTGCTGACATTCTTAGCGAGGTTCCCCAAATTCTGATTTTTCACTTGGCATTATTAGGATTTTGCTTATAAAAATAATATAGAAAAGATTATCATTTTGGAATGCACGTTATTTGATAGTTTGGGTTGTTTGTGTAGTCCCTTGAGCAAAAATATGGATGGAAATTGTGCATTGGGCCATGCACAAGTAAATTGCGTTATTTATTCTTTTTTCCAATTGTGTTAATTATTCTTTTTCCTGTAGGATGAGGTTTTTCTTTCTTTCGTTTTCTTTTTGCCTATTATCATTCATTGGTTGGAAGAGTCAATTATGCATATTTTAGTACTGCAGGGTTATCCCATTATTGTATTTACAAATAAATATGGTTGAGAATTGTTTTTTTATGGACTATTTATTTATAAATAATGCTAAAAATTGGAGAAATTGTAGCCGAACCTCAAAGGTTGCACATCCCTGGTTTCATTTTCTAT
This sequence comes from Gynochthodes officinalis, assembly GCA_020080225.1. Classification (NCBI taxonomy): domain Eukaryota; kingdom Viridiplantae; phylum Streptophyta; class Magnoliopsida; order Gentianales; family Rubiaceae; genus Gynochthodes; species Gynochthodes officinalis. The sequence goes on from CM034616.1 coordinate 5,837,967, forward strand.
GGGACTTGAATGCCGCTAAAAGAAGAAAAGATAAATAGTGCCTTCCTGAAAATGTTTAGAGAAATTTGCAAAAATAGCACATTTTTATGTTAACTTTGCAAATATAACACCTCCCTTTTTTTGTTTGTAACCATAGTAGGTCAAGGCTGTTTGACTTGTTATAAAAATCAAAATGCCCCTCTCTTTTAAACAGCAAAGAACAAGCACGCCAGAGAAACCAAAAAACTGAAAATGGTCATAAGAAAGAAACTGATCATCTTCTTCATTTCCTCATTACAATCCATAGAAAAAGAACGAATTTATCAGCACCCATTCGTCTTCACACTTCAAGCAAACAACATTGTCGTTTGTTTCAAGCCGAAAGTCCTTGCTGTTTTTTGTTTATATTTGAACTAAGGTTTTGCCCAATATTTATTTAGTCGAGTTATTGGTCGAACAGTCGAGTAGTCCAATTTAAATCCAAGCCAAATGCCAGATTGGTCAAGTTATTGGTCGAGTGATTTGTCAAGTTATTCGTTGAGCCCTAGGTCGAGTCCTAAGTCAAGTTTTAGGTCGATCTTGGTAGAGTGATTAGTCGAGTAAGAGTGTGATCGAGTTGATAGTCGAGTAACAGTCGCGTGGTTGAGTTGACAGTCGAGCACTAGGTCGAGTTGACAGTTGAGCACTAGGTTGAGTTGACAGTCGAGCACTAGGTCGAGTGGTCGAGTTGAAGTCGAGCACTTAACCGAGTGATATTGGTTATCTTCATTTGTAATGTTGTTACTTATTGTGAAATTTGGTAAAATTTCACATATTATACTAAAATGGTCTTATGGATTTCAATAAATAAAAATAGATACAAATGGATTATATTATAGTCACATTCATATGACTAACATAAAAGTATATATGCAAGAGAAAGTATATTTACATAAAGTTACAAATCAAACAAGTATATTTACCATTTCATAAAGGTACAAATTCATCATTTACTTTTTTGCTTTTTTCTTTTTTTTGTCCTAGTTTTATTGTCTCTAGAGTCCTCTTGTCTTGCATGGACGAATAGTGCCACCGCCAACTATGTTCGGGCCTTCATTACTTTGTTGGGTGTAATTGTATCATGTGGCACCTCATGAATGATGAATTCGGCCCATTTTAACACAAAGACACCACAATCTCTAGTCCTAAAACAATCAAAGAAGTGCGTTGTTAGTCATTAAAACAAGTGCCACAAACATAGGATGAGTATCTTGTATACTAACCCTGGTTTTTAACCGACCAAACCTTCCTCGACGACGACTTGCCAATTGTCCATGCTTGGGGTTGATTTCGCCTAGTAGGTGCGAAATTCACATGCTTTGAGTATCTTGGGCATTGTTTGAACAAGGTGGATATCCATCTTCAGCAACATCCAATGGTTCCCATCTACATGGCAGGGGAATAAAACAACTTCCACTTTGCGGCAGTCAATTTTATATGGCATTGAACCAAAAAATTGCTTCATTGCCAAATCATCAAATGTTGGAAATTGTTGGGACTCATCTAGCTACTTCATACCAGTCTGTCAACACATGTAATCATACTATTATGTCAACACATGTACCACTAATCTGTGAGATATGAATGATTAAAGCAGCATAACTTACATCAAACAACGTCTCCATAATAGATACATATTTGCATCCCATTGTTAGGATCCTCTTCCTAAGCATTGACATGTATAAATCCATATGCTAAAAAAGAAACAAGCATGGTTGGTTATGACCAAGCATTTTTAATAACTAAGGGACTAGTGATGATGAGCATAAAGGTATTACCTGACTATTGAGCCAATTAGTTTCTCCGAGCATATTCTTGATCAAATCTGAATCAAGCGAAAAAATTGGTGTCCACAAGAAATATTGCTTTTTTGGTTTCAGCCATTTATCCATGTCTTCAAGATCTTGAGGTCCTGGCTAAAAATCCTGGAAGGTGAAACTCAGGGCAACAATCGATGTTGGAATTGTGGTATTTGCACTGTCAAGAATAGAGACCAAGTTGATACCCCCAGGAGTGTCATCTTCAACAACACTTGGCTTATTTTCACCTTTTTCCTTCATCGGCGGTGGTAGAACACTCTCAACTAATCTGATTGGAATGAACAAAGTCATTTGTTGATCAGTGATCTGCTTATACTTATCATTTCCATCATCTTTTCCCTCGTCGCCATCCTCATCTTTCTTTTCAGTACTCTCATCACCTTCTTTTGTGCTCTATTGGGCTAACAATTGCTCGAGGGTATCGTCCATCTACTTCACTATCTTCTTCAATTTGACTATACGAGCCTTAGACCTTTCTTGCCATTCAAGCAACTATGCTAGAAACCGCTTACGAGACACCCTTTTTCATCCATCTCCAATGTTTGGCCTCTAGGCATCTACTTTTTCAACTCAGGGCAACTCCACACCCTTATCATCATTATCCTTCTCGCCTACTTCTTCTCCCTTCCAAGTCAAATATTTTTCTACTTCTTCTGGAGTTGGAGTTATTAGTGCAACTTTCACTTTCTGCAATGTTGGGATAAATCATTAGCCAACGCAAATTAAAGCAACTCGACATGCATTGAAGAAAGCAAACTCTAAGTATCAAGCATAAAGGTAATGTCTAATCATACCTCTCCAGTGACTAATCTTTTGGACCACACATGATTACTTTCTTGCGTAGAGCGCGATATTTTCACTCTTCTCCACCTGAACATCCTAGACTTACAACCAGAGGTTTCGACTTTATGCACTAATGAGAATAATTCAAAATGTGACATTAGCTCATATGCGAACACTTGCAATTCATATAAAGAAATGAAACATAATTAGTTGTATGTATTTAAAGCACAAACAAAAAAAAAAATTTACCACGCGTTTTAATCATTGCCCCTAGAGCAACTAGGAATTCACCAACAATGTACGTCTTGTGATTTGTGCCCCTAGACTACTTCAAGGCATTTATCATAGCCTTCCTAGCACTATCCACACTGGCCCTGTAAGATAGTTCGCCCCGGGGTATTGCGTCAAACATTCTCCAATCACAGGCCAGATACACCACCTTGTTATCTATATGGTTTCTCTTTTGTGTCTCAAATATGGATGTGTATAGTAGCAACAAGGTAAGTGACACAACCATATCGTCTAAACACCTCGCGTTTATATGGTTGTAAGCTTTGAAAACGTCATCGTATATGGTTTCATCTATCCTACCTTCGGGCTTCAGATACTTCATTATCACACTCAGACCATCGGGTGCCTAGAATTTGGCATATTAACGTTCAAAGTTTTCCATCTTGAGACCAATGATGAATGCAAACTCCCTCCTACCGAATGGCACTTTCTTACCCCGCAAAATTAAAGTAGATGCTGTTGTCCTGCTTGGACTCCTAGTTTGGCCTAAATTGTCTCAATTGCACGCTATGGATAATCTGTTTGCACCAAAACGTATGCTCATGGTCAAGAGCCATTTCAGCTATGCAACTCTCTATTCTCAGTATGTTTTTCTGCTCATCTGTTAGTTTGGTCCTTATCCTCTGCATATTTGCTTCATAATAGCAATATTGAGATACCTTGGCATTGAAGAGGTCACCCTAAACCTCCATTTGCTCATTGAGATGGTCCTGCAAGAATTAAAACAAATCAGTACAACTTTTATGGTTTATGGTTTAGGGTTTAGGATTTAGTGTGGTTTAGTGTGGTTTAGTATTTAGGATTTAGGATTTAAGTTTACGGTTTAGGGTTTAGTGCTCGACCTATTACTCGACCTATTACTCAACCATGCATTTGACCTAACATTGAGCTCGGCCTAACCTATTACTCAACGAAAAATTCGAGCTAAGCTCAACTCATAACTTGACCACACATTCGACCTTACACTGAGCTTGACCTTAGCTATTACTCGACCAACAACTCGACCTAAGCTTGACTCAAAACTCGACCAATAACTCGACCGAAAATTCGACCTAACTTATTGCTCGATTGAGAACTCAACCTAACCTATTGCTCGAACGAGAACTCGACTCGTACTCGACCACAAATTCAACCTAATGCAATGCTCAACCAAAAACTCGACCTAGGGCTCGACCACCATTCAACCAATTTCTCGTTCAAATGCAAACAAAACCCAGTTAATGCAAACAACAAACACGGTAAACATGTGCGATTAAAATAGGATGAACGAAGATTAAAACACTTATAGGCAAAATGTCCACTTACCTCGCGATGATGCTCTTTCTTCTCTACTATCATAGTCTTCTTGGGAGAAAATGATGGTGATCCTCGCGTGTGTGCCATTCAAACAAAAGAAAAAATTTGCTTGAAGTGAGAAGCCAAATGGGTTTGCTATTGATTGTAATGAGGGGTTTGTTTGCCATGGAATGGTGCAACTCGTGATGATTCAAGTTAAATGCAACAGTTTTTTTTTATATGTCCTTTCATTTCAAGCACGCCATTTATTTGGGTTTTTAAGGAGAGGGGTATTTTGAGTTTTAACCAACATGGATTTGCTATGGTTGCAAACGAAAAAATGGAGGTGCTATATTTGCAAAGTCAACGCAAAAAGGTGCTATTTTTGCAAATTTCCCAAATTTTTAACCTTGGTCCTACTTTCACAAATGCATGTTAATTTTACTTCAAACTATACCATGCATGTTAATTTTACTTCAAACTATACCATGTTCATTTTTTAAGTTATGATGTTTTGACTTGTTTTCCATGAGTGCAATCTTGTAGCTTTTCCTTTCAACCTTGCAATTTTGGTAGAAGGAAGTCTTCAGTTTTTCCTTTTCTTTGCTTTTTTTTTTATGGTAATTGTTTGCTTGTACAAAATACCTGCTAGTGTTCGAAATGGAAGGTTGTGGTTTGGTAGCAAGTGGTCAAAAGTTTACTATGATAGATAGATGTTAATAATGGCTTCACGAAAATTCAATTTTAGTATCTGAAACTTCTAGTTTATGTTGTATATGTCAAGTCAACTTTTACGCATTGTTCTCTCAGACTTGATTTGATTAGTGAAGGAGGTGAAAATAAGTATAAGAACTATGTTTCCCCATTTTACTCATGCTCTTCTTTTACGTGCAAAGATATACTTTAATACACGATCCGTCTTAAAAAAGAAATCTACCTTAAAACCTTTTTTTGTCCAAAAAGATTTCATTTTTAAACTAAATTCCTAAAATATCCTTACTAATAATAATTATATATACACTCAAAATTAAAAAGTAAGGATAAAAATATAAAATTATATATTTAATGTGCATTAAATGAGTTGTACCTAATGACTAATAAAAAAATTATATTTTAAACAAAGTAAACTCTTTTTTGGGATGGAGGGAGTAACTTTTTTTTGTGTGCATATTTCTATATACTAAGAAAAGAAGTAGCATGGTTGTGAGAAAACTTTTGTCTTTTATTTGTATTGAAGTAATTTTGTGAAACTTGAGCTTAGGGCTATTCAAATCAGCCGATCCAATTCGAACATTTTGGATCGGATCAAATTTCGGATTGGATCAGATCGATCCGTTTGGCCCGTTCCCCCCCCCCCCCTTTTTTGATGAAAACCCCACATGAAATCTACCCAAAGTGCCCAACAAAATTTGATGGTTTGCTTGTTCACCATGAGCCACCAATCCACTTTCACATGCTTGTATTTGTACATTTTAAGTTCATAATAATGATTTTTTTAACCCAAAAAAAAGAACAATATGGAAGCTTAGATAAAAAATATTGGATGATTTTTTTTTTTTTGAAACAAAGATCATAAGGATTAAGCATCCAAATTGAAACCCTCTGCATTTCTTATGGAAAGAAGATGCAGAATTATAACTATGGCATTTATTTTCTCCCAACTCCAGCTTATGCTACTTGCATCTTTTATCCATATTACAAGTGGTGGTGATGGAGCAATTTTCTATAAGCTTAGTCTAGTAAAATGAAGGTGCACTAAAAACAAGACAATTTAAAAGGCCAACATAGTACAAAATGATGAATTGAAGTGAAGAAGCTCATAAAATAAAAAGGTTCAACAAACGTTAATTTCCTACAAAAAAAAATTGAGTATGAACACAAGCCACCAAATACTTGGAATAATCCAAAGGCCAACATCGGTCTCAGTTATTCATAAGATAGTGCTTCTTAGATAACAAATTAAAAACTGATATCTAAGTGACAAATTCAGTAAACGAACAATAAGACAACAGTGACTTGACCATGCTCTTGAGCAAATAACTTTAGCAAAAGAAAAATAAGAGGTGAACAATGAAAGCAAACGAATCTATACTAGACTCACACACAAACTCCTTCACCGGTTGCATAGAAAAAGAGATAAGATCTGCATTTTCAGACCACTTCTGAATTGAAAAATCTTAATTACTTTGAGATGGAGGAGATTATTGGAAGGCTTGATGTGACAACCTAGACAAAATACATCATGTTTTGGAGGTCTGGATGCAAAATGTAGAAATTCTGGTGAAATGAAGCAGAAGATGATAATGATGTAGTAGATATTCCAGATGACATCGAAGATGCAGAAAATTGCTCCATCACCACCTCTTGGGATAGTAGCATAGGCTGGATTGTGTACGGATATCTGATCATTGTCTCTATAAGCTTCACCTTTTGCTAGACCAAGACTCCCTTGGTGAACAAACCCAATACCTCCAGTTGAAGACAAAACACAATGAGAAAACAAATTTAGACCAAACTTAAACCAAATTTCAGAAGTTATAAGATGAGGAAAATTAGATACCATCAAACATCATTGGTGTTAAAATGAGAAAAAGAATGCCAAGACAGAAAGCCCATTATAAGCTCATTTAAGCAATCAAATATTGCTCGTATGCTCACAAAAAAAAAATACCTTTTCATTACATTTGGTAACTTTCAAGAACTGAGCTAATTCACCTGACTATGCTTGCCAATAACCAAACTTTGACTACTTCTAAAACATGAAAAACCAGTGCTCGGACTAATAAATTCACATCAGTTAATACACTAAAAAAATTTGAACCATCACATCATAGTTGGAATTACCTTATAAAAAAGTTACCACTTTATCCATCAATGTCAACAATCGGGTGCTCTTCATTTAGCCCTATTATTTCTACAATCAAACACAAAATAAGAGTAAGTTAGAGTCAACTAAAATTATTATGTCAAAAGTAAATGTTAAATTACATATTTCATTACCTGATTCGATATTCTCAAGCTCCTTTAAGTACTCTTCTATGTTGAGAGGTTCATGACTTTTGTGCAACCAATCTTATGCACAAATCACAGCCTCTACCATTCTTGCAGACAAAGAGCTCCGGAAAGAGTCAAGAACACAACCTCCGGTACTGAAAGTTGATTCCGAAGCCACAGTTGACACTAGGATTGCCAATACATCTCTTGCCATCAAAGTAAGTGTGGGATATCTATGTGTATTTGCCTTTCACCAATTAAGTATATCAAATGATGTATCATTTCTGTCTACTTTTACATCAAGCAAATACACATCTAATTCTATTTTATTCGCAACACTACTTGAATCATCAAACTCCTCAGCATATAATGTATTCATATATGTAGCAGCCCCAATTACATTATCAATATCAACATTCAACACATTGAAACCAACTTGAATGTCTAAATCCTTATAACCCAATGTTACTGGACCAAAAACATCAAAAATTGCATATAAAGTGGTCTTCAGTTTTCTTTCAACTCCTCCACTTGAATAGTATCATACACTTTATCAATGACCCAACAAACATGACTCAATTTATACCAAGGGTCAAGGATAGCAGCAATGAAAATAAGCATGTTCATCTTGTCAAAATTTGTTCAATATTTATCAAATTTTGCCTTCATGTTGAATGCCATCAAACTTAAATCATTACTATTGTCACGCATCATTCTAGAAAGAATGAGTCCAATACCATAAATTTGTAGCATGTACTCATTTCCGGTAACGTATTGAGAGCCAGGAAAGTAAACAGTAGTATCATAAAAAATTTTCAAAAAAGACAACAAAGAAGCATCATATCTCCAATCACAATCAGTTGGCATTTCATCATTCAACCCTGTCACAAATTTCTTGTCAACAGTTTCTAACATTTCAAAGGCTTTTTGAAATTTTAATGCTGATTTCAGCATTAAATATGTGGAATTCCATCGAGTTTCCACATCCAAACTAAGCATGCTTCTGCTTTTTATCCTTTCTATTTCCACACAAGATTTGAATTGTCGACTCCTAGCAAAAGATCTCACATATTTAACGACTACTCTAATTCTAGATATATGTTCATTATGATCTCTAAAACTTTCTTTCACAATTAAGTTCAAAACATGTGTAGTACATCTCATATGCAATTGATCTCCATTCAAAATTGTTCCTTTCCAACTACTTAACTTCCTTTTAAAGTATTGCAAACCAATATCATTTGAACTAGCATTATCCACAGTTACTGTAAGGACCCTGCCAATTCCCCACTCCAATAAACATCTTTCTACTATTCTGCCAATTAAATCTCCACTATGAATGGCAATTGGACAAAAATTAATTATTTTTTTGTGTAATGTCCAATTGTCATCAACAAAATGAGCAGTCAAACACAAGTAATCAATATTTTGAATTGTTCTCCACAAATCTGTTGTGAGATACACACTTGAAGTCAATTTTCCAAAAAATTGTTTCAACTTTCTCTTTTCTTTTAAGAGTTGTTTGTAAAAATCCCTTGTTACAGTAGCACGAGAGGGAATATCAAAATTTGGCTGCATTTCATGACAAAACTTACAAAATCCCTCCTTTTCAACATGGCTAAAAGGTAATTCATCAGTCATTATCATTATAGCCAATGCCCTCCTACATCTTTCTTGATCAAATATAGGTATAGGAGATTTCATTTCCACCACTTTCAATTTTTTGTTTGATTTATATAAAGGAGACTTCTCGCATCTAATTAGATGATTAGCTAAAGAACTAGTACCCACATTACTTGGACAAAATATCACATTCTGACAATAGACACATGACGTTCTTCACTCATTTTTAGAAAAACATCAAAAATGTTATAATGGTTCCAAACCCATGATCTACGATTTTCAAACTTACCCTCACTTTGGGTATTACTTCTATTCTCTTGGGTGCTTGAAGTTTGATGTTTTGTAGGAATTCCAAATTGCTCACTACTCTCAGCTGTCGTACGAATATCACCTCCAATGCACATCTATGACAAAACAAAACAAAATATGTGAAGAATGAGCGAGTGACAAATGCTTTTCAAAAACTGAAATTCAAACCAATCAAGAACAGATATGTAGATCATAAATAGAGTGTTTCAAATTTTCAAAGTTTCAAAGTCATATCGATTCAAAATCCTATGATCAAAAGAGTTTGATAGACATTTATATGGACAAAGCACAGTAAGGAACAGTTCCAATTATGACAAAGTGTAGCAAGCGTAAACAAAAGGGAAGGCCTTCATAAGATGAAAATTAAAGAACAAAAATAGAAATATAGCATCCTGAAAACTTGTAACCAAATTACGTTCAGCATGTCATTATTCATACAAAACAATTCGAAAATATAATTATGACTTCAAAACTCTTTTTTTGTCTCCTTCACTCTATGATTTAACCAGAATATTACCCAAAAATTATACTGCTCCGCAGACAAAAGAGAGCAGGGGAGATTTACAAGAGTAACCAAAAGTGATGTCTTTCCACGGGATGAAAAAAAGGGTAAAAAACATTGGCGGCCACTCAACTTTTGAAATCGTATACTTATGACCACTCAACTCACAAAATTGCGCAGACAGCCATCCAACTCCTAAAAATGGCTACCCGTCATCCTTCTGTTACTTTCCATCGTTAAAGGCCAAACGACAGGCTTGCCACGTATTTTTTTAGGGGCAAAAAGTTCTGTGTGAATGAGTTAGTGTTCCATGTGTTTTTTTAGGGGCCAAAAGGTTAGTGCGAATGACTTAGTTTGCATGGTCTTTCTCTGAGGCAATTCATCAAGCAACTGGCGTGCATTTTCCGATTTGAGTAGGGAACTAGTTTCCTTTGTTTGTGTGTGAGTTGTGGGATAGCCAAAATCAGGGCTTTCCACACCAACATCATCAGAGGATATTGCCAAAAAAAAAATTATAGTAAACTACAAAAATTTTGAAAAAAAAAAATCATACTATCCACAAAATTGTCTTGGAGATTCTGTGTGTTTGTAAGAAAAGAAGAAAAGAAGAAGAACAACAACAACACTCACACCCTATATAGAGCTTTGCAAAGCTGTTTCTTCAGCAAGAAGTAGCTAATGGTGGTAAAGAAAGAAATGTAGAAAAAGGTCTTCGGTGTAGACCCGACAGACCCGTTTGATGACCCATCTCAAATTCTTCATCTATGGTCTTCGGTGTAGGAAATTGGGAGCTTGCAGGTTGTTTTTCTTCATACCCATGAGTTTTTGGAGCCATGGATCATTAGAAAATCATGGGAAGGGTGTAAAGATGAAAGCTTGAAGAACCCGGTACTTCGCTCAATGAAGCTTCGAGTGAGCTGCGGAAATCAACAAAAAATCGGGATAGGTTGAAGACGAAAAGCTTGAAAGGTTGAAGACCAATAGTTCAACTGCAGTGGCCACATCTGTGGATTCATTGTGCTAAAATGTTGACTATAAGGAAACGTGCCAACAGAGCCTTTCTGGAGCCGATAGCAATGACCCCAAAGAACTCCTCAAGCATGCATTCAACGTTTGAATTGCTAACATTAGAGATGTTATCTCCAAGTCTGCTCTTATCCAAGATGCTGCTAAAGATCCCAAGACTTCTGTCTGACTTTTTTGCCCCTAAAAAAACACATGGAAAGGCTGCCATTTGGCCTTTAACGATGGAAAGTAACAGAAGGGCAACGAGTAGCCATTTTTAGGAGTTGGATGGCTGTTCGCGTAATTTCATGAGTTGAGTGGTCATAAGTATACGATTTCAAAAGTTGAGTGGCCGCCAATGTTTTTTACCCTGAAAAAAATGAACAGACCCCTGAACTGGTAACCAAATTCTATTCAGCATGTCAATATTTAGAGCTTCAAACATTCAATTTATCCACAGTAAACCTTGTAACAAGCTTTTGAAGATGAAGGTGCAACTTTCATAGTCCAAAAAACACAAGAACAAACACTAAGTAGACAAATAACCTTATAGGCAAAGGGGAAAAATGGCAGAATACGTGGATAGTAGATCATGTGATTTAGATGTGAGTTTGACATATAAATTTTATGTTCCATTACTCATTCACTTAACATATCAATTTTCTTCCTTACGTTCATAACCCAGATAGTTTTTTAACAAGCAATGGACCAATCATTGAAAAAAAACACCATTCCACAACAAATCATGCATATGTTAGATCAGTAAGTTCAAAAAGAAAAGCAAATTGAGATGCATTTGTTTTTACACAAGAAATTATCTTCGTCATAGTAATAATAAATCATTACATCATCAATGAAAACAACAAAAGTCAACCCAGCTCAAAAAAATCCATCTCAGAACCAAATATTTGCAGCTGAATCTCCCATTTGCAAATGTCTGATTCAAACACTAGCTAAGTTAACCAAACAAAACTCTATTAATTCCAAAAAATATACAAAACCTACGAAATCCGACCTAAAACAACAAATCCACTTCTCGCCAAAAACAAATCATCCATGACTTATAAAAAGGACAACAATATTAGCATTAAATACTAGTTCTTGTTCAAACATAAGCTCTAGGCATTGTAGATTTTACAGCTGTATCTATAATTCAAACCCAAAAACCTCCATAAACCCCATCAATCATTACGGTAGGAGGAATAATTAGGAGAATTAATGTAGAAATGAAAAGAAAAATTTTTGCATATGAATTTTACTTCCGTTGGTCTTGTCCTCCTCTAAAAGTATGGATCGAATTTGGAGGCGAAGATGATCAATTTGTTGTTGCCAAAAAAAGTTCGAAGGCAAAAAGAGCAAATTTCCTCTAGCAATTAAGGTTTAATTTTGAATTCGGATTAGATCGGATCCATCGGTGATCCGATCCGATGTAGTAAAAAAAATGAGTTGACCCGATTTTATTTGATCCGATCCAATCCGATTCGAAATTTCAGATCGGATTAGCAGATTGATCCGATCCGCGGGTCAATTTTGAACAGCCCTACTTGAGCTTTTGTGCTATGCATGCGTATTGAGAAATTTATTACAAACTCAATTTTTACATTATTTCTCTCCGGAAAATGGCTTGAATTATATGAGTGTGAATGAAATTTTGAAAGTTAATAATGTCCATCAATCATTTGAGTGCCTATGATCAATGACTTTTTTAGATAACAAATATAAAGTTTTGTACAGATTTAGATTTATAAAATTATATGTGCTTTAATCTTTACATAGTTTTTTTTCGGGAGATTATTTTAACTTTTACAATGCACATTGGGCAGTATAAGATTCCACACCCTACATCCCTTGTATTCCCTTTGTTCCAAAAAAAAGAATTCAGTTTTAATTTCATATAAATTTTTTAAAGTAAAAGGTATAACACATGTAATGCACAATTAAATGTATACATTTATATTTTTATATTTATTTTTTAAGTTGAGTTATGTGTTGTCATTATTATTAAATATAATATAATAGTTTCATATTAAAAGTGATTTTTGGGACAATTTTTTTTTTTAAAAACTAAACTTTTATTTTGAGACAAAGGTTATACTACTGAATGGATCAGAAGATGTCAAGATTAGCCTAGATTGACTCAATACTGAATGTACAAAAATGAGAGAAGGAGAAGTTCTAGAACAATAAAGAAGGAGAAAAAGAGAAGAAAAAAACGAAAGAGAAGAAGATTAGGGAGCAATTTCCATTTCCAACCTAGTTGGATTACATATCAGCTGCATTTTATGTGGTTTTGCATAGTGTTAACTATCAAATTGTTAGTTAGTTACAACTAACTAACTGATATAGCCCTAACCACAACAATTCAGCAAATTAATTCATCAATGCCTTTTTACTAAAATGACTATGTTTTAGCCATTTTTATAAAATCAAACCCTGATTGTATTAAGAAACTTGTACGACATCGCTCCACTTAAGCCATATGATGTCATTTCTCCTACAATTCCTGACAATTATCCACTAGTGAAAAACAGTCTTGTCCTTAAGATTGAAATTGTGGGAACTGAGTTTCGATGAAGGCTAGATCCTTCAAGCTGCTTCTACTTTGCTAAAATCTTTCCACTAGATAAGCCATTGTGTAACTGGATGATTTTGGCACATTATCATCCATTATTGAATGATGGAAAGAGGGTCAACGGGTCAGATGTCCTCGTTAGTTAACTAAGGTAGTTCAAAAGTATTAACGGGCTTATCTCCTAGTTTCTTTTTGAGCAGTGAATCATGGAAAACTAGGTAGATTTTAGCACTTGCAAGTAGCATCAATTTGCAGGCACCCTGACCATCATGCTCCAAAACTTCAAAAAGGCCATAATAATTGGACACAAGTTTGAGGGATGTGCGCACTACAATAGTATACTGCCTATAAGGCTGTAGTTATAGGTATACCATGTCTTCTAGCTACCTAAAATTCTCTATCAATGTGATGGCAATTTGCAAAATGCTTGATACAGTTTTGAGCTTTCTGAAAATGCTCTTTAAGTGCTTGTAAGACAGTGGTCCTTTGCTATATAGTCCTAAGGGAAGAGGGATGGGTAAAGTTCTATACAATGCTTTGAATGGGGTCATTGAGATGATAGAGTGCTAATTGGTGTTGTACTACCACTCGGTCATGGCTAGCCATTTGCTCCAAGTGGAAGGTTTCTCACAAGGAAATCATCTAAGATAGGTTTCCAAACATTGATTGATACTTTCACTTTGGCCATTGGATTGGGGATGATAGGTTGTGTTGTAACATAATGAGATTCTCAAAATTTTGAATAATGCTTGCCAAAAATAACTTGTGAAGAGTCTGTCCCTGTCAATAACTATTGAAGCTGGAAGATCATGGAACTTGAAAACTTGATCTAAGAATACTTGAGCTACATTAGAGGCATGATAGGGGTGAGTCAATGCAATGAAGTGAGCAATCTTTGTAAGGCAATCTATTACCACCACTATAGTATCTTTCCCATCCGAAAAGGGTAATTTTTTCACAAAGTCGATGGTTACATGACTCCAAGATTGCTGAGGATTTCCAGGGGTTGTAATAGCCCTAGATATGATATATGCTCATCTATTTCGTTGGCAGACCTCACATTCACTAACTAATTTAATGACATTTTGCTTGAGAGTTGGCTAGTAGAAAAGGAGCTCAAGTCTTTAGATGCAAGCTATTTGACTTGAATTACTTCCAAGAGGAGAGGTATGCAGGTTCTAGATAAGCTGCTATTTCAAGTCAATGGTACTGCCAACATAGAGCTTTCATTTTCTCCTTAGTACCTCCCTTATGTTGGAAATTAGAATCAGCTTGAGGATCAATGAGTAGTTTACTCATGAGGTTCTAATATTCCAGGTTTTTTTCATAGCTCTGCTCTACCTAAGACATCCAAGTAGGCTTCATAGCTGAAATGACCATGTTGCTTTGCTCAACATCTACGGTCTCATTCTATGACTCTCTTCTTATAGGGCATCAACCACAAGGTTTTTTTCCCCTTTCTTCTACTGAATTGTATAGTCAAGTCCCATGAGTTTGGTTAACCACTTGTGCTGGAGAGGTGTAGTGAGTTTCTATTATAGCAAATACTTGAGAGCTTGATGGTCTGTTTTTATCGCAAAGTGTGGCCAGCCACATAATGTCTCCATTTGTCACAGTCACGACTAAAGCAACTCTTTTTCATATATTGATAGGCCTAAATTCTGAGAATTAAAGGCCCTACTCATGTAGGCTATAGATTGTTTGTCTTGCATCAACACTAGCCCCATATCTTTGCTATAAGCATCAGTTTCAATGATGAATGATTTGGAGAAATCGGGTAACCTCAACACAGAAGCAGTACTCATAGCTGATTTTAACTATTGAAATGTTGCCTTAGCTTCAGAAGACCAGTGGAAGCTATCTTATTTAAGCAAATTAGCGACGGGTTTAGCAATGACCTCAAAGCCTTGGATAAATCTTTGCTAGTATGCTATCAAACCTAAGAATCCCCTTAAAGCTTTAACATTCTTAATTGCTAGCCAACTCAAGACACATTCCCCTTTTTGCATGTCCATACTAACTCCCCTATGTGAAATCACATGCCCCAAGTACTTCACTTACTGCTGAACAAAAGAGCACTTGGACATCTTGGCAAAAAGTTGATGATTTCTTAAAGTCTTCAATATAACTTCCAGATGTTTTTTGTGTTCCTCTAAAGTAGGGTTATAAATCAATATATCATCAAAGAATACAAATACAAATTTGTGCCAAAAAGGTTGAAAAATCTAGTTCATGAGGGCTTGAAATATGGCAAGTGCATGACTAAAAATTCATAGTGACCTAAGTGTATTTGGAAGGTAATTTTTGGAACATCTTCAAGTTTGACCCTTATTTGATGGTATACAAACATAAGATCAAATTTTTAATAAAAATTTTATCCAGAAAGTTCATCAAGAAGCTCATATATGTTAGAAACAGGGTTTTTGTCTTTAATTGTAAGGTCATTTAGGTATTTATAATCAACACAAAATCTTCGAGTGTTGTTTTTTTTTTTTAACTAACAAAACAGGAGATGCAAATGGACCATTACTATTGATATGTCCAATAAGGGTATAAACGAGCCAAACATAAATGAACGAACATCATTCGTGAACTACTTGTTTATTTTTAAGATTGTTTGATATCAGCTCGTGTTCGTTTAAATTTTCATATTTGTGTTCGAGTTCGTTTATGTTCGTTTATTAGTGTTCGATAAGTATTCATGAATATGTTCATTAATACATTAAATGAACATGTTCATGAACAACTCATTAACATGTTCGTGAAGGATTAAATGAACATATTCGTGAAGGATTAACAAACATCTTAACATATCCTGTATAATAAGTTATTGAAATTAAACATTCTCATTTGACCAAAACAACGTCGTTTTGACAATTACTAATATTATTTTTATATTATATTTATATTATTAGTTTAATATAAACGAATAATAAATGAGCTTTATATGAACATTAAACGAGCTTGTTCATGAACACTAAACGAACCAAACATATTTCTGTTCATATTCG
The DNA here is from genome assembly GCA_020080225.1 of Gynochthodes officinalis. Lineage (NCBI taxonomy): Eukaryota > Viridiplantae > Streptophyta > Magnoliopsida > Gentianales > Rubiaceae > Gynochthodes > Gynochthodes officinalis. The sequence continues at coordinate 5,854,170 of CM034616.1, forward strand.
GTTAGTTTATTAAACGAATGGTAAAATCTGTTCGTTTATTGTTCGTTTAACTTAACAAATGAACAAAAACGAACGTAATCAAGTTTGTTCATGAATTGTTCACCAACCATACTAGTTCATTTACACCCCTAATGTTCGAGGGCCTGGAGGGGTGGTGTGAATTGGGTTCTACCTTGGCCTAACTGGGTTATAAAGGGTTCCACTAGGTTCTGACAAGTTTAAACTTTTCGGTCCACTATTTGGGGCTCTACCCGCACATGCTTTACTAGTTTATTGATGTATGGATCAAACGAATATAATTCAAGACTCAAGTGGGTTTAAAGAAATGTAATTAATGTAATTAGGCCAGAATATATTTATATTTATTTTAAGTAGTAATTTGGGCTACTTGTAAGCCCACTAGCTTATTTTATTATTATTTGAATTATTTATGTTTTAGACTTTTGGACCCTTTGAAAAGGTATGAATGATCCTTGTTAGGTATGTCATGATCCAACATTGTGTTTGGGCTAATTAAAGTTTTTAAGGTTTAAATTTGTTATCTTTTCTTAGAATAGTTTATTTTTGTAGTTATTTCCGTTTTTTAGATTATTTGGAATAGGGCTTGTTAATTATATAAGGAAGTTGTGCCTCACATTTTTGTAAAGTGAGATGGAGAATTTGATTAGTAAAATATATGAGGATTGTCCTTACTTTTATTCCCTTTTGAGGACTTGAACTTATCAAGAAGTTGTCTTTGTGGCATTCTTGACTTATCAATCTGATTTGAACCACTAGATTGTGGCATCATTCTTCCATTAATCATACCAAGATTCTTAGTTCGTTACTGAGCTAAGGGTTGAGGTTTTCCAATAGTTCATTTTGTTGATTTCGTTAGGGGGTTTTTGGGGCCATGTTCATCTTGTTCGTGGCTTTCTAGGGTTTCTTCCCTATGGAGTTCACATGGTTTCTAGGGTTTCTTGCCTACAAGGTTCACATCAACTATGCTGAATTATACCATTTTGGAGCATTTCAATAACCTAATTTTATATTTCAATCTTTTGAGAATTTGGATACCTATAGGGTTTTAATTTGAAGGGTTGAGCATTAAGTTTCAAGGGAATTTGGTGATCTAAAATCCTATTTGGAGGTAATGTTTTAAGTGTTACAAAATTTTCAAAAAATTGCATCAATAACTCAGTGATTTCATCATAAACTTTTACCTTTCCATCCAAGCTATCTTCTGCCATTGCAATAGGTTGTATTTTGGAATATCCACTTGCTTGTTCTTGGGTTGTTCAACTTTTCCATGCAAGACCAGTTCTTCCCCTTTTTGCACCATTAGAATATATAGCTGTTTAAAGTCAAAGGTGTTAGGACTACATTTATACATCTAGTTCACACCTAGGATGACATCCCAGCCACCAAGTTCCATCACTCTTAAGTTATAAACAAATTTTGTGCCTTGTATCCATCACTCTATTTTAGGGTAAATCCCATAACTAGAAATTTTTGTACCATCTGCCATGACAAAATGCAATGGAGAGTGATGGTGATGTTTGTGTTCCAGGGACAATCTACTGGCCAACTACCACTGAATAAAACTACTAGTGCTTCCAATATATACTAGTGTGTTGATATTTGTCCCTTGCATCATTCCTAAAGAGTGATGGTCTTTTTTTTCAAGATTTCAGATTATGTGTAGAGGAAAATCTAGGATCCCATCAAGAATGGTTGCTCCTTCTTCCTGAAATTCTTTGGCAAAAACTCTGGATCCTCCTCATCTTCTGATAACATAAACACGTACTGCTTCATCTTGCAAATATGGCCTAACCCAAATTTTTCCTCGCATCTGAAACAAACCAAGATTGCGCTTGTGTTGGATCTCTTGGGGAGATATATTTTAGTTTCCCCTATTCCAGAATCATGGTTCTTTGCAATAACAGTGGTTACAAGTCTTCTTGGCCCTAATTGAGTAGTTCCTAATCTGGAGACCCAAAAGGAGGTTCAGTATAGGTTCTTGATGGCCTTTTGAATTTCTTGGAATTAACTTCCAAAGATTGTTCTTGTAAGAGTGCTGTCTCAAATGCCTCCATCAGTGTCACAGGTTTCAATATCTTAACAGTGGGTTTAATCTCTTCTTTAAACTCGCTGATGAAACTGGATATAAAATAATTTTCAGGCAACTTGAGGACCAACATAAGAGTTCTAAACTCTTTAAATTGTTCTGAGTAATTAGTCATAGTTCTTTTTTGTTGTAATTTATTAAATTCCTCCATTTCATTTTTCACTCTTCTTCCTGCGAATTTTTTAAACAATAGCTCACAAAATTTGTCCCAATAGATCTTTCCTATCATCAATTTGATGTTTTGAGACCACACATCAACCTTTCCAGTTAGATACATTTCAACTACTTCCATTTTCTTAAACTCCTCTACCTGATAGATGAAAAAGAATTTATTGCACTTTCTAACCCACTTATTCAGATTCTCACCTTCAAAGAAAGGCAATTCAACTTGGGATGCACAGGATTCGAATAACTCCCCACTCTATTCCATCTATCTTTATGAGGAACCAATGCCTTGTCTTTTGAAGTCGACCTCAAGTTGATGTCTAGTATTGGTAACAGTGGTGTTTTATCCTCAACCACTACCTCATCCATTAGGGTGTAAACAAACTAGTACGTTCTGTGAACAGTTAGTGAACAAGTTCGGTTACATTCGTTTATGTTCGTTTGTTAAACTCAATGAACAATAAATGAACAGATTTTACTATTCGTTTAATAAACGAACCGAACATGAATAGACATGTGTTCAGTTCGTTTATGTTTACGAACAAGTTCGTTTAATGTTCATGAACAAGCTCGTTTAGTGTTCATGAACAAGCTCGTTTAATGTTCATGAACAAGCTCGTTTAATGTTCGTTTAAAGCTCGTTTATTGTTCGTTTATATTAAAATAATAATATTGTTCATTTATTATTCACAACACATGATCATTGTAATATAGTGGTAAGTATCACGCCTCTAGGGATGGCAATTTATACCCGCCCCAATGGGTTCCCCAAACCCGAACCCGGTCAAAAAACCATTTGACCGGGTTTTTTTCGGGTTCGGGTTCGGGTTCGGGTTCGGGGATATGGAAAAACCCGGGCTCGGGCTCGGGCTCGGGTTCGGGTTCGGGGGTATCTAAACCCGCCCCGAACCCGTCCCCGATCCCCATTGTGTATATATTTTGGTTTATTGTGTTGTATGTTTCATATATCATCGGAAGTTAGTTTAATTGATCTTTCATTTTTTTTTCCCAAATGGCAAGTCATGAAAGTTTTTAAATAGTTTTAAATGAAAATATAATTTTTTAATAATAAATATCAATATGTTTTGTTAATGAAATTAGTAATTAATTGTCCATGTAATCAAATTATTCAACAAAAATATAGAATAATATTAACATTGAGCATCTCGTACTTGTAAAATGAATAATTGAGCATATCAACATAACTTTTATTTAATAGTGGACTCTCTTTGTTTAAACAAAAAGAAATTAAAAATAAATTCTTTTATTTAGGGGAACAAAAAGAATAAGTATAATTATTTTTTAGTATAATTAACTAATTATAAAAAATTTAATTTTTGCTTTTGTACTCTATTTTAATTCAAAAAAGAAAGGAACTTCCTTCTAATAGTACAAAGATTATGCTTCAATAGTTATTTGTCTTGTAACCTCCCAATAAACCACTTATCTAATGTAATGATGTTAAGAAAATATTTAATAAATATTTTATATGTCATAACTATGCTTTGCAAGTCTAACTAACTATTTGAGATTGTAAGCTATGAGTTACAATTCATACATTTATACATACATATTAAGTAATCATTAAATTCATAACTCATAGAGTGTATGATTCATCATTCATACAAATTACATTGAGTTATATTTATACATATAAGAAGTGTTATATATATATAAATATAAGATTATGGAGCTAATTAAGTAAATGCTATTGTTTTGAGCATTTGACCAATTGATTTGTATTACTATTACATATGACATGTATTATATTAGTTTTACTCATATATTAGAATTGATTGAATATAATATAAGAATTGAAGAAATGAACATATTTATAATTTTAAATGAAATAAAGTTAAATAATAAACAAAATGTTCTTCTATATAGTGACACTATTTTCTACTTTTAATAATCTTTGTGACATTGTATATGGTCATAGTGTTTCATATACACTAATCTTAAAAACTTTATAAATTTTTTCATTAAATTATTGCTTCTTTTTTTTCATTAAATTGTTGCTTCATATCTTATTTATATGTACTTTATCAAAATATATATAAGATTATGGAGCTAATTAACTAAATGCTACTGTTTTGAGCATTTGACCAATTGATTTGTATTGCTAGTACATATGACATGTATTTATATTAGTTTTACTCATATATTAGAATTGATTAAATATAATATAAGAATTGAAAAAATGAACATATTTATAATTTTGAATGAAATAAACTTAAACAACAAACAAAATGTTTTTCTATATAGTGACACTATTTTGTACTTTTAATAATCTTGGTGACATTGTATATTTCCATAAAACAACCATTAGATAATAAATTTTGATGCTTCAACTTGTAAGAAAACGCAGAAGCATTTGAATGTCCTTTATTAAAAGATATATAGTCCTAGTGTTTCATATATACTAATCTTAAAAACTTTATTAAATTTTTCATTAAATTATTGCTTTTTTTCCCATTAAATTACTGCTTTATATATTGTTTAGTTTTATTGAATTGTTAAATAAGTAAAATATTTATAACTAATAAGTTTGATTTGATAATTGTAATATAATGGCATTAGTGTAGTAATTGAGATATTAAAATCGTAACTATAATATTAGTACATTACATCATACAAGGAAAAAAAAATGTATTAAAAAATGTAAAAATTATTGAAAAATAAGGTAAATATATGGAAAAAATAGAGAAAATAACATATGTAGTTGTGTACATATGAGAGTGCAAACTATGCAATTATTTTCTTTAATAACTCATCCCTATTTCATTTGAGTGTGTAACTTTATAATTAATCACCACAAAGTGATTAGTGAATATTTATTAGATATTTATTATTATTAACTTACGAGACCGAGAGAGTATTAAATTGAATGACAATATTAACTTAATAACTTTAATTTAAGTAATTTAAATTTTGAAATTTGAATTTGTACATTTTGAGAAAAAATTAATAGAAAAAATTTGATCATGACAAATTAACAATTATTCAATGTGCATTTAGAAATTCTAATTGATCATACTAATATAAAATGTTACATTAATTAGTTAAATTTTGTATTAACATATTAACTTATTAAGGGTGTAATTAAAAGAAAGAAATATATTTTAAGGATATGATTAAATAAAATTAGATTTATTGAGAGATTAAAATTAAAATAGAAAGAAAGTATTGGTATTATTATAATAATAACTATTGTAATTGGGCCAAATTGAAAATAAAATTACTTTAAATTGGACGATTTTGCAATTTTACAAAATTAAAACCATAATTTGGCAAATAATACTCCAATTTCCTTTGCTAGGGTTCTATCCTAAACTTTCTCCTTACTTTTTCAACTTCATTTGTTCCGCCCGCCGCCTTCCTTCTCCTTTGGCCTTTGCTGAGTTGCTCCACCTTCCGTCGCCTTCTTTCTCCCTTTGATCGCGTTCTGCCCTTCTGCCGCTTCCCTTCTACTTCTTTTATAAACCAATGGTTGGACTACAGAGCGCGACAATCCTCTCGTTGCAATGAAGTTCAAATCAGAACCCATAGATCAAGACCCCAAATCTGCAGGTTGGGAACTTCTTCTTGAGCCGTTCCACAAGGCAAAAGCCCCACCAACACCAAGGCGGGGACTCCTTCAGTCGTTCCCTACCTCTGCAGGTTCTGCTTTAATTATTCGCAAGCTTAATTATAACACATCAATTTCATTCCTTGTCACCACTTTTTTATTTATTCTGGATCTTGAAGCATGCGGTTGTATTAGACCTGGAATTATTGAAGATTTGGTTTATAATATTCAACTTTGGTTTCTCTTATAGAACTATGGTACGGCAAATGTTATTTTGGTGATTGGAGTTTCGGGTTTAAGCATTTGGGTTCACGTTCGGGTTGAACCAATTTCAGGGATTGGGTTTAACCATTTTGGTTGGGTTCGGGGAACCCGAAACCCGATCGGGGGCGGGGATGGGGTTTTGAGTTAAAACCCGATCGGGTTCGGGGTCGGGGTCGGGGATACCCTAAAATTTCGGAGTCGGGAATGGGTATAGGAAACCCGACCTCGAACCCGAAAATTGCCATTCCTACACGCCTCTCACCTAGGATACCCGAGTTCGATCCCTCCAATGGTGATTATTTTGCTTTTCTCTTTGGGATTTTCATATCCCATGTTGACTTTTGATGGAAGAGGAAAATGAGAATGCAAGTATAAAAAGGCCTTTTGGCTAAGAACAAGTGTAGTGAAAAAGCATATATTTCTTGGCCTTTTGGCTAAGATCAAGTGTAATATCTACTCTTATTATCAATTAAAATTTTTTTATATTAAAATATAAATGTAAATATAATATAATATATATAATAATATTGTTTGTTTAATTGTTTGTGAACATATTCGTTTAATGTGTTAAAGAACATGTTCACAAACTGTTCACGAATACTTATCGAACACTAATAAACGAACATAAACGAGTTTAAACACAAATATGAAAGTTTAAACAAACACGGGCCGATCTCGAACAGTCTTAAAAATAAACACACTATTCATGAATGATGTTTGTTCATTTATGTTTGGTTCATTTACAGCCTAATCCAATTGTTTGTCTTCGGTCAAAAGTTTAACCAGAGTATCCACTTTAGATTGAAGAAGGGATACATTAATATCCATTTTCTTGTTGTTCTTCATCATCTGCCCTTGAATTTCATTAGTCCTGGATTGAATTTCTATCAACTGTTTCTGCCTCACTCTAGTATGCAATTCAAAGTTCTTGCCTCTTGACTTGTTTTCCCAAGCCTTTCCACGCGTCCCTTCAGCCATCTTTCAAGTTTAACAACTTGGCTTTGATACCAATTTATTAGGATTAGCCAAGATTTGCTCAATCCTGAATGAACAAAAATGAGAGAAGGAGAAGAGAAGAAAAGAACGAAAGATAAGAAGATTAGGGAGATAAGGGAGCAATTTTCATTTCCAGCCTAGGTTTGATTACATTTCAGCTACATTTTAAGCAATTTTGCAGTGTTAACTTACAAATTGTCAATTAGTTACAACTAACTGATTTAGCCCTAACTACCACAATTCAGCAAATTAATTCATCATTAATGGCTTTTTAGTAAAACTTCTGCATTTTAGTCATTTTTACAAAATCAAACCCTCATTGAATTAAGAAACTCGTACCACGTCGCTCCAATTAAGCCATTCGATGCCGTTTTTCCCACAATTCCTGACAGAAGATTAGTTGCACTTTCATTTCTAAGTTGAGCCCAACTTAAGTTTGGAGCCTCTTGAACATTCATTTCGCAGTGGCTCAAAATAGATCGGAGTAGTTTTGCTTAGAGGAGATGTTCAAATTAAATTTGAGTTCAGCCCAAAAAACATTAGGGCCTATATAGCTTAATCAAACCCACCCTCACCGAAAGGACATAAAGCACTTGAGCAAAGCTCATTTTAGTATTCACCGTGCCCCCCCCCCCCCCCCCCCCCCCCCCCCCACCATTTCCCATGTCACAAAACACGCGACCATTGCACGTTTCAAATTGCTGAAACAGATGCAAAAACTTTGGTTGTTTCGCACGAACCATACAAAGACAAGACGAACACACATGGTTTGATTCTTAGAAGTATAAAAACATAGAGAGGCTACCATGGAGACCCTGACAAGACACCATTTTTATCATCTCAAACGTCGTTCATCCATAAAGAAACTGCGATCAAAATATCTTCTTTTTTTTTTTTTTTTTTTTTCACTTGGAGGTATCCCCACATTCACCGATGTCGCGGTCCGAACTACCCTTCTGCCTGGCGCGATTGTTGCGGGACCAGAGATCGTAAGTCACAACCATGCGCGCGACTAATCCTCCAAGCACTGAAACCGCCAACTCACTCCGGTTGGCGACCCAGATCACGGTCTACTGAGAACCCACGCTGCGCGCGACTAATCCTCCAAGCACTGCCGAATCTGACCACCCAAACTCCACCTGTTGCGGACCAGAGATCACGTGTCACTAACCACGCGCCGTGCGTGACTAATCCTCCAAGCACTGCCTGACCCAACTCCACCCAATGACGATAATGTGCTCGATCCTCGACCTCCCAGCGAAGAACTTGGCGCCTCGCGAAACTAATATGAACCATGCGCCTGGGCAATAAAATATCTTCCACATGTCACTTTTTGCTACATCTTGCCGCCCCCTTGTTTTCTCATACATTTTTCACATGTCTAGTACGCCTTGCGTTGTCATTTTCCTTTTTGATGTCTATTATCCAGGCCAAAGAATCTTTTGGCTGTTGTGAATGCAGGGGCAAATTTAGGCACAATTAATTATTATAATAGTTTTTTATTTTAAAATAACAAGTAAATTTGCTATCAGTTATGCACTAATTCTTTAATTTTAAAATGTTACTAATAATTACTGGATTTTATTATTCTTTATTCTAGCAATGGGAACAATAATGACATAAAAGCACGAGTATCACAGAATGAGAAAATATAATATAAAACTAACAAAACAAAAATGAGAAATTTCGTCACCGGTGCATATGTACCAAAAAAAAATTAAAAAATCAACAAATACACTTGCAACTGATTTTATATTAATTTTCTAATTTTCTATCTTTTTATCATGAAAAATTTTATTAAATAAAAATACATAAAGAATACTTATTTGTGAAAGTGAATGAATTAATTTAAGTAATACCTTTTACATTTCTTCTCTTTCAAAATTCTCAACAAACATGAAACGTTGCTTCTTTTTTTTAAATTTTGACTAAGTGGGGCTTCTTCATCCATCTATTATACTCCTTTCATCCTGAAAAACATAATAAAAAAGAGTTAACTTTTCGTGTGAAATTTTTATACTATTAATAATAATAATAATAATAATAATAATAATAATAATGTATAACTCAAATATAAGTGGCAATTGGGCGAGTTAAATCACTAATAGATTGAAATTTTACGAATTATAACCCATCACAATCAATATAATTACAGGGCAAATTTAAATTGGGTTGCACTTGGATTGGCTTGAATCCAATCGACCCAATATGTTAAAATTATTATTTTCAAAAATTTAAGTGGTGGTCGGCCAATCAAATTTGGGCTAGCGATAGTTTGGCTACTGTTGGACTATTGGTCAACCAACAATTGAATTTTTTTCAACTAATAATTTTTACCTATAAAGTTGACTAGGTTCAATCCAACCCAGTTTATTAAATTATATGACCCATTTGACTCGTAACACAATTAACCTATAGGATCCAACCCAATGGATTAAAATAATAGGTTGATTAGGTTAATTTTTGGATTGAGTTGATTTTTGCCGCTTCTAAATTAAAATTAAAGAGTAATGATAAAAATATAAAAGTATAAATTTAATTGTGCATTAAATGTATTGTATCTTATAACTTTAAAAAAATTATATTAAATTAAAAGTGAACTTATTTTTTAAGATGAAGATAGTACTATTTAATAATCCTCCCACTTAGAAGCAAATATGGGTGAAAATAGTTTAGGTGAGTTTTGTAAAAGATGGAAAGAGAAAATACGTTATAGACTATTTGCTTCCTCGCTAGAATTGGAATGAGCTGTAAATTAAAGAATTTTTTTATTATGTTTAGTTAAATTTTATGATTCTTTTTTTATTTTATTTTAACTCATTTATAATGTTTATTTTATAACATTTTTAAATTACGTAAATAAACTATAAAATTCAAATTAAAATTTATAAAAAATATATTTAATTTTAAACCAATTCCAATTCTAATTCTATCAAGGAACCAAACGTACTCTTAAAATATTTATTTTTTCTTTGTTTATTTCTTTACCAAGTGAACCAATTTTTTCCGCTATTTTCACAAAGTTTGTACACATTTGATTGACAAATTAAGATGTCTTCTAATACTTTGGAAACTAAGAAATGAACTGTTACACAGGATCTCCCAATATAATAATAAAAGTAAGACGTATGAGATCAACTTATCAAATTCTTATTGAAATAAAATTTACCCAAGGAAAAGCACAAAGCTGTCTCAAATTTTGTCATGATTTTAAAATAATAAATAACATTTCTTATTATTGGGTTATTTTCCATTTCAAGAATTCTCCCATAATATCTCTAATTTCTTACTCTCATAACGTTTTGTTCAAATCTTTAAATTTATGAAGATTGCTCTTTCTTATACATGCAAGAAAATAGGAGTGTCACGATAAATATTGTAGACTTATTTCTCCTCTCCATTTTTTAAAAAACTTTCCAATGATGAACTAACACCTACTTCAGCCACTTACAGTTTGGGGGGTCCACCAAATCCCCCAAACTCTTTTCTTTATTTTTTATTTTTTTTATAAAGTAGGAAATCGCTTAACAAATTTTAAGTCTTTTATTCAAATTGTTCGCACTTAATTTTAAATTCCTTTGCTTTCTTCTTTTGCCCACATAAATTTTTTAAAATTCCTTCTCGCTTTTGGCTATGTTTGGACAATGTGTTACATACAAAAAATTATTTTTTCTCACAAAATAAATAAAATATCTAAAAACATTTTTATTTCAAAATTTAAAATTCAAATTCTCCCTATCAAATTCTCCTCACATAATTTTAAAAAATTTCCCCTCCAATACAAATTTTCTTCTCCCTCCAAAATATTTTTCTTACAAAAAAATCTCACCATAATTTTTACACATTCCAATACAAAATTTTCCAAATAAACTACAATCCAAACATAATTTTGTTCCCTTAAAAATTAAAAAAAAAAAATCTAAAGTGCCCTTTTATTACTAAAGTTATTAAAACCATTTTAAATTAAAACAATGCACTTATTCTCATATACTCCCTCCGTCCTAAAAAATCACTTTTGATTTGGTACAGTTTTTTTTTAAAATTACTAGGTACAATACATTTGAAGCACAACTAGACGTATAATTTTATATTTTTATTCTTACTTTTTAATTTAGTTATACATTGTTATCATTAATAACAGTAATACAAAAACTTTACACCAAAAATAGACTTTTTTTTGGGAGACAAAGAAAGTTTTTTAAATTGGACTATGTTTTTGGAAGGGATGAAGTAATTATTATAAACTTTAAATTACATTACTAATTCTATATTTTTGAAGTTCTATAATCTCAAATACTTATAATTATTGTTAACGTAATTGGTAATTTCAACTTCATTAACATTTTCTTTTGACTCTTTTTTCAGTTTACACCCACTATCTCAAGCTTTGGATCGAACCAATTTGTTAACACAAATAGTTTATAAGAGATGGTTGAGTTATTTGGGCCAATATTTATAACTCATTAAAAAAAAAATTGTGCCGTTCACATCGAAATCCTGACTCCACCCTTCCTTATGCCTATATATGTTGTCTGTTCTCAATACTAAAAAAAATATACTCGTATAGTCGTATATATTGACACTTTACTTCGGACTAACATTCTTCATTTTACAGTTGTCATGGGTAGGGGTGTAATTCGGTCGGGTTTCTCGGTTTTCGAGTTATTTGATTCGATTTGAATATTTTCAGAATTCAAATTGAAAACTGAATTGAATTCGGCCAAATTCGAATTCAAAATTCGGTCGAATCAAAGTAATTTGGCCAAATTCGGCAGGCCGAATTCTACCAAATTAACCAAATTCAAATTTGGCCGAATTTGGCCACAATTTTTTCCCATGTTTTAAGAGTAATTTTTCAATAATAAAATTAATTTTTCAATGTTCAAACTATCACAATAACAAACCACATAATATAAAAATTTAACAACAAAAGTCCAAATATATACTACAAAGTTCCACCAAATTAGTAATAATCCAATTCACCACAAATTACATGTCCAAATTCTCAATTTCATGATAAAAACACAAGAAATGTCCAAGTCCAACTTCAACATCTCCATAAACATAAAATAACAACAAACACATTTCCGTCGCTCCCATCTTTCAACTCCCAAAGTTCCCACTTCAGCTTAAAAATATTACAATTGAAAAGGTTAAAAATGTTCCACCATAAATAATAAATCCAAATTTTGTTACTTATTTAACAATTCAATAAAACTAAAATCACAAAAATTATATATATCTTTTTACTATATAGCAATTAGAATACATGCATACATACATACATACATACATATATATATATATATATATATATATATATATTGAATGTAAATCAAGTAGTAATATAGAGAAGTAAATAGTTATACTATTTATATGCACCTTATTTGTATATAATTTAAGAATAAATACATGTTCGATACAAAAATTGTAAATTCAAAAGTAAATAAAACCACACATTCAATTATTTTGGCAATTTTTGATATTTCAAACTTTCTAGTTTTGAATTATTAGCAATTAGTATAAATTAGAAGTAAAAAATACTAAATAAATAAAAATTTGTGATTATTAAGTTAATAATAACCAATACCTAATTATTACTCACTAATCACTTTGCACTTTTGTGGTTATTATTTTTAAATTATAAAGTTATACACTCAAATGAGACATGGATAAATTACTACGGAAGAGAATTGCTCTATTGTATTTGTATACTATATACATTATTTTTTTTCTCACGTTTTTCACTTATTTATCCATTTTTTTCATAATTTTTACACTTTTTAAATAGATTTACATTTAATCTTCTTCAACATTTAATCTATTCCAATTTACTATACTAATGACATTTGTACAATTTTAATATTTAAATTACTATACTAATGTCATTATATTACAGTTATTAAATTAAACTTATGAAATATAATTTTTTTTAACATACTCAACAATTAAATAAAACTAAAATCATAATATTAATACTTTTGTCTATTGTATATATATATTATTGTAAACCAAGTAGTTTTGTAAATAAATAAATAATTACATTATATATATATATATATGCACACTATTTGTATATAATTTATAAATATGTATTATATACAATAAAATACAAATTAAAAAGTTAAAATACACTCAGGGTCATGAGTTGCGAAATGTGTGAAATTTATGTGAGATTTGTTGCCTCATTTGCACTAATGATGATCACAAAACTTTTTTCAAATTATAATTGTCCATCATTGACCCCCATATAAAAATCGTAATAGGTTATTCCTTATTTTTGTTGCTTTTAGTTAAAGCACTCCCCAGTTGGAAAGTTGCTTGATGCTGAAGATGCGAGAATGATAAGGTTAAATAAATACATACACAATGGGACAATTTATGGGATGGATAAAATATCGTAATTCTGGAGTTGCAAATGGGGAAATCAGTGGTCCACTCCATACTGTACCATAAACAACCTCCCACGCAACTAACACCGCAAAATGTGAAAATGCTGTCTCGGTGTCCCTTCCTCCCGGTGGTGCATTTTAACCCAACAGTCAACATCGTTAATAAAATAACCGACAAAACGGAAGGAAACGACCACTTGGTCCCACTGTTAGGATATTATGACCGAATAATAGGGGTCCAACTAGCACTTGGAGAGGCGCCGTTACAAAAACCCACCAATTTAGATTTCCGTTCAGTCGGAAATGACGGTTGCGGCCGTCAGTATCATGGGAGCAAGCCACGTGGAGTAGGTGCGGTGGGCTCTACTCTAATAGTTTACCTTAGTTTCATGATCACTTGTGAAAGAATTTAGTTTTAAAAATTTTATTATTTAATAAAAAAATTAAATTTTTTTATATTATTCTTAATAATAATAATAATGTATAAATTACATTAAAAATAAAAATAAAAATAAAAATAAAAACAAAAAATTATACATTTAATTACATATTAAATATGGTGTACCTTATAATTTTTTTAAAAAATATTATATTAGATCCAAAGTAAAATATTTTTTTCAATACTAAAGGAGTACATGCAATACAATGTAAGATGGTGCAAACATAAGTAATTTGTTACTAAAAGAGTAAATTTTTGGATGAAATATGCACAAATTAAGGGACATGTTTATCTATTTTAATTTTACTTAGTTTACTACACAAAAATTAAGGATATTGCTATAAAATATTGCGTCACAATTAAGGCTGTTCAAAATATAAAATCCGGACCGGTCTGATCCGATCCGGAATGTTTCGGATCGGATCGGATCAGATTTTGATCCGAATTAATCCGTTTTACTTTTTTAAAACATTTTTTTTAACTTTTTTCTTCTTCCTTTTTTAAATTTTTTTTTTGCTTTTTGCTTTTTGTTGTTTTTTTTTACTTTTTTTTGTTTTCCTTTTTTTTACTTTTTTTTTTACATTTTCATTTTCATATATAAACTCTATTGCTTTTTGCTTTTTTTACTATTACTTTCATTTTTTTACTTTTTTTTCTTTCTTTTTTGAAATTTTTTTTTTGCCTTTTTTTTTGTTTTACTCTTTTCTTCTTCCTTTTTAAATTTTTTTTTTTACTATTACTTTTATTTTTATATATAATGTTAAGTAATTTAATTTAGATTTAAAAATTTCATGTTAAAAAATTATCTATTTTTATATAAAGATAATAAATAATTTTTATTTAAATTTTTTATTTTTTTATTTTTTATGTAAATTAATTAGTATATTTTCATATAAATATTTTAATTTTTTATCACAAATTAACTAATTTTAATAAAAGAATTATTTAAATAATAAAAACATCAATTTATATTTTATAATTAATATTAATTATTTTCAAAAATATTTTTTTGCATTTAAATAAAAACGGATCGATCCGGTCCACTGATCCAATTGAACACCTCTAGTCACAATTATATAATAGAATAGAATAGAGATAAAGTATATAATAAAGAAAGCAGAAAGACACCAGAGATAGTAAATAAATTAGAGGAGAAATTCTTATTTCACTTTTCTTCACCACCCTTCACTAATGACCAAACTATGCTCCTATTTATAGGAAAACAATGATACACCTATCAATGTATTTGGATAAATACATACATGAGATAGGGATAAATATTTACATTAGATAGAGATAAGTACCTACACTAGATAGAGATAAGTATATTTATTAGATAGGATGAATATACATTGGATAGGGATATGAACAAATATTACATAGGGATGAATATAATGAATATCCATTCATATATTTCATAACACTCCCCCTTGGATATTCATTGTATTCATTATTTTACGAATGTGCATAATATTGTCTCGTTAAAAATCTTAAGTCGGAAAAACCCAGTGGGACAAAAATTGGACAAAAGGGAAAAAGAGTACAAAGTATAAATCTTATGATATTCCCTTTTTATGGATGCATTAGTTGCCTCGTTAAAAACCTCAAGTCAAAAACCCTATGAGAAAAATCCGATCAGAAGGGAACAAGAGTGTAATGCATAGTTCATAATATCTCCCCCTCAATTGAGCTATATAGCCACTGCTAGGGCTAATTAATCAAGCAAAAAAACATCTTCCTTTTTCTCGAAATTTCCCATTTGCACTTACATTGACAACTTCAAGTGTCAAGTATCATAAATTTTGCATATTAGTTATGAGATCAAATAAAATAATAAATGTCATATAAGGTTTATAAGCATTTTATTATATAGCCAAATTAGAGAAATAATAAAAGTAATACATTTAAAGGAAATCAACTAGAAAGAAATTATTCAAGACATCTCATCTGATGCTTGATTAAAGCAATTAGAGGTCCTAAAAAAAAATTAGAGATATCCAGGGATGCATTTGGTACTTCAGGAACAAGGGGTGTCCCACCAACAGAGATATTGTTGGTCTGAACATTGGTTATGGTAGTAGGGTTAATTTCAATAGCATGAGATTCATCACACTTGCTCTTATTTTTTAAAGATCAACAATACGTACGACAAGTACGTGACTAGTGCCCAGCCATGCCGCAACGATGGCAATTATTTTCATTAGTCACATTCTTCGACTTCTTATCTTTGTCATGATTTGAGCCAGAATTTGATTTCCTAGGGTGGTTAAATTTTCTACCACCTCTTCGAGGACTTTGTTCATGCCTGCACTTATTGCCTTTAGTATTTTTCTCAGAATTAGCATGTGCTTCAGGCAATGCTTTTGACCCAGTAGGTCTGAGATCATGATTTTTGAGGAGCAATTCATTAGTTTGTTCAGTAGTGAGGAGCATAGAAATCAATTCTGAATATATGGTAAATTGACGCTGTTGGTATTGCTGTTGCAATACAATATTCGAAGCATGGAAGGTGGAGAAAGTTTTATCTAACAGTTCTGTATCAGCGAGTTTGACATCGCATAACTCAAGCCGAAAAACAATATCTAATAAAGTGGAGTTATAGTCAAACACTGATTTAAAATCTTGTAGCCTGAGATGCTGCCAATCATATTGTGCTTGAGGGAGGATAACAGTCTTGATATGATCATACTTATCATTCAACCTCCTCCACAGAGTCTGAGGGTCTCAAACGGATAAATATTAAGCACATGCAAATGACGACGATAAAAATCGGTGCATTTGCTTTATCTTTTGCATTTGAGGTTCCGTTTGCTGTAATTGCATTAGCGAGACCTTGCCCTAGGAGGTGCATTTCCATGTCAAGGCACGGGACAAATAATTATTTCCACTCACTTCTACGATGTGGAATTTGAGCTTTTCAATGTTTGCCATAATTCTTGCAAAAAGATGAATCCTTAAATTAATTAGAAGGATTTCAAAATTATTCACTGCTACTTTAGGAGCAGGATAAATTGATTTCACAATCAAGAAAAGAAAAATGAAGAATTGGTAGAAGAAGATGGAAAATAGATGGAGTATGATAAAGAAAACCAAGAGAACTCCCACCTTGCAAAGATTACTTACTCAATTGGTAGATCTTCATACTGATAACGTGTTGTAAATTATTGCGTCACAATTATATAATAGAACAGAATAGAGAGAAAGTATATAATAGAAAAAGCATAAAGACACAAGAGATAGTAGATAAATTAGAGGATAAATTCTAATTTCACTTTCTTCACCACCCTTCACTAATGACTAAACTATGTTCCTATTTATATGAGAATAATGATGCACTTATCAATGTATTTGGATAAATACATACATGAGATAGGGATAAATATTTACATTAGATAGGGATAAATACCTACACTAGATAAAGATAAGTATATTCATTGGATAGGATGAATATATATTGGATAGGGATATGAACAAATATTATATAGGGATTAATGTAATGAATATCCACTCATATATTTCATAACAGATATAACAAAGGTACAATATTTAGTCCTGTTTTGGGACGTCCTTTTCCAAAAAAAAAAAAAAACTATTATATAATTGTTGTATTCTTATTTGTAGTACAACAATCAAATTAATTAAGTAAAAGAAATTTTTTTAATTTTTTGGTTGCCTACCTATAATTAATTTTTTTTCTAAATTATAATTTGTCCTTTCTAATTGTTTGTAACTACGCCAATCTACATGTAGAAATTTTTTTCTCTATTCTTCCATATAACTGCTTGTGAAATTAAGGTTTTTTCTTTTCATCTCTTTTAATGGACATAGAAGAAGAATATACCAATCCTAAGAATGCGTAGGATTTAAGACAACGCTAGAAAGATTTTAACTCATCAATTTTGTATTATTTAACAAGAATTCAATTGCATTTTCTGTTCAAATAGGGTTCAAACTAACCACCTCAATCTATTTTACCCTTTACTTTTCGGCTTCATATATAACGGAGTAAGGAAAATATATATATTGTTCCATTTATTTGGTTTTATACACTTGAGTGTGTCAAAGAGGTTAAATAAGTCTGAAAACTTCTATCTTGAAGTTTGGTTTAATCATTCTAATGAACCTAACATCATTAACTTGATTATTTTCAAACTAAATTCAAATATTTTTATCAAGTCAAGATTAAGTTGAACTCTAATAATTTTAATTATTTTTATATAAATCTTAAATTTTATACTTATTGAGTTGAGTTTAGACGAGTTTAAAAAGTAAATGAATTAAATGTGTTGTTTAAAATTAATTCATTTGATTAATTATGTCAAAAATTTTTTTTTTTAAAAAAAACTCTTTTGAATAGTTTGATTCTTTTAACAGTTCAACTTAAATTGTCCTAAGAGAATAAAATCTATAAGTAAACAACTTAGAAAGCGAAAGTTGTACAAGAGCAAATAATTAATTGAACTTGAAAGACTCTATAAGGTCGTTTTTGCCTCCAGTTTTTCATTCAATTTCAACAATAAAGTGTTGTCAGATTAAATTAACAAAAATAGTTTGTCTTGGGAACTCGGGAATTAGTTTACTTGAACCAAAGTCACGTGAAAAATAACAGTGAACGAAAGAAAGAGGATTAGAGGCGACAAAATATTTAGTAAAAAAGTTACCTAAAATTGGAGAAATGCTTTCATTATTTATTATATTTTTGTGATTAATTTATTGAACTAAATAAGTAGGCGTAATAGACAACTAAATTAAGAAATTTGATCTTTATTGGACTATTAAATCGGAGGATTAAATTCCTAGCAAATGTACCTCTATGTGTATTGCATGTTACAAATGAATTGAGTAAAAAAATTTAGCCACTTTTATGTGAAACATTTGAATAATTATTATTTGTTATAGAAATTTGAGCAGGAGGAAACAAAATTTTCTTAATGTGTTAATAAGAGGAATGTTATCAAAAAAAAAAAAATTAATTCACTAATTACTAATATTTTTCATGTTCTTGACTACGTAATCATGATCAAGTAATTATCAACTTGTATTATGCACGGTTTAAACGAAAAGAATACACGTAACATAAGTGTGTGAAGGAGAAAAACAATCATATATGCGTGAATATGTAAGAATGAATGATGAATTATTTTAAAACTTCATTTAACAATTAATGTTACCACGCTGAGTTAGTTAACTTAAAGAGGATTCTCTTCCAAAAGTATAAAAGCATAATATTGTGGAGGGCCAAGAAATTCAAATCATAAATGGACCACTTTTTCCGACATGTTTTTGGTCTTACGGAGAATTATTTGCAAAAGAGGGAGACACACAATCCTAATATACAAATGCAAAAGAACTTTTTGTTTAATATGTGGGCATGGGATTCAGAATTCAGCCAGCTAAAAAGAAAGTGATTCTTTTGGGGCTACTGAGTCCTTACCCCTTACTTTTCTTTATTTATTCTACCATTTGTGAGAACTTTATAACTCTAAATCATTTCTTTTCTCATTTGGTGGATCCCTCTCTTGCGGTTTTTTCATTGCATTTTCCCTTTTCCTCGTTTTGTTTATGAAAAAGATGTATCTACCATCATGGTGAAGAATCATTACTCATCATATACACAAGACACAATTTCATCATTAAGTTCTATGAGGGGGTTCTTCGAGAATAACAAAAATCTTTCATCCAAATTCCAACATATAAGTATCAGTGTTAAATAAACAATCTGAAGTACTGTGTTCTTTTTTTTTTTTTTTGTAAAATATTTTAGGTTGAATTTTTCTCTCAATAAAAAAACATTTTTCTTTGCATTTCACACAAACCTTTCATGTTATTGATCAAAGGGATAATCTTTTTTTCCCCCTTTTATCAATATGAATATAAATTCACATGATATGACTTACTGATTATTATTCAACAACTAGTTTTCAACACTTTCATTAATTACCATGTTAGACTAGGGGATACTCTTTTGGCACTTGTAATTGAGATATTTTTGAGAGTGGAATTCATTATACACAATGAATTAAATGGGGCATTAGAAATTCCCAAACACTGTTCGATCAATGCATCAAAATACATACATATAAGACTCCAAAAAAAAGCATTCTCCATTTCTTGGATATTCCAAATTTAACTATAGTTCGTTGAAGTTGAACTTTCTTTTCTACTTCCCATATGCTAAAAGGCAAAACATTATGCTTAGAAAATGTGACTTGAAAGAATAACTTCTCAACTTTATTAAAAAAGTTTTACAAAATTGACAATCCTTGAATGTTAACTTTTGCCATCTGTGCTTCAATTTTGCTTCATTGTAGCCTCGTTTACATGTTTTGACTTTCGGTCTTCAAAATTTGCAAGCTTTTGAAAATTAAAAAGTTCATTAGGGCACTCAAATGAAGTGGATCGTAGATATCATATGTGAGAAATCCACGTTTTACCAATTATTTTCATTTCTTATCTGAATTATAAGCATGACTAGATGTTTACTTGTTCCACACTTAATGTACAAATATCTCAAATAAATACCATATATATTTAGCCACACTAACACGTTTGTGAAGAAAGCTCTAATCAATACCGCAATAATTGGAGAAATAAACAAAAGATCAAACAGTTTCACACACTTTACTATCTATTGTATTAGTGCTCGTCTTCGCTTCTTCATCTTTATTTTAGTACTTTGTTTTAATTTAATTTTCATAATTACTGTTTGTTAAAGCATTTACGTACGGAATAAGTTTCAACCCCGTGCATGGTTTAGGCAATTCTTTTTTTGTGTAAAAAAAATATTTTAGTTATTTGACTATTTTATCTTTCTTTTATAACAATGATTATTATGATATTTAGTAAGAAAAAAGAGTTAATAAAATGTACCAAAAATAGAAGAGGTCGAATTACATAAGAATAAAAGATATTCGTTAGCTTATATTTATTTATTGATCGATTACCATTTAAAATTAATAATTTTATATTTATTGATTAATTTTTCATCAAGTAATAATAATACTAGAGAGTAAAATTAGGTATACACTTCATTACATTTTGCACAAGTTTTCATAATCACGTAATCAATTGATTGATTATGGAGGAACTACGAATAGTAGGGGTTAAAGTTCGACGTCATTTTGAATTAATGTGATATGTATCGATCACGCTATTTATAAAAGTGTACAACTAGTTTTAACAGTCAATTACTCAAATAAAATAATTTGAGATTTGTGCATTTTTATAACTCAAGGCTCAAGCATAGTAAAATAGAAAATGTGAAATAATAATAGTAATAAAAAAAGCTCTTTAAAATATTGAACATCACAAAGAATAAATGCATTTCACAATTTTAATCTATAACTTCGCAAGTAAACATGGATTCAATGAAAATGTGATAATCAATATTTTACCAAGGTTCCGTTTGATAATTCAATTAAGCATTAAAACTTAATTCATTAAATATTTAATTAATTAAGTGGGTTTGATAACTAAAAGTTAAATGTCTTCATGAATTAAGTAACTCGAAAATAATTGTTTAATAAATTGCTATTATGAGATAACTAAAACTTGATGCTTTAATAAATTAAGGTGACAGAAATATTAGCCTAAAAATAAATGATAAAACTTTCACTTATCAAACATAGTTTATTGGATTCAGATTTTAGACGTAAGATTTTGTTAGGAAATCGGAACCTAAATACATAATTTTATGAATTTTGAAAAAATTAAAAAATGAGGCAATCTTAATAAAGAAAAAGGGCAGTTTGGCCTTAAAATTATAAACATGTAGGGAGAACACCAATAACATTAAAAAAAAAAGAAAAGAAAAAAAGAGAGTATAGTTTTAGTTAGTAAAAACTAAAAAAAGGAACAATTTTGTGAAGCCTTCATTGTTATTTTTAAATAGGGTATATATGGATTGTAGGGTGTAAATGGATCATATTTTAAATGTGTTTTCATATTTTTTTGAAATAATATTTATAAAATAAAAAATTTATAAGAATACCTAAAAGTGCATTAGAAAATATAAAAATGTATTTTAATAATATAACCCATACACTGCGAAAATTTGATTTTTTTTAATGGAAAACTTTTGTACAAAAAGGGAGGGTTTCAACACTAAACAAGGTTTTTTTTTGTCGACAAACTGACACTAAAGAGATAAACATCATTTTACAAATGCGATTAACACGGAGAACAGCCTTTAGGCTGTGGTCTCTCCATTTTGATTTTCAAAATTTTCCTTCCCAGACAAAAGTTTACATTTTATCTATAATTACATCGAATGTACATATTATCTTTATTTTAGGAGAAAGTTCCCTGCGAAGGCGAAATTCCCTTTACTTGTACAAGAGCCCCATAACTAGACGGAATGTAAATGGAGGGATGTGTATGAGTTAGCATAGACATGAGAGAGAAAGCCAAAGAAATCATGCACATTACATGATATTTCAGTGAAAAATTTACCCCACATGGAATATACATATTCTCTTGATTGTATAACAATTTACACATGTTTCTAATTTTCTATACTATTCATTAATGTAAAATTATTTTCTACAAACCAACTAAAGTTACTTATTTGTTTGCACAAGCATTAAAGCCCACTATGTGAAAGCCATCATCTTTTGCAATTTTTTTCATTTGTTTCCTTAGACTTTGAAATTATTCAAAAATATATAGACTATTATTTCATAATCCATTGACGACCAAAATTAAGAATCACACAACTGTTGATGTAAGAACTTAATTAGTTTGTTGATACCTTATCATATAAAATAAAGTAATGACAATATCATTTATTTTTGGTATTGTAATAATGGTTTTAATTTGTTTATTCAACTCATATGTTATGAACTTATATGAAATAACGGAACGGCGAATGTTAATTTTGGTATTATAATAGCAATTTTAATTTGTTGATTAAACTAATAGATCATTCACTCTTTGGTATTGTAATAATGATTTTAATTTGTTAGATCATGAACATATATATATATATATATATAAAATATTTTAAATTAAGCATTTGAGGTGATATTTTTAGTTAAGGATTTAATGGGCATAAAAGCAAAAGGCAAAAAAAATTATATAATTATAAATTTCACAAAGTTTTGAGTGGGATTTTCTATTTTATTTAATATTGATAATATGTGGAAATTAAAAATGATGAATAATGTCTAAATTGCAATAAATACATTTATAAATTGAAAAAAGGACTTAATTAGTCAATATCTCTCAGAGAAACATATTTTATTGAGCTTAATGGTTATAAATTGTGCAGCCAATTAATTTAGGAGGAAATTTTTAAATTTTTAGATAAATTATCCAAACTTAGTAAAATAATAAAACTAAAAATCTTTATGTATTATTAATATTAATTAAAATAGACAATACTGAATGCATCATAAAATTGAGCACTCCACTTGGGTTTGGCAAAATTTTTTAATTATTTTATGAAACAAATCACTAAAAATTGGATTTGTAAAAAAATAAAATTTTAATTATTACTTGCGACTATTATTTTGATATATTTACTGTACTAACTACTTTGGTTTGGTAGCTGCTGATGCCTACTTCTATATTATCTTTCATTTCGCGGTGCAAAAGCATCGCGTCGATTCGTCAGGCTAAGAGAAGTCGCAAACTTCACAGAAGCATCGAATCATTTCCCAACTTTTTATATTCATTTTCAATCCCAAAAAACTTCTTATTTTTTCCCCATTCCCAAAACAGAACAAAAGAAAGCTCTCTCTCTCTCTCCTTCCCTCCCACAGTCCCACTTTCCTTCAACACACAGACGCACAGTGAGGAGCAACGTGCGACAAGAGCGGTGTCGTTTTATTGACTGTCGAAAAAACACTCGAGATCTCTTCCGGAAAATGAAAATCACAACGATGGGAAACTGTAGTGTCGGAAGCTGTAAATGTAATCACAACAACGAATTCAGCACCGACTCCGACTCCGGCGCCGGCGCAGGCACCGGCGACGACTGTGACCGAGAAGGAAGAGCAGTAGTGGTGGTTGGAGTGAAAATGGATTCTCGAAGTAAGGAGTTGCTGACGTGGGCTTTGGTGAAGGTGGCCAAGTCTGGAGATCGTGTCATTGCTCTTCACGTTATTGATCCCAAAACCGGTATGTTAAGTTTGCCATAAGCATTCCATTACTATGAATTTCGAGGATTTAGTCATTGTTTTTACTTATTCTTCGGTTAATTGGTTGATTCGGGAAGAGGATAGAGCGACTTTGCTTTCACTTGTGGAGACGTTTGATTCCGTGCTCGCTGCTTACGAAGGTTTCTGTAATTTAAAACAGGTAATACTTGAAAAAGCTTTTCATGGTGATTTTTAATTACTTTCTTCGTTTTCGGTTTGGAGATTGAAATTGCTGTTGTTTTAAGTATACTATTCTTTTTGGCTTTGATGAAAAGGAAGTTAAAGAAAGGAGGGAAACTTGCTCAAATTAAGCTTTAGCTGGTCTGCCGAAGGAAGAAGAAAATGTGTGGGGTGTGCTTAACGTAGCTTTATGGGGTAGAAATTGTTTTTTTTTTTTTTTTAATATAGTTATTTTCTTTTCATCCAAGATCAAATTTTTTATGTGGTGGCTGAAGAAATGGTGGAAAAAATAATCAGTTTAATGATAGGAAAGAGATGGTGGATTAGGAAGAATGGGGATTTACATTTTTTTCAAAGATTAATTGGTTTAGGAGAAGGTGTAATAGTTTGGGGGAATTTTTTGAAGGGGATCATTTTTCTTTTTCTCAAATGTTATTTTCTTCATTTGACTATTGAGAAATTGATATAATTCATGAATAGAAAGTAGTGTGAAGCTAACTTATGAGTTTTATGAACTGCATTTTCTTTCATATCATAGTTTGTGTTGGGCTTTCTAGAGATTAAAAAAAGTTGTTTGCCTGTTTTTTTTCTTTCTTATTTTCATTTTAATTAATAGTGTTGAAAATGCATGAAGACGAAGTTGATATAAGTACTGGATTTGGTGCTAATGTTGAGTGCGCATGTAGTAGTAGTAATAGGCAGACCTAATTGTTGTGTTGATGCACTCTGTGTAATTTAGGTTGATCTTAAGCTTAAGGTGAGCAGAGGATCCCCAGTTCGTAAAGTTTTAGCCCGAGAAGCCATATCTTATGATGCAATGAGCTTAATTGTTGGGTCTTCAGGAACCCAACACCCAATGCGTTCAGCAGTTGCATTGGCAAAGTATTGTGCCAGAAATGTTGGAAAGGATATCTCAGTTATAGCAGTTAATAATGGCAAGATATTGTTCCAAAGGGGAGCAACATCTTCAGTTGGCTGTGATTTACAAGTTTCTGATGCAGTGGAATCTAGAACAAAGAGGAAGAAGACCTTGATGCATAATCCTCTGAGCTTAGAGTCAAGAACATTTTCCTATGAGGGTTCTTGTTCACAGTTGTCATCATCAAGTACTGGTGAAGTGGACAATTGCCTGGCAGTGGTGCCCATCCAGAACCAGGAAGTACCTGAAGTAAAGGCTAGATGGGCTCTGCTTCGCAAGGTTCTTTTACCGAAACAAAAGGTGTCTGCACAATCTTCAGTTAAGAAGAGTTCTGTAATGCATTGGATCTTGAAGTTACCAAGCCAGAAATCTTTTGCATCTACTAGTCCTATTTGCAAACAAAATATTTCAGATACGGTCAAGTCCCATTCTTCTGATTCAGTTGAAGAGAAGGTTGCTATAATTCCAGTGGGAGATGATAATGCGTCAATCGTAGATTCTTCTGCTTCTAGTCTGGAGATCCTTCCTAAAGAACTTGAAGACCTTTCCGAAAAGTACTCATCAATATGTCGATTATTCAGTTACCAGGAACTTGTGTCAGCAACTTCTAATTTTAGAGCTGGTATCTCTTTTGTGCCTTCAAAGTTTTCCCTAATTGGTTTTTGAATACTTAGGCATTATTGTGTTTGTTCCTCATTATATTACTGATGTGATGTCAGATAACATGATTGGAAAAGGTGGCAGCAGTCGAGTTTACAAAGGGATTCTTCCAGATGGGATGGAACTGGCTGTCAAAATACTCAAGCCATCTGAAGATGTTTTGAAGCAATTTGTTTCTGAAATAGAGATTATAACAAGCGTGAATCACTCAAACATAATCACCTTAGTTGGATTCTGTTTTGAGGATAACAATCTTCTATTGGTTTATGATCTTTTATCCAGAGGAAGTCTGGAAGATAATCTTCATGGTACATAGCCTCTCTTGTTTGTTTGGAGAAAATTTCCTCTCTCTCTTTTGTTTGGAGTAAGTTTCCCACTTGTTCTTTTGTAGTTTGTGGTACTAAGTGCTCATCTCTGAAAGCAGGCAATCAAAAGGCCAGTGGTTCTTTTGGCTTGGAAGAGAGATTTAAAGTTGCTTTGGGTGTTGCTGAGGCTTTGGAGTATTTACATAATGGAGCTGCTGAGCCTATCATTCACAGGGATGTAAAAACTTCAAATATTCTTCTTTCTGATAATTTTGACCCCAAGGTATTGTAATCATTGTCGTGAAATTATGTTATTCGAGTACACTACTTACAAGATATCTGTTCTTTACCTGAAAGTTTTTTCTGTCTTGTTCTCCCAGTTAGCAGATTTTGGACTTGCTGTGCGGTACTCGAGTTCCTCTCATCCCATTCAAAGCACTGATGTTTCAGGAACATTTGGGTGAGTAAGCTGCTCTCTATTTCAACTTCTGGGCATATCCTATTCTAGTGATAACAATGTGTCTTATGGCAGCTATTTGGCTCCAGAGTATTTTATGCATGGGAAAGTAATTGACAAGATCGATATCTATGCATATGGTGTCGTACTCCTTGAGCTTATTTCTGGCAGAAAGCCAATTGACAATGAACATCCAAAGGGTCCAGAAAGCCTGGTAACTTGGGTAAGTTACATCATAATAATCAGATTTGGCACGTTCTAATTTTAGTCACTGAAAGAGGGAAAAAGACAATGGGTCAAAGGAAACATGATGAAGTGATGTTAAAATGTACTTAAGATCTAAGCACTTGTTAATTTTTATAAAAACTATAAAGTCAGATAAAGTTTTCAAAATGTACATTTAGAATACTGAACAAATAGTTTTTGTGCTTTTCTCAAATTTTCATGATTTAGTATTGTTATCTGCAGGCAAAACAAATATTTAAAGGAGGCAAGGTTTCTGACTTGTTGGATCCAAGCTTGACACATTCTTATGATTGTGATCAAATTGAGAAAATGGTCTTAGCTGCAAGACTCTGCATAAGACGTGGACCTCAATTTCGTCCTAATATTGGCCTTGTAAGGCATTTTAGTATTTTATTTGGACATTGTTCTGCATAATTTCTTATCCTTCTTGTCACCATTTTGTGTCCGATGACTTTAACAGGTTGTGAAACTCCTCCAAGGTGACCTAGAAACAATTAAATGGGCAAGGCAACAGGTCAATGTTATGGATGAAGTTGATTCCATGGAGGGTGAACAATCTTCTATAAATATCCAGTCTTTCATTAACCTAGCTTTGCTCAATTTGGAGGATGATTCACTTTCTAGTAGCAGTACAGAGCAAACTATTTCTGTGGAAGATTATTTGCAGGCAGATGGAGCCGCACATCAAGCTTTGATCAAACATTAACTTGAAGGGTATAGCCAGCCATTTGGAAAGTGCATTATATTCTTTTGTGTATATATGTATCTCTCTTATCATTGTCACCACAAGGTCTTGGATGAGAGGTTTGCAAATGTTTTGACCTCCTCCTTTGCCAGTGTTGTGTCACGGGGCCACATGGTAATTTGGGCCTTTTTTTGTTCTTGGTCTTATTGTTCTTACAAGCAAGTGGGATATATGCTACTGACAAGGTCCACGAGAATGGTAGTCCTCTAAGCATAAGAACCACTTGATTGGTGATTTGCAGTATAGGCTTCTGTTAACTTGAGAACGTGAGGCATATCATGTACAGAGCTTTGCGTAATCTATCTTCTATCTCGTGTATGATTCCATTTCAACGTCTCTGTTGTGACAGAACAGCCTCATGTTGGCGATGCTTTATACCTTTCTTAAGCCAATGAACGGAGGAACAATACTAGTCTCTTGACTGAGGAGATGTGGGGCTTTTAATTTAGTATCTCAGGGTGCTCTCACTTTTTCCCAGGAAGGAGATGCTTTCTTCAACCCTCCAGTAAAGAAACCAAATTCTTTGCAGATTGACATGGCCAAGAATAACTCTTTTTTAATTGGCTTTTTGTTATTTTAACAAAAGGAGCTAAAAAGCAAACTTAGGTCAAACTAGCTGTTAATAATCACAGATTTTGGGGAAGTAAAGGAATGCCATTATTTCACTTGGTTTCTATATGAAAAGTATAGAATTTTCATAAGGGGTTTATATGGCATTGGATTCTTTCACATCACAAACTAGCTTTTGCGGTGGGTTTCACTTCCCTCAAAGACATGACAAATGGTATCAGAGACAACCACTGCTTTCTGCTTGTGCCGTAATCAGTTGGTTGGTGACGTCGGTATTGCAATGTTAGCCCGGGACTAGATTGGTGATGCTAGCTGGCCGGGACTAGAGAGAAGAATCTAATGCAAAACCAATCTAGTACAAAGCCATTAATTTTGCAACATGCAGAGCTGCATGGATGCGGCATGCGAATCGTGATAGATTGTCATGATTTCACTTGATTTTCACATGAAAAGTATGAGATTTCTATGAAGGGTTTATATGATCTTTCACTTAATTTTCACATGGAAAGTATGAGATTTATATGAGAGGTTTATATGGCTTTGGGTTCTTCCACCTCACAAACTAGTTTTTGTGATGAATTTCCTCAAAGACATGACAGAGAAAACATTAGCAAGCCCGGAGTAGATTTATGCGTTTCATGGTAGAACTGGGGTTTAAGCCGAAGCGCCTCTGTTAGCTATAAGGCCCAAATATGGCTGTTTCTACCCCCTTTTTTTGGGGTACTGGTAAGATTGGTTTAATTGGATTGAAATTGATGCAAGAATTTAGTAAATTGGTAATAAAATAAAATAGTTCAGTTGTAATATTTTGCTGCATCTTGTATATGAGGTATAGGCAGCAATGCATACGAAAGAGAGATGCGCTTTAAGGCACAAACGAAAGGGAATTCTTTTACCTATAGAACAAATATACATATACGTACACATTTAAAGCAAAGAGAAACCTGCAGACTATTAACGTATAATTATTTACTTACAAAAGAACTAGTTTAGGATTCCCATGTAAGGCACGGGATGTCTATCATTTTGTTGAGAATTTGTTAAATATATATTGCTAAAAGTTTAGGAAAACAAATATTTAAAAATGTTAAAGAGAAATTCTCAAATAATTAAAATTAATAAAAGTACGAAATAATTTTTGTTGAATAAAAGTATTTGAGTTCATACATTGTGGTAAAAAAAGTATTTTAAAACAAAATTAATAAATAATGATTATAATTAAAAAAATAGTATAAAATGTAAAACTCTAAATCATAAACTCTTTGCATATAAAGCATAAAACTAATTGTAACTTTGACTTTTATCATAATTTTATCATAATTTTATATTATATATTTTACTACGATCTTTTAAAATTATATATATAAAGTGAATGATTAGTCCCTAGAAATAAAAATATCAAGCAAATGAAAAAAATCATAAAACAAAAGACTAAAATTCTTATAAATAAATGTGAATTGATCCTACAAAAGTACAATTTACAGTGACACGAAACTCAAAACATAAAAAGACATGTCAAATTAGGGAGAAAAAAAGTAGATAAGGTCATAGAAAAAAAAATAGAAAGAGTAAAAAGAAAAATTTAGATAATAATATTTTAATTAAGAAATAGATATTACTGTTAAAATTCTTTTATAATTATTATGGAAAGAGTAAAATAATTAATTAATTATGAAAAAACATACCAATGAAAATTAAATTATTGAAAGGAATAAGAATTTTAATCATTTTCAAATTAGTAAAAATTAATGGATAGTAAATAGATGATCTTTTTAAGAGTTTGTAAGATTTAGAAATTTAACCATATTCTAATTATTAAATTTTGATATTAATATTAATATTACAAGATAATGAAAAAACAATTTAATGCTTAATATTTATAATAATTCTATTGAAATCAGACAAAATTTCCCTTTATATAATAGTGATAATACTTATTGATCAATGTGCATTGCTTCTAGGGCAGAAAGCCAAGAAATAGAATAAAAGCCCTTAATAATCCACTTTCATCAATTAACTCCACATTAAATCAATTTTCCCCCTTTGTTTTCTAAACTAGGCGTTAGAGTCTACGGGAGACACAGAGTGAGGGTCGAATATTAGTTGTTGGGAAGAGTGAGCTATGGGAGTAAATTTGTTATTGAGAAAGAGAAATATCTATGAATGGCAAAAGGGTGTAGCTATGAAGGAAAACTAAAATAGAAATAAAATGGTTTATATTTAGAGAAATTTACAAATACACCATGGTTGATTGTTGACTTTATAAAAATATCACCCTTCTCTTTTTCTTTTATGTTATACCACTTTCATGAAGAAAATGACTTCAACACCCGTCTCTGTTGGACGCGAAGGGGAAACCAAGAGACGTTGAGAAACCGTGCTTCTTCCATAACCGAAGCCTTCATTTCAATCAATATCATCAACCGTTTTTCACTTCTTCCATTACATAAGCCTCTAAACCGTTTTCTTGTTCATTTCCTTCCACAACCTTCGTTGTTTTCCGCGTCAAACACCATTACAAAACATTGAGTGTTAGCCCATTCTAAAAACTGTCAATGGCATGCACAAAGGGAGGACGCCCATCTTTCATTGCTAAGAAGCCACTTGCGACGGAGAAGAAGGAAGTACAAGTTTCCACGGTAAGTATCAGCAATTTTTGGGTTTAAATTGATCATTTTATTCTTCATACATAGTGTGTGTTGATATTGTATGTATGTATTTGATCCGGGTTCTCTGAATTTGGTCGAGAAAATGGTCTGGCGATGGTCGACGGTAAGTCGAGCCCTATGTCGAGCAGCACTCGATATCCTAAAAAGTTGAGCAATAAGTCAAGTTTTTAGTCGATTCATTGGTTCTTCAACGTTCCAGTTTTTAATTTTTTTTAAAACTTTATATTGTTTGTCGGGCAACTAGTCGGGTCAATAGTCGAGCATACTACAGAATTTGTGTTTTAAGAACTGTTATATATTTTGTCGAGCAAATAGTCGGGTAATTAGTCGAGCATTAAACAGAATGTGTTGTCTTCGGCCCTTTTATATTTTTGTCGAGCAATTGGTTGGGTAAATAGTCGAGCATTAAACAGAATGTGTTGTCTTAAGCCCCTTTTATATTTTTTGTCGACCAATTAGTCGGGTAAATAGTCGAGCATAAAACAGAATTTGTTGTCTTCAGCCTTTTTCATATTTTTTGTCGAGCAATTAGTCGGGTAAATAGTCGAGCATGAAATAGAATGTGTTGTCTTAATCCCCTTTTATATTTTTTGTCGAGCAAGTAATCGGGTAAATAGTCAAGCATGAAACAGAATTTGTTGTCTTGAGCCCCTTTTATATTTTTTGTCGACCAATTAGTCGGGTAAAGAGTCGAGCATGAAACAGAATTTGTTGTCTTGAGCCCCTTTTATATTTTTTGTCGAGCAAGCAATCGAGTAAATAGTCGAGCATGAAACAGAATTTGTTGTCTTTAGCCATTTTCATATTTTTTGTCGAGCAATTAATTGGGTAAATAGTCGAGCATTAAACAGAATTTGTTTTTTGGAGAACTTTTTTGTTTTTTTCGAGCTATTAGTCATGTAAAGGGTCGAGCCAGTACTAATTTGGTTTTATTTTGCAAATTTTGTTAATCAGGACCCTCTGAAAGAGCAAATAATGGTGCAGTGTGATTTCTTCAATGCCAAGGTTTCGCAATACTGCTACTATGGGGCTAATATCAGAGAATAAAATTTGAAACTAAGTGAAACACAAAAGAACATATTAAGAAAGAGAGTAGCTTTCTTTGGAATTGCCTTGAACCATGACCATACATTTTGGTGCAAACAGATGATCCACAGCGTCCTATTGAGGCAACTTAAAGAAGACGAGGACTCCTGAAAGGACGGCATCATATATTTTAATTTCGCCGGTAAGAAGATCAAATTTGGGCGGAGGGAGTTCGCACTAATAACTAGTTTGAAGATGGGCGACTTTACGCATGAATACGCGAAATTCCAGACACCCGATGGCCCGAGTTTGATTAGTAGGTATCTACCTGGAGAAGGTTGGCATGATGAAACAATATCTGTAGATGTTTTCAAAGCTTACGACCAAATAAATGCAAGCTATTCGGATGAGGTTGTTGTCTCCTTTACCTTGCTATTGCTATACACATCCATCATTGGGGAGTAAAAGAGGAACCATATAAATGAGAAGGTCGTCCATTTGACCTATAATTGGAGGAAGTTTGATGAAATCCCATGGGCCAAAGAGTCTTTTCAGGTGACTGTGGATAGTGAGGAAGGCTATGGCGAACGCCTTGAAGCAGTCTAGGGATCAAGACAACAGGACGTACACCGTTGGTGGATTTCCTGTTGCGCTAGGGGTAAGAAATTTAAAGTCACACCGTGGTTTCTGTAATTTTGTTCTTACGTCTAAATAATTTATTTTTCCCATTTCTTGTTTATGAATTGCAGGTGTTCGCATATGAATTGATGCTGCATTTTGACCGATTCCATTTAGTTCAAAAGGTCGAAACCTCTGGATGTAGGCCGAGGATGTTCAAGTGGAGGCAGTTAAGAACCACAGATCTGCCCAAGAAAAGAATGCAGTATGATCCAAAAAGCTACTTAGTGGAGAGGTATGAGCTTATAATTATAGATAATGCAGTAAGTTTGAGTTTTAGATATTATTATATCATGACTTCACATTGAATGTGATGCAGAGAGTTAAAGTCACACCGATAACTCCAATTCCAGAATAAGCAGAGAATTTTTTGAGTTGGGATGAAGAAGAAATAGGAGGCGCCAATGAGTTGGAGTTTGGCGAGAAAGACAAGGAAGAAGAAGACCAACAAGATCCCAAGCGACCACGTGGGCGCGGCGGATTCGATGAGTCGGATGATCGAGCGTCATGGCGGTTAGAGTAAAGAATAGCGAATTGGAATCTCGGTTACCCATTGTAACATAGTCGAACATCTGACTCGTACTCTGCAGCAAGTGATGGCGGGGAGAGAAGGGAAAGCCGATGGTGGGACAATTTCAGAGTCTGATAGTCGAGCGTTGGTACTAGTTGATCCACCTAGCGCAGAACGCAAGACTCCATCCGTTCCCATCATAGTTGAAATCGAGACTCCTCCCCCGACCCCGATTAAGGACAAAGCCAATAAGGATCGTGGAGTTGGTAAAATGGATGTTTCCGCTGGTATTAACTTGGGGCCCATTCTTAGCATTGAATATCCCACTCCCCCCAATCCATTACCCCCCCATTATTGGTTCCGTCGCGCTTCAATATCTAGGATTTCCAACCAGCGCCGGACGATATTGAAGATATGCTGAAGTGGTTGAAGCCAATCAAGCGGCAGTTCTTGTGAACTCCTATTTTTAATCTTGATTCGGACTTGCTGAAGAAGTTTCTTATTGAAAATGAGTGGCTTTTAAATGAGGTAATACTTTATTGTTTTTCCATTCATTTGTTAGTCATTGAAATTATAGTTCTCCTAATCCACACAGTTCGGGTTTTTTCAGCATTTGAACTTGTACACATCCATGCTTCGGAAAAGGATCCTAATAATGGGCCGCAAAGATGTTTCCATTATGAAAACGCTTTTTGATGTAAATTATTCGTCTTGTTCCGTGTTTTTCCATTTGGCTGGTGTAGTTGGTTTCAAATATCGACGTGTTTATTTGTTACCATAGATTGGAATAAAAACATTATACGCGGCCAAGCGAGGATCCACATACGAAGATTTGGCCATGAAACAATTCGTTGGTTAGATTCGTATGAGATTGGTATCGAGACGGTGGACCAAGTGTTGTTCGATTCATGTAGATGGGAATCCTTTGGATATTGGTGAGGATGGATAGCCATCAACACACTTTCCATATGTATAACTCACTGGACCAGCAGGATAGGGCCAAAATTGGAGCATTTGTGCAAACCATGCCGAAGATACTCAAGGCATGTGAACTTCCCGGCAAGGATACTTGGCAAGTCGTCATTGTGCAAGGTTTGCCACGTTCAGAAGCAAGGTTAGGAATTCAGGCAGATGTACAATAATTGTGCCACTTCATTGTTTTAAATTTTGTTATAACTAACACCAAACGCGCATTGTTTCTTGTAGCGGCGAACTGTGGTATTTTGTCTTGAAATGGGCTGAATTCCTTATTCACGAGTCCCATGGAGACATTTAATCCAGTTGTAAATCTGTCATGGGCCTTTTACAGAGATAGCTACCTCACTATTGGTCCATGCACGACAAGAGGACCAAAGAAGATCCAAGCAGCCCAAAAAAACACGTCGAAAGTAAAGATGTGTTGTGAAGAAGACAAGAAATTGTAATTATAAATTTTTTTTGCAAGCTTGTAAATACATTCATTAATGTGAAATCGCAATTATTTGGTGTGTGCAATGGTACATTTATTTTATGAACTTGCATGAAAACACTGCCTAAATCCATTTTCGTTGAATAATAAATTGAGCAAAATCCCATATTTCTGCTTCTTAACAATTTAGTCGAGTACCAAGTCAATCAAGTAGTCGAGCAAATTCTAGAATTTTAGTCAAGCTTTTTTTTTAGTCGAGTATTTAGTCGAGCATGAAGTCGGGCAGGAAACAGAGAATTCCATATTTCTGCTTCTAAACATTTTAGTGGAGTAAGAAGTCGAATAAATAGTCGAGCATGTTCCATAATTTTAGTCGAGAATTTAGTCGAGCAAAAAGTTGTGCAGGGAACAGAAAATCCAAAATATGTGCGCAACATTCAAGCTTCTAAATTATTGTTGCAACATTCAACAAAATAAAAATTGAAATATTAAACAAAAAATGAAATAATAATTGGAGAAATGGCAAAAATTAAAAGTGGAAATCACAATAAACACCAACTGTTTATTGCGTATAAAATTCTGCTCGAAGGGTAAGTACAATGTACGCAGAGATTCATTTTCCCGACCTACACACGAATGGATTAGAGCAAGTTTTACGGTTATGATCACTCCCTCCACACCGACCACATTGCTTTCGAACTATCTCCTCACCTGTTGAAGGGATTCTCTGTTTCTTGCGTCTACCACTCTTAGCCCTTGGTTCAGGAGAAGCTAATTGAATAGACAGAATTTCTTCAGGCACTTGCTAATCTTGAGGTTCACCAACCGGGATAATGGGCTCTGCATAAGCGGATATGAGTGCTTCGGTTAAATAAAATGGTGAGCATAAAGAATAATGGTCACTCTGTCAGCGACGGGCTGCAGCCAACGCATGAGCACATGAGAGTTGATCCATTTTAAACACCCGACACGTATATGTTCTTTGAAGCAAATCGACTATATAAGTATGATTTGCTATGTCTCGTACACACCACTGGTGTATATCCATTGGTTCCACGATATGAGATTGTGCCGCTCGTATCCTAGATGCAAGCTCATGCTCAATGAAAGGGGTTGTATGTGTTTTCATTTCGGACGCTGTTATACGCCTTTCATAAAACCATCTCTGTAGCGTGCTCGAATGTACTCTACCAAATAATGAATTGGTAATTCCCGTGCATTCTTCAATAATGCGTTGAGACATTCGACAATGTTAGTGGTCATTATAGTGTATCGTCTTCCTTGAGAATGTGCTCTAGACCACTGCTCAATGCCGACCTCTGTTAAATACTCGCAGACGCGTGAATCTTGGTTAGAAAGAATTCTCCACATCTCATTGAATTCGGCAAGAGTGTATGCCTTTGCAGCCTTAAAGTATATAGGAAGCACCTCTTTGTGTTTGAACATTCCTCGCAAGTTGTTGCTCAGATGATATATACACACTCCGTGGAAGGCGTTGAGGAAAACAAGTGCAATACCTTTGGCAATGCTTTTATGTCTGTCGGACACAAACACCAATCCATCGATTTCAACACCTATTGCAGCATTCAACTTTTCCATAAACCACTCCCACGAGGCGACATTTTTAGAATCCACCAATCCCGGTAGATAGGGTACACTTGGTTGTTACCGTCCATGCAAGTAGCAACAAGCAATGATCTAGGGTATTTTCCCTTTAGGAAGCATGCATCAACAGCAAGCACCGGTCGCATACAACTGCGAAATCCTCGAAGAGATGCTTCCATTGCGTAAAAAGCATATTTGAAACGATGATCTTCTTCCATCTCGAGATCAGTAAACGTACCCGGATTACATGCCCTCAACATGTGCAAATAAGCTGATAGTATTTTATATGAATCCTCAAATCCACCTCTCATTTCTTCAAGTGCCGATTCCTTAGATTTCCAATCCTTCTGGTATGGTATATTCACACCCAACTCTTGTGAATATACGCCATGATTTCTATGGGTTTATCCGGCCGACAAATTTCCTGGTACTTACATTTGATCCATGATCCAATTACTTTACTATTTTCCTGACGATTATCCATGATCCAACTACTAGTGATAACTAACATGTATGGGTGTTTTCAAATTTATTGACCTTCCAAGCACTCGAATTCCCAATGGAAGATGTATTTAGTTTCCACCCGCAATTGCTATGCTTGCATCGTATGTACCAGTACTTGCGACATGCTCTCACCACCTTCCATTCGTAGAAATATTTCACAGCGAGCATACTCATTCTCATTTGCAATTGTTCTTTCGTTTCAAAAACATCATTTACCGCTACTTTGACAATGGTGGCTAATCTGTCGGAAGAAGTTCCACTGTTAGCATGCGATGACCTTGTCAGCGTTTGACATTGGGGGATTGATTGGGCATAGGTTTGAACTGGATTGACAGGCACATTTGTCTCTGGTTGCTTGGAAGGAGTATTTACATCTTCCACAACTATGGTTTTCTCAACCGGAGTATTTACATCAATCCTAGGTCCATCATCATAAACTGCCTCTTCAAAAATTGGTCCTATGAATTTGTTTGGAGGAAGAGTTTCATTAGTCCATAACGGACTGTCGCCACCCAAGCGCTTTATTGGTGAATTGGAGCCACTATCTTCAGCAATTGATGTTTCGGTCTCAACTCGAAGGGTAACACATATTGGAATCCTTGCATCTTCAGACCATCTAATAATCTCATTCAAAAAGCATTTGACATGGTAATCAGTCTTGATGGGGAGAGGGGATATTTTTGACAAGTATTTGGGTACATATTCGAGGACCATTCGGTCTTCGTTCTCCATATCTAATTGCATAATAGAAATGATGAGATTCACTAGTTCTTTGATGCTCGTGTCTTCTTTCAACAAAAGAGTTTCGATCCTCTTGTAATTAACGAAGCTGCGTTCATTTGTACTGGGATCAACGTTCCATTGTCCGTCATAAAAAACATGTACAGACCACGTAATGCCGTTTGACATCCCTACATTGAAAACCAAAACAATCAATAAACAACGGATCGTTGTAGGGATGTAAAGAACTGACAAATTCATTCCATCCAGTTTGCTCGACCCATTGCTCGACCTTAAACTCGACCTATTATACTGTTTGACACTTTATGTAGCCCTATCAGAGTACTCGACTAAATACTCGACTTATAATGTTGCTCGACCTATTGCTAGACTACATGCTCGACATAACTACGGGCGCAACATTTTGCTCGACCTACGAATGGACCTATTGCTCGACTATTTTATCTGAACGATTCACAAACCCAGTTCAAAAGGAATAAATCAAACCAACCTTCAATTGCAGGCGACTTCAAATGCGATTAATTGCAGATGCTTTTAAATACGATTGCTTGCAGTGCGACCAATGGCGTGTGAGCGAACAAACTTTGCTAAGTGCGTGACAAGAGAAGTGCTAAATCCTTGTAGTGAAGAGTAGTCTATAGTGAGCAATCAACCAAACGACCTAAATGCCATTGAAGTGAAGAGTATCAAAGGAATAGAGGTGCTAGAATCTGTGTTCTAAAAGAGAAATCCGTGTTCTATAGCGAGAGAAGAGAAGAGTGTTGTGGCCATTTTTTGATGAAAGTGTTATAACACAAAAAGAAAGAGGAAGGTGGTATTTTTATAAAGGCAGCGGCCAACCATGGTATATTTGTAAATTTCCCTTATATCTAAGGTTAGATTGGTGTCAATGTTGTTGTTAGTAATACTTATCTATAAATGGAAAATATAAGCGAAAGCCCAGTTAAAAAAATATTTATATGGAGATGCAACTATATCTAAAAATTCAAGATGATATAAGAATAAAAGAATGTGATTTTGTCTATAATTTGTTAATGAAATTAGAATATAAATACACAAATCTATTATATATGTAAAAAATAATATTCATTCAACCTCTTTTTAACAAGCACACAAATTTAATTAATATAGTCAGGGCACTTATCTATCTTTATTTACCATCTCCCATAAAATTTTAATTTAAATAAATATTTGATTTACACTAATTAACTATTATCTGAACAAATTTAATACACTTTACAAGTGTAAATTCTGATTCTAATCACATTATAATTCAGTTACTTATCATCTTTCATAAATATTTAATTTAAGTAAATATTTGATTTATACTAATTAACTGTTATTTGAGTAAATGTAATACACTTTATAAATGTAAATTATAACCTTTATCACATTCTAAGTCAAATTACTTAATATCTCTCATAATTTTTTAATTTAAGTAAATATTTGATTTACACAATTAATTGTTATACGAGTAAATGTAATACAGTCTATACTTGTAAGTCATAATTCTTATTACATTATAATTCAAAATTAAGTTTAATTAAATATCATAATCCTTAAAGCATAAATTGGATTGGATTGGATATAGATTCCAATTTTAAAAACTACTCTTATTTTGTCCAATTTACCATGAAATTAAAAAGATGCGTGAATCATAATCTTGAATTATATCTTCTTAATTTTGGACTATATACTTGAATTTTGAAAAACTCACATTACCCGTTGAGTCTGGTCCGCCAGGTTGCCCAAAAACAAAAGCCAAACAGTAACTAGGGGACCGCTGAGTCTGACACTGTTTTCACTTTTTTTTTTTTTAGGTTTTTCACTACGACTTTAATTGCCAACTCTTTAATACATACAGTAATAGTTTGGTTATCAGGCTATTCAACGCTTACAGCAATAGTTTGGGTTGTCGCACTATCAACGTATGCAGTTTGCGGGATCATCACAGCGGCGTGGGATGAGAGCTAGGAACCTCGTGTTCAATTTCTTACTTCATACGTCATTTGCGGTGCCCAGTCGAGCCAGTCACCTTAGTTAGTAGTTAGTAGTTAGTAGTTAGTAGTCTTTTGTCTTTCTATATAGAGGTGTATGTTCTACTTGTTAGGGTGTTTTTTCCCGATTTATTCGGGCTTTTTCCTCCCTTGTGGGGGTGTTTGATAGACCCTTGTGGTCGTTTTGTCTTCGTGGATTAGGTTCTATCCAACACTACGAAGCTTAATTAGCCTTTTTGGCTATGTACTTTTGCTATTTGTAATGTTAATATAACTATCGTTTTTAGAGAGAGAAAAAAAAGAAAAACTATAAAAATTTCTTTCTCCATTAATTTCTTCTATTATAATTATTTTGCAAATAAATGTTTCCCTTTAAACATGGGAATAAAATCACTTAATGCATATCGTGAATTGGGGAATCTTCAACTCAATTGTATTAAAGAAATCTCTTTCTGGTTTGAAATTAATTGAGCTAAAATACATTAAAAGCAGAACCAAATTGATCTAAAGAGAAAATGCAAGATAATGTAATTTATTGCAAGATAGCGCAACAAAATAATAGTACTTAATAAATAAATATTTAAATTGTTAAAATTTTTAATTTGTTTAGTTCATTATTCTTCATATACAAATTAGTTTTATGCTTATATTATTTCATATTTTTATTGAATAATTTTATGAATGACCAATGATTGAAAATTACAAGAATTCTCTAGAGCTAAATAAAAATATGTATTTTAATAAAGTACAATGTCGATAGAGCGAGACATAATCCATATATTGGATTTCACATGGTAGGATATAGGCTAAGTTATTGTTGTTATAATTAAAAAATTCATTATTCAAATAATTTCTACATTTTTATCTAAAACTACAAAAATAATTTCACAACTTAAATAATAATTCCCTATGAATGAGTCGAATGCTAGTTAGCATAGAACTTGAAACAAATTGTGCCCTAAACCTAAATACCAATTGACATGGTGTTTAGTTGTTTTCTTTCTTTCTTTTTATTTTTGTTTTATCATCCCTATTATAATTTTCTTAGAAAACAATCTCTTATAAAAATATAAGTTAAAGTTGTATACATTAGGCCTTAATGGCCTAAATTTTTGCAAACTCTGCACATGTGCAGGCTTACATGCACTAATTGCCTACTCTAATTTTCTGCTTTCGGAGAGAATGGGGACACTTACAAAAATGACACCTTTGACCATTGTCTTTACAAAAATAGCACCTTCCTTTTTTTCTTTTGTGGTATTGTACTTTCATGCACAAAATTACTTCAACACCCATCTGTTGTACGTGGGGAAACAAAGCACATTGAGAAACCGTTCTTCTTCCACAAGTAATTCTTGAAACCGTTCTTTCATTTTTAATTTCTTGAAGCTAAACGTGCTAGTTGGTCTGCAAACCTTTTTCTCTTTCATTTCCTTCCAAACCCTTTGTTGTTTTCCCCCTCAATTATTTTGGAAAACCAAAGTGCTAAACTCTTGAAACACATTCAATGGCACGCACAAAGGGAGGAAAACCATCTTAGTGATTAAGAAGACAAGCTGCGATGGAGAAGAAACAAATCTGACATCACGCGGTAAGTATCGATAAATTTTGTTCCAAAATGATTATTTTATTCATCCTACATAGTGTGTGTGGATGTTGTGTATATGGATTTGAAATGGGTTATGCGAATATGGTGGCAGTGCAGCGAGTCGATGATAAGTAGAGCCTAGGTCGAGCTTAACTCGACCTCTTAAAAAATCGAGCTTATAGTCGATTTTATAGTCGAGTTCTAGGTTCTTCAACGCTCTGTTTTTTTAAAACATTATATTTCGGTCGAGTAAATAGTCGGGTCAAGGGTCGAGCAAGCATATTAAATTTTTGATTTCAAAACATTATGTTTTTAGTCGAGCTAGTAGTCGGGTATATAGTCGAGCATGAAACAGGAATTTTGTCCTTCATAACTCTTCTGTTTTTGGTCGAGTTAGTAGTCGGGTATATAGTCGAACATGAAAGCGAATTTGCTTTTTTAGATTTTTATGTTTTTAGTCGAGCTAGTAGTCGAGTATATAGTCGACCATGAAACAGAAATTTTGTCCTTCATAACTCTTCTGTTTTTGGTCGAGTTAGTAGTCGGGTATATAGTCGACCATGAAGCAGAAATTTTGTCCTTCATAACTCTTACATTTTTGGTCGAGTTAGTAGTCGGGTATATAGTCGAGCATGAGAAATTTTGTTCTTCATACCTCTTACATTTTTGGTCAAGTTAGTAGTGGGTACATAGTCGATCCGACATTAATTTATTGTATTCACTTCAAACTTTATGTTTTTGGTCGAGCTAGTAGTCGGGTATATGGTCGAGCCAGCTTATTAATTTATTGTTTTCATATCCAACCTTGTGTTTATGGTCGAGTTATTAGTCGGGTAAAGAGTCGAGCATGAAACAGAATGTTTAATTTTTAGAACTTTTTGTGTTATTCCGAGCTATTAGTCCAGTAAAGGGTCTACCAGTTCTAATTTTCTTTTATTTTGCAAATTTATTAATCAAGACCCTCTGAAGGAGCAAATGGTAGTTCAGTGTGATTTCTTCAATGCAAAGGTTTCGCAGTATTGCTACTATGAGGCTAATATGCAGAGAATAAGGGTCAAACTAACAGAATCGCAAAGGGACATACTTAGAAAGGTGAGTAGCCTTGCTAGAATTGCGCTGGATCCTGAGCATACGTTTTGGTGCAAACAGATGATCCACAGCGTCCTATTGAGGCAACTGAAGGTAGACGAGGAATCCCAAAAGGACGGAAGCCTATTTTTTAATTTCGCTTTGAAGAAGGTTAAATTTGGGCGGAGGGAGTTTGCACTCATCACTGGGTTCAAGATGGGCGACTTTACTCGTGAATACGTGAAATTCCAGGCACCTGATGGCCCAAGTTTGATTAGCAAGTATCTAACTGGAGAAGGTAGGCACAATGAAACAGCATACGCTGATGTTTTCAAAGCCTACGATCAAATAAACACAAGCTATTCGGACGAGGTTGTTGTGTCCCTCACCTTGCTATTGCTATACACATCTATCATTGGGGAGCAAAAGAAGAACCACATAGATGACAAGGTGGTTCATTTGGCCTGTAATTGACAGAAGTTTGATGAAATCCCGTGGGGCGAAGAATCTTTTCGTGTGACTATGGATAGTGCTAGAAAGGCTATGGCCAACGCCTTGAAGCAGTCGAGGGATCTCGATAACAGGACATACACCGTTGGTGGATTCCCAGTTGCTCTAGCGGTAACAAATTAATAGTGACAATCGATTTATTTTTAATTGTGTTCTTAAGTTTAAATAATTAATTTTTTCTATTCTGAATCGCAGGTGTTCGCCTATGAATTGATGCTGCATTTTGACCAATTCTCTTTAGTTCAAAAGGTCGAAACCTCTGGATGTAGGTCAAGGATGTTCAGGTGGAAGGCGGTGAAGAGCCAGCGATGCATCTAAGAAAAAAATGCCGTATGGTCCAAAAAGCTACTTAGCAGAGAGGTATTAGTTGATAATAAGACGAAATAATTTCCTCGTATGAAACTTTCGACAAGGGGAATTTAACGATGCAATCAGATTGCCTATCCGACGGTGAAGTTGGCCAGGATTTGAGTTTAAAGTTTAATGACCAAAATCTTTCTCTTGATTTTGGAAAATCTAGTTAGTTATAGGTTGCAAGACCACTGGGGTTTTATTTTACTCTTCGAGACGAACGTTTTGAGTGGTCACCGGTGTCAATCGGAGGTCGGACGATAGAGAAACATTGATTGAAATTTCGGCGAGTTCAGGGCGAGTTGACACAATGAGTCAAGCGAGTCAACTTGGTGAGTCATATCTTGTTGGTATTGAATGAGCGATAAATCTTGTTGAGTAATAATTCTTGGCGGCAATAATTGTTATTGGATCTTGTGGCGTTAGCTTTTCCAAATTTTTTGCAACTCTGATTTCAGACTTTTAGCGACTGTTAAATTTTTCCTTTGCCAAAATCAAGTGTACTCATTCTAATCTTTTGCTTTTAATTATTAAAAATGAAAAAGCATGCGCCAATTAAGATGGCCAAACTTCATACTTTTAGTGGATCTGAATTTAATTCATGGAAGTAAAAGACTCAATTTGGTTTAAAATTTGAATATATATATGTATGTATGTATTACACTGTTTTGAGTACCTTTGTTGACATTACTGAGGAAGTTGATGAGTCTCAATGGAATAAAGATGATGACTTCTACAAAGACTATTTATTGAATTGTCTTTTAGATCATCTTGCAGAAGTTTATAGCAAATTTAATACTGCTAAAGAAATATGGGACAATTTAGATACTCAATTTAAAAAGAAGGAGAAATTGTCAAAAACACATCTTGTTGTCAAATTCATGGATTTCAAGTTCAAAGAAGATATGAAAATCACTTCGCAAGTAACTGATCTAGAAAATTTGATATCTAAATTGACCAGTGAAAACATCATTTTATGTGATCCTTTTCTGGTTGATGCCATTATTTATAAATTACTATCTGCTTGGCATTCTTTTAAAACTGAGATGTTCAGGAAGAAAATACAAGTGAAACTAGATGATCTCAAACGGTTCATTAGAATTGAGACTAAGAATCAAGTTAGGAATAACTTGGAAATGGTTAGACAGCAATAATCAGCTGCTAACGCGGTATCAAATCCCAAAAAATTTCCTAAGAAATTCAAGTCACCCAAGACTGAACCTCAAAATTGGAGGCCAAAAAGCTTATTTTTAAGAAAAAGAAGGGCAAGTGCCACAATTGTAGGAAGTGGGGTCACTTTGCAGCAGATTGTAGTCAACCTAAAAAGACGAATCTGACACACCAAAGAAGGAAGCAAATATGCTAGTACAAAAGATTGAGCCTCAAAATTTTGCTGCTATTGTGGGAAATAATGGAAAGGTCA
Organism: Gynochthodes officinalis; assembly: GCA_020080225.1. NCBI lineage: Eukaryota > Viridiplantae > Streptophyta > Magnoliopsida > Gentianales > Rubiaceae > Gynochthodes > Gynochthodes officinalis. The sequence continues at coordinate 5,898,401 of CM034616.1, forward strand.
ATATTTCTTCAGAATGGTAGTTAGATTCTGGGGTAACGTGCTATGTTTGCAAGAACAAAAAGTTACTTGATGATGTTGCTAAGGCAAACGAGACTATTGCTGTGGCTAGTGGAGCAACGGAGACGATGACTCACACTGGTACTGGAAATTTGGTGTTTTCTTCAAGTAAGTTACTAATTCTAAAGCATGTTAGAGTAGTACCTTTACTTAAGAAGAATTTGATATCTATGAGTTTACTTGATAAAGTTGGTATGTGTTTTTTAACCATGAATGATAGAGTAACTTTATCTGTTAACTCTTATTATTTTGGATGTGCATTCACGGTTAATGGTTTGTATAGATTGAGTTTAGCTTTTGTAGCATATGCCATGTGAGTTCTACTTTAATTGATCCTAAATTGTTGCAAATAGACTTGGACATGTGAACTATAGGAAAATGCAACATTTTACTAAAACTCATAATATTCCATTAGACACTTCTATTCGATTTGACAAATGTGAATTGTGTGTATAAACTAAGATCACTAGAAAACCTTTTAAGTTGATTTCTAAAAGTACACAACTTCTTGAATTAATACATTCTGACCTCTGTGACTTTAAAAGTTACGTTACTAAAGGTGGTCGGAAGTATCTAATTATATTCATAGATGATTTTTCTAGATATTGTCATTTGTATTTGTTGAAATCGAAAGATGAAGCTTTTGAAAAGTTTAAGATTTTCAAGCCTAGAGTTGAAAACCAAATTAATTTGAAAATTAAGAGATTTAGGAGTAATAGAGGATGAGCATATACAATGACAGGTTTCAAGGAATTTTGTGTTTTAGAGGGCATAATCCTTGAAACTACTGCTCTTTACTTACCCCAGTTAAATGGTGTAGCTGAGTGTAAGAACAAAACGTTAACAGAAATGTTAATCTCTATGTCACTTACAGTTGGCCCGCATTCCTGTAGGAAACCAAATCAAAGAACGCAGTGGAAATTTTTTTAAAAAAATTTGGTTTCCTCCAAGGATTCATACGGAGTGAAGTCAAACCGGTAAGTGGAATTCGTACCTTTTCAAGTAGTCATAGAAGATCATAGATTGTCGAATGTTGAATCATAAGCAAAACAAGTCTAGCCTTGCCTCTATGGTATCCACACGATCATCTCCAAGCCTCAAGTTAATTGTCAAACAATTAACTAAAGAAAGAAGTAACAAAAATCTTATAGTGCTAGCTAGGATACTCGGGTATTCCCTCAAGTTCTCAACTCAAGAATTGGTTTTCTTTCAATCTCTTCTTATAAATTCATTTTTGGTTCTTATTTCTCAAATAAGGAGTGGTGCCTATATTGAAAAAGAGAAGAATCAAAAATAAAATTTTGTGCACCAAAGAAATAGCACTTGTTTTTCTTCAATAAAGAAAGCTTAAAAGGAAAGCTCTCAAACAGAATTTTGTCCCATCGGTTTCCTTGATCTGAATTCAATAATTCATCCATGTGAACAGTTGCCTTACCATATTTCATATTCCAGAAATTGAATTGCCATATGTTGCACATGCTTGCTTTTTCATTTTCATAAATGAATTGCAATATGTTGCCTTTTCATTTTCCAATGAATGGTTGCCTTTTCAATTTCCAATAAGAAAATCCATTTTGTTTATTATTTAATTAATAAATCTAAAACTCATTTTGGATTTATTAATATTAAGAGAGCCAAAATCTTTTGGCCTTAAATCCAAAACCGTTTAAAAATGAAAACTCAATAGATTCCTATTCTCAATAAGGTTCTTAAATTAACCAAAATTTCATCATATGAATTTTGCACTTCTTTGAATCTGATCTAAGTGTGTGACGCAATAGGTTCTCATAACGTTGGCATTGACATAAAATATATTTTATGCTAAAAGTAATGAGCGGTGTCTAGAAACACATTAATACACCATCATCACTATGAGAAATATTTATGACACTTCATATAATAATCCATGTAATATTTCTCGTGATGGGTCAATCCAGTATATTATTCTCTAACATGTACCCATGTGTTGACTTGATATCTCATATTATGAACAATTTCATCAGTCACTACACATACTAGTCTTAATGCACTATCATTGTCCCATTTTATGATAATACTCGACTAGGGATAATTTTAGAATAATTAAATTCTTGGAACATTACTATTATATTTATTTCATAAAACGCAGATATAAAAATAAACATAATAATCATTGCCATTAATTATAAACATTATGATACAATATATGCCTAAAGTATCATCACATGATTGGTCTTTAGGGCATAATCCAACATTCCTCCTACTGGGGAGAAGCAGTTTTAACTGCTAATCACATCCTGAATAGATTACCGCACTCTAAGTTGTCTTCAACTTCGTATGAGATATGGCATAAACATCCCTGTAGATATGATACTCTTAAGACTTGGGGTTGTATTGCTTATGTAAAGATACAAAACTCGAGGTGACCAAAGGTAGGGCCTAAAACTCTAACTTATGTGTATTTGGGATTTGCAGAAGATAGTGCTGTTGATAAATTTCTAGACACGGCTACTAATGCCATTATTGAGTCTAGAGATACCATTTTCTTTGAGGACAAGTTCCTTAGAGATCATGGTTTGATTGTTCACGGTTCTAATCAGATATCTACGGAATCATATAATGAACCTGAAACAAGTTTTCAAGGCACTAGTTTATCTGAATCAATATATCTTAGAGTATCTACAAGAGATAGAGTACCTTAAAATTTTGATGATGATTTTGTTACTTACTATTTAGAGGATGATCCATTCTCTTATCAGGAAGCAATAGGATCTAGGGACTCTTTACTGTGAGTAGAAACCATAGATGATGCAATGAGTTTTCTGCTATAGAACAATACTTGGCAATTAGTCGATTTGCCAAAAGAGACTAAGGCTATAGGCTACAAGTGAGTATTGAAGCAGAAACTAAATAGTGATGGATCAATAGCCAAGTACAAAGCACGTTTAGTAGCCAAAGGCTATAAATAGCAAAGTGGAATAGGCTATTTTGATGTCTACTTACTTGTGTGCCATTTATCAACTATTAGAATTCTTCTTGCGTTAGCATCTATTGAACACTATGTAGTGCATCAAATGGATGTAAAGGCGCTTTCTTAAATAGAGAGTTGAATGAGGAAATCTACATGGAACAACTTGAAGGGTATGTCATGAAAGGTTTTGAGCACAAGGTTTATAAATTAAAACAAATCCTTATGCGGTCTTAAACAAGCACTTAAGATGTGGCATCTTAAATTTGACAAAGTGATAAAGAGCTACGTATTTGATCGATTATTGAGATAAATGCCTTTATCATCGATTTATGTCAAATAAGGTAGCCATCATTTGCTTGTCTGAAGCGACATGTTGATTCTTGGCCGATCACTTTGAAGTGAGTGACGTGAAATATTCTTTAACTAAAGATTTTGACATGAAAGACCTTGGTATTTTTAATACCATTTTTGGTATGAAAATAAGCTTGGAAAGGCAAGCCATCTCCCTTAGTTAGTCTTATTACATTGAGTAACTACTTTCTACCCAGGGATATAGTGAGTGCAAACCGATTAAGACACCATGTAATTATAATAAATGATTGAATCCTAATGAAGGGACCAGTGTGAATCAATTAAATTATTCAAAACTAATTGGTAGTCTTATGTATGCTATGAGTTGCACTAGACTTGACATAGCCTATATGGTCGACATGTTAAGTCATTTCACTAGTAATCCTAGTAAAGAGCATTGGAATACCCTCGGTAGGCTGATGAGATACCTTAAAAGTATTAAAGATTATGCTCTATGTTATACTAGATATCCTCCAATTGTGGATGCATATTTTGATGCATCATGGTGCTAAAAAATTGGAAACAATAAGTCCACTAGTGGATATGCATTCGCTTTGGGTGGAACTATTGTTACTTGAAAATTCCAAAGATAGACATGTATTGTATTGTCATCTATGGAATAAGAACTTTTGCTTTAGCCTTTGCCAGCGAGGAGGCAGAGTGGATAAAGAATCTGATTATGAATATTCCTTTGACTCGGCTAAAGATTAATTCTTAAAGCTTATTTTGTGATAATCAAGCAGCTGTCCAAGTCGTCAAAAACTCATTCTTTAATTCGAAGAGGAGACATGTGAGATTGAGACATGCGTTGTTGAATTATCTGAAAGAACATGGAGTTATCCCCTTGATCGATGTGAGATTGAAGGATAACTTGGCCGATACTCTCATAAAGGGACTGAACAAAGATTGAATATTCAAAATTATGGGGGAAATGGGGTTAAAGACTATATAGACACGTCGTAACCTATATCTATGTTATTTTGAATTTTTGAATCTCCCTTTGTTAGTGAAGATAAGTACTTGATAATGTTTCGACAATGTTTATGGTTGTCAATATATCATTCCACATTTGATGATAAATCCTTTTTGGGTGAGTTGTCTCATTCTACATTTGATGAGGTAACTTAACTCATTTTGGATGTTATGTTTAGAGCGGTTGTATCATTCCATATTTGATGATGCTGCTTAACTGAATTTGGACTTGACAGCTGTAACATTCCACATAGAAACATGAAATGGTTCTTTTGAAAAGAAACTGTTTAGGTCTTGTTTTTATAAAGAAACTGGACATTAATGCTTATTGGTATGTGACATTGATGCATATTGTTATTGACATTGATGATTATTGTTATTTATATTGATGCATATTGACATTGATATATATTTATTTTCAGTCGTTGTGGTATTGTGCTAAGTTCTTTTGGTAGAACTAGATACTTTAGTTTGTTACACAAATTATTGGATTTACATGAAATTCATATTTGGTAACTTACAGAAAATGACGAAAATGGAGGAGCTGATTCCAACTGGGATCGTAAAGGGGATGATCTACTTGATAGATAATTCCTCTAGAGCTCTGGTTTGTGGGGGACTATTATTTTCTTTTCAGTTAAATAAATAGTTCACTTACATATGAAATTGCCCATTTAGTTTGAATTTAGAGTATTTCTAAAACTCTTGTGTTAGAAGTTTAGAGAATTTCTAAAACTTTGATTTGGTTCATTTATAAGTGAGACCTATTGATTGTGTTTGGTTGAGTTTAGATTATTTCTAATACTCATAATTGTGTTAAAGAATTCGTATTTTTGAGTAATGAATCTTTTTGTGCAATGAATGATTCGGTATTTTGTTTTGAACATTACATTATCTATCTATTAGATTGTGCTATATGTAGAACATAGGAGGAGATTGTTGGGTGTTTAATATAACCCAAGTGTATGTTATAATATAAGCCCACTAAGTAATAGACTTTTGTAGTGGGCCTATTTGGGCAAGAGCCCATTAATTGGTTATAACCCTAGTGTATCCCTATATATATGCTAGTTGGAGGCAGCATGTTAGGTATTCCAAATTAAATACCTAGGGTGTAATACTTTAAGGAATCGCATATACTATTGCTTGACTTTAAACCCTAACAACAATCCTATACACATGAGTTTTTCTAATGTTGGATCTTAAGCTTCATTAAGATTAGTTTGATCATTTGTTAGATGGTGATATAAGTGTCAAACACATCACATATTTTTGCTTCACTTAAAGAAAAAATAAATTAAAGGCTATTTAAATGGTTTGATATTTACTATTATCATTTCTTTTATAGTTAATTTGGTAATCTCAGTCGAATATGCACCTACAATTTCCAAACTATTGCACAACAAAGATGAGATATTGGTGTGTGAGTGTGTCACACATAACTTTGATGTGATTGATGATCTACATAGTTTAGCGTGTGATGAGGCAATTCAACTACCAATGACATTTGCCAACTACAACTAACATTAACTTGAAATTTCAGCACATTGACAATTAAGATTAAAAAAAAAAATCAATAATTGGGCACTTTACTAGGAACAATTGATAGAGCTTAAAATGTTCCTTTTTCTTGTTAATATTTCCTTAATATTAATTTGAATTTTAAGAGGAATTATTTGGTTTTAATATACTTTTTTGTTTTAGGTATGAAAAATGATGAATTGGAGGAAAAGTTGATAAAGGAAGAAAATTGAAGCAAAAAAGAGACAATCCAGAAATTTCCTATTCGGAATTGCACTTGGGCAAATTGTAGGAAAGAAAAAGACTTCATGAAGCAATAGGAAACAAAGGAAATAAAGAAAGTGCAGCCATTTTAGAAAGCATTCATTTGGGCAAGTCAAAAAGTTGCAAGACACAAAAGAAAGGAAATTGAGCACAAAGAAAAGAACCAAGCAGCCGAATTGTTAAGACAAAAATTGTTTCTGGGAGAAGGAAATTTGGAAGCAGCCATTCTTGGAAGTTAACTGAAGAAAGAAGACAAATTGATTTTGGGCAAAGAGAAGCAAAAGGAAACAAAGAAAATAGGAAACAAAAGAAGACAAAGAAAAGAGCCAAATGTTGCACAAGTCAAAGTTCAATTGGGAAAAGGAAACAAAGAAGAGAACAAATCCATTGCACATGCCAAGACAAAATTGAAAACAAGACAAAACAAGACAAGAAGCATTCAGGGAATAGGAAACAAAACAAGAAATTGATTTCGGCCACAGAGAGAGAAAAGGAAACTTGGAGTCTATAAATGCAAGAGGCAGTCCTCAATTGTTGGCATCAGTCCTTCACAATCTCTTTCTTTTGCTTAAGCAGCCATCTGCACGTCCGTCTTCATCTTGTTTTCTTTGTTTTCTTTCTTTCTTTCTTTTAGTTTAGTTTTAGTTTAGCAAAATTATTAAAACAATTCCAGTAGCCATGTATGCCACCATGAGTGGCTATATTCTCTTTTCTAATTCAAGGGAAGGATTGATTTCAATTGCAATCACTGTGAGGTTTTGTTCTTAATTTATATTCTTGCTTTTTATTCAAGTACTTGTTAATTCTTAATTTAATTATTATGAATAATTGATGATTAATTAATATGACAAATTAATTGTTCATTATTTATTCTATTGCTATCTATGAGTTCAGTGATCCGTAATTGTCATGAATAAATGGACCAAGTAGAAACTAGGTTAAATATGTTTATGGCTTGAAATATGCATGCTTAGCCTAGAGGAATTAATGGGACAAGATTAATTTATTGCAGCTATCTCGGTGTTTCAATCTTGGTTTAACTGTTTTCATAGATTTTAATGCTATCATTAAATTGATATGGAACGTTATCATGCCCAGTCAATTAATGGTAAGTTTTGATTTAGGGTGCTGGGTTCGGTCAATTATATTAGGAAAACGGAAATTTATTATGGCTATCATAATAGGTTTCAAGTTAAATATTTGAATTTGCAAGATTATTTTTCGTAACCTATAATCGGTGATGCAATTGAATAAAATCAACCATTGGATTGGAAACTTGATTAATTGGTAATTTTCATTATTTTCTATTTTTTATTACATTGATATTCAATTTTGATAATTTTTAGAATTTTTCATAACTTTGTCATCATTCAAAAATCCCCCTTGTTTTATTTATTTTTTTATTATTCAAAATTTGGAATTATACTTTGGTTTCCTTGGAATTTGACCTGGTCCACTTTTGCTGTAAATTTATTTTACAAATCACTTTAGGATCAGTAATTAATTTTGTGGGTTTCGACAAACCCATCAACAATATATTGAGTGGTGACTGAGTTGAAAAGGGAATATTGTCTACAAGGTTACTACAAGCATACTTATGGAATTCTTTTCAAAATACATGATTTGATATTGCCATATTACTCTATATCTAATTGGCAATTTAGATAAAAAAAAACCTTACCTAAGGGTTTTATCCAATTGCGTTAATCGTGAAGTTTTTGACTGTGCTTGTTATATACTTTCCTTGTAATTATCTCTTTATCCATTTGTTTAGCATATTAATGTTTGTTTTTAACATTTCATAGAATGAATGTTGAGACCAAGTGTATAACCTAATAAGTGACACAATGAACAATGTAGAGTTGAATCCAAAATTTGTTATTACCAACATTTGAGACATGAGTCACATGCATTGAACCTATTTAGGGAATCTTGAAGGATGTTAGTACCAATTTCAAATTCGGATGGTAGAGGAAGATTTCAACAATTACAGTTAGCTATCGGATCTAGATGTGGTAATAAAGGTGATGCGTATGAGATACTATTACATGTAAAATAAATTTTCTTATTGGCTTGGATGAGTTATAAGAAATATTTGTAGTCTAGTGTAAGATTAGTGCAAGAGAAAAGGAAATTTAATTCAAAAGTAAAGGTGCCTAATTTCTTGGTTATATCTTGGTACATTTGTTAAAAGACTTAATTTGGTTACATATAATGTCTTGTACAAATTTTTTTCAAGACAAAGGAGAAACATCCTAATTTTTAGGCAAGTCTAGCTTATCGTAGATAGAAAGGAGTTATGATCTGCTACAATAAATATATAATCATGCACGAAATTCCAACCTTTTGTTGGAAACAATCTTTAGGAGTAGCATTAGATTTTTTTTCCCTCAATTATATTCTACTTTAGAAATAAGTACTTCTTTGTTCATTTCTACTTTCAAAAGCTCTACAACCTAGTGAATAGGTATTTGTATTTGCTCAAGTTTGTCCCTTTATAACAACTATTTAGCAGACTTTATTACTTTGTCTTTGTGCAAATTATAGCCATTGATATTATGTTTTGAATGAAATAAAGAAGTTGCTCCAAAAGCAATCACAGATTGGTAGTACAAGGTTTACAAGGTCTATAGAGCTTGATTGTGGAAGAAATAACACTAAAAATGGAACCTAATCTAGCTCAGGTTGAGAGGACATTAATAAGTTTGAGTGGATGTTTGGAAACAATGATATCAATGCTGAAATCCCATTACCATAGGGTTTTGAGTTGACCAGTGGATATGACATTGCAATACCACTAGGAGATTTTAATAAAACCTTCCAATTCTTGGAATTTTGAAACTGGGTGGTCCTAGAACTTGAAAGGGCTATGTATAAATATGTTATCTTGATTGCATGGCTTTTGTTATGCATCCTTGACTTGGTAGCAACTTTTTTTTATCCATGTAACAATCTTATTATTTACAAAAACACCAGTATATGAAAAATAAATAAATAAATAAATAACATTAGCACCTAAAATTCATTCCAGTATTTACAAACAGCTTAGGGTATTGATCTTAGTACACATTATAAACTTTTAAACTAAAGACAAGACTTCAAATCCAATATAACCACAATATCATTCTCCAAGTACAAAAGGAAATCCATGTACTAGAATTAAAATATTAAGAAAAATAAAATAATAATCTTGGATAGACAAGGTAATAAGAACTTGAGAAGTACCAAATTAGAGTGAGCATACTATGTTTGAGGCAAAAATTGCAAATAATGTTACTCATACTCATTTCCACTACTTTAGGAAGATAAATGTAAAGCAAAAGAGTAAGCAGTTGCAAGTCATATTGCAGCAAGTCAAAACAAATTATATGTTCAGAGAAAAGATAAGATTAACAATGACAACAAATTATATGTACTAAAAATTTGTTGTCTTAGTAGTAAAATTGACGCTAGCTAAAGAGACCTGTGGCTGTTTATGAATGTAGTAAATTTAAATTTGTACCATGTTGAGGGACTAGACAATCACAAATAGTTTCACCAAATAAATAGTTTAATCTTGGGTATTTTTGTTGGAAAAAATAGGAATGGCTCTTTTGAGCACATGTGAATGAGAAATTACTCATTAAGGAGATACATGAATGATGGCTTCTCACTTTCAAGCATAATGATTGCTTGGTTGGAGTTTTGAAGGCTTTTGATCTTTCAAGCATAATGATTGCTTGGTTGGAGTTTTGAAAGCTTTTGATCTTACAAGCTTAATGATTGCTTGGAGTTTTGAAAGGCTTTTGATTTTACAAGCTTAATGATTGCTTGGAGCTTTGAAGACATAATGATTGTTTGGAGCTTTGAAGACTTTTTGATTGCTTGGATCCTTTCCTGTTCCAAACGTGTGAAGGCCTTTGGCTTTACAAACATAATGATTGCTTGAATGATGACTTGAAATGATGATTTCTAGTCTTTTCTTGTTCCAAACGTGGGAAGCTTCATGGCTTGAAATAATGACTTCTAGTCTTTCTTTTCCAAGTGTGAGGAAGCTTTTCCAATTCCAAAAGTGGAAATCTCTCATATAAATAAGAGACTTCTCTTGGTGGACAAGTAGAATTTCCAAGACAATTTTCTAACTTTTCCCACAAAATTCTCTCAACAATATCTCTTTTCAAGTTTTCAATTCTAGTAGTTTTTTTGTGATAGAAGAAAGGCACAAATTCAAGGTCGCTGTAGCGTCTACCTTGTGCAAGTAAGCCGTTAGTTTGTCGTTGTATCCTGGGAGACAGATGTCCATTAAATCCTCAAGCACACGGGAGGGCGAATGCATTTTAAGGAAAGCGCCAAAAGCGCCTCGACGTGGTTTTTCCTTGTTATACAGTTGTTAACGGCTAAGGTTCTATTTACTTAATTTAATTTTATAGTCAATCTTTATTGCTATATTTTCATACCTGTAGTCATCTAGATTTGTTAACATAATTATATATATATACTATTTGGATAAGAAACTTAAATGATTTGTGAATATATATTATTATGTTAATCAAGCTTGTTACACTAATATATTTTTCAATGTGATATATTCAAATTTATATTGTTAATTCCAATTCATTGGAAATTAATTATCAATAATTGGTTTTGTTGTAAAGTTGAGATATGGTGATAACATGACTATAGTTAAGAACCCCAATACCTCAACTCCATGGCCTCGAATCAATCACTTGCGGTTTTGGTTCCTATGAACCATCATGAGAAACTGAAAAGTTTGGAGGATTTGGACTTCAAAACTTGGCAACAAAAGATGGTGTTTTACTTAACAACACTTAATCTTGGGAAATTCTTAAAATAGAATCCTCATATTGTTGGAGAGGATGGGTCAAATGCACAAGGTATTGACTCGTGGAAGAAATCTGATTTCCTATCTTTGGAACTATGTTTTGAGCAGTTTGGTAGCGCACTTTATAAAGTGTATAGTTCAAAGAGTTCAGCCAAGGAGCTGGGAGCCCTTGGACCATAAGTACAGATCTGAGGATGCTGGTGCAAAAAAGTTTCTGGTGGGACAGTTCTTGAATTTCAAAATGGTGGTCTCAAAAATTGTGATGAGTCAAGTTCAAGAATTTCAATTAATTATCCACAAGATTCATACTGAGGGAATGACCATGAGTGAGTCTTTCCAAGTAGCTGCCATTATTGAAAAGCTACCCTGCGTGGAAAGACTTCAAGAACTATTTGAAGCACAAAAGAAAGAGATGAATGTTGAAGAGCTAATTGTCGGACTTGCATAGAAGAAGACAATAGAGGCTCTGAGAAGAATTTCTCAAACAGTGTTGTTGCTAAGGCTAATGTGGTGAAGCGTGGTGAAAGTTTCAAGAACAAGAAAGGCAAACACAAGTCGGGATCCAATATGAGACCTAAGGGTGGAATTTCAAAGAAATCAAAGTTCCAGGGAAAATGTTTTAACTATGACAAGATGGGTCACAAATTAGTGGATTGTAGATTTCCAAAAAGGAACAAGAAGAAAGAGGCCAATTTGGTTGACAATACCACACACGAATTGTCTGAAATGAGTATTTCTACAGTGGTATTTGAGGTCAACATGGTAGACTTCAATCCAAAAGAGTGGTGGTTGGATACTGGAGCAACACACCATATCTGCTGTAATAGATCTGCATTCTCCGATTTCACACCTGTGGATAATGGAGAGAAGCTGTACATGGGCAACTCTGCAACTTCTGAGATCAAGGGTTAAGGAACTGTATTCCTGAAAATGACATCAGGCAAGAAAGTGAAACTTCGCAATGTCTTTTATGTGCTGAACATCCGAAAGAACCTGATTTCTGGGACATTGCTAAGTCAACATGGATTCAAAATAGTTTTGGAATCTGAAAAGTTAGTTTTGACCAAACATGGTGTCTATGTTGGGGAAGGGTATGTAAAAGATGGGATGATCAAAATGAATGTAATGGCTATGAAGCCAAAAGACCTCAATGAAAAGGAAAAGTCTTCCGCTTATATGCTTGAGTCTTCTAACTTGTGGCATGGTAGACTGGGTCATGTTAATTATGATACAATGTGTAGATTAATTAACTTGGACCACATACCCACATTTAACATTGATTCCAAACATAAATGTGAAACCTTTATAGAGGCAAAACTAACAAGATCATCAATCCAAGCGATTAAAAGGAATATGGAATCACTTGATTTAATTCATAGTGATATTTGTGATTTGAAATTTGTTCAAACACAATGAGGTAATAAATATTTTATCACCTTTATTGATGATAGCACAAAATATTGCTATGTGTATTTGCTTAAGAGCAAAGATGAGGCTATCTGAGTTTGCTATATACAAATAAGAAGCTGAAACCCAACTTAATAAGAAAATTAAGATGGTTAGAAGTGATCGGGGTGGTGAATATGTAGAACCCTTTAGTGAATTTTGTGCGCAACATGGCATTATTTATGAGGTTACACCTCCCTACACTCCTCAATCGAATGAAATGGCGAGCAAGAATCGACATTGAAAGAAATGATGAATGCAATGTTGATAAGTTTTGGATTGCCACAGAACATGTGGGGGGAAGCCATATTAACGGCTAACTACATTTTGAAAAAGATTCCTCGAAAGAAAGAGGATATGACACCTTATGAATTGTGGAAAGGAAGGAAACATTCCCACAAATACTTGAGAAGGTGGGGTGTCTTGCCAAGGTATTGGCTCCAACACCAAAGAGGATGAAAATAGGTCCTAAAGCAGTTGATTGCATCTTCATTGGCTATGCTCAAAATAGAAGTGCTTATCGATTTCTTGTGTATGAGTCTAAAAACCCCGAGATTCATAAGAATATGATAATAGAATCAAGGAATGCTTCATTCTTTCAACATGTATTTCCTTGTAACTCCAAGAGAGATGGTACAAGGTCATCTAAACGAACAATTGAGATTGTTATAAATAATGATCGAGTTGAGATATTTATCATGAACCAGAAGAGGTAGAGGAAGAGCCTATGAGAAGCAAAAGAGCAAGAACAGAAAAATCATTTGGACCTGATTTTCTAACTTACATGCTAGAGACTGAACCTCAAACATATAAAGAAGGTGTGAGCTCAACTGAGGGACCTTTATGAATAGAAGCCATAAAGAGTGAGATTGATTCTATTATGCAAAATCATACTTGGGAGCTAGTTGACCTTCTTTCAGGAAGTAAACCACTAGGCTCTAAGTGGATCTTCAAACGAAAGATGAAGGTAGATGGAACAATTGATAAGTATAAAGCCAGACTTGTAATTAAAGGTTACAAGCAACGAGAAGGTCATGATTACTTTGATACTTATTCTCTTGCCACGAGAATAACTTCTATAAGAATGATATTGGCAATTGCCGCATTGCGAAATCTAGAAGTCCATCATATGGACGTGAAGATTGCTTTTCTTAATGGGGACCTTGAGGAAGAAATATACATGGAACAACCTGAGGGTTGTATTGCTCCTGGACAAGAAAGGAAAGTATGTAAATTGGTGAAGTCATTGTATAGACCTAAACAAGCATCAAAACAATGACACAAAAAATTTGACAATGTCATGATGTCAAATGGATTTAAAATGAATGAGTGTGACAAGTGTATCTATGTTAAGAGCACAAACACTGGATATGTCATTCTTTGTTTGTATGTGGATGACATGTTAATTGTTGGTAGTAATGAACAAATGATTAAATCTACCAAAATTATGTTACATTCTAGATTTGACATGAAAGATATGGGACTAGCTGATGTGATCTAAGGAATTAAGATTAATTGATCAGTTGATGGTTTTATATTGAGTCAGTCACACTATGTTGACAAAATACTTGAAAAATTCAATAAGGACGATTCTGGTGTGTCCAGAACTCCAATTGATTTGAATAAACATATGTCCAAGAATCGAGGAGATTATGTATCTCAAGTAGAATATGCTAAAATTATAGGCAGTTTAATGTACTTAATGAGTTGTACAAGACCTGATATTGCTTATGCTGTGAGTAGCCTAAGCAGATTCACGAGTAACCCAGGAGCTGATCACTGGAAAGCGATTGTCAAAGTACTTAGGTACTTAAGACATACTCATGAATATGGTTTGCACTACACAAGTGAACCTACTGTTTTAGAAGGATACTCGGATGCAAGCTGGATATCTGACATACAAGATTCTAAAGCTACTAGCGGGTATGTATTTACCTTAGGAGGTGCAGCAGTTTTATGGAAATCCTCTAAACAGACAGTTATAATAAGATCCACAATGGAATCTGAGTTTGTAGCTCTAGATAAATGTGGTGAAGAGGCCGAATGGCTACGAAACTTCTTAGAGGATATTCCAGAATGGCCAAAACCTGTGCCTGCTATATGTATACATTGTGATAGCCAAGTAGTTGTTGGGAGGGCACAGAATGTGATGTACAACGGTAAGTCAAGACACATATGTTGTCGACGTAATACCGTTAGACAACTTATCTCGATTGGAATCATAACAATTGATTATGTAAGGTCAAAAGAAAATATTGCGGATCCGCTGACCAAAGGGTTGAATAGAGATAAAGTTGAACAATCATCAAGGAGAATGGGACTTAAGGCCATGATTGAATAGGTTGATTACAGTGGAAACCTAACCTAGTTGACTAGAGATCCCAAGATCTAGGTTCAATAGGACAACTAAACTGTTAAGACCGAACGAGATCACTGTGGAGGTTATCCTACTAACCATTCCTATAATAGAAATAGTGACGCCCGTAAAGAATAGGTTAAGCTTATGCTTTTAATGATTCATATGCATTGGATGAATGTTGGATCCAAGCGGAGTAATGCAGGTTATTCTTAAGTATGAAATCACCTATGTGAGAGAGAAGAAGGGCCGCATCAAAGGAGAATTGTCAATGTTCAATTCTTTAGAAACTTTCACAGAACCAAGATGATGACCATGGCCAAAATGGACATAATCATGAGAACTGAAAATGTGTTAGGGAAATGCCTGTGTGAAGTATATCATCATTTACACAAACGGCAGAATTGTTCAAGGACATCACGTTTGCTGATCAGCCAGTAAAGTAAATGTACTTTCACAAGGAAGGTTCAAAGACTAAAATCTACCTATCCTATGTAGGTGTTACCGTAGAACTCTATCACCATATCGAGTCTTTGTTTTATTTCATCATTTGTTTTATTTCAATTTTCATTCATGTGGGATTATTGGAAACAATAGGAATGACTCTTTTGAGCACATGTGAATGGGAAATTGCTCATTAAGAGATGCATGAATGATGGCTTCTCACTTTCAAGCATAATGATTGCTTGGTTGGAGTTTTGAAGGCTTTTGATCTTACAAGCTTAATGATTGCTTGGAGTTTTGAAAGGCTTTTGATTTTACAAGCCTAATGATTGCTTGGAGCTTTGAAGACATAATGATTGTTTGGAACTTTGAAGGCTTTTGATTGCTTGGAGCCTTTCTTGTTCCAAACGTGTGAAGGCCTTTGGCTTTACAAACATAATGATTGCTAGAATGATGACTTGAAATGATGATTTCTAATCTTTTTTGTTCCAAATGTGGAAGCTTCATGGCTTGAAATAATGACTTCTAGTCTTTCTTTTCCAAACGTGGGGAAGCCTTTCCAATTTCAAAGGTAGAAATCTCTCATATAAATAAGAGACTTCTCTTGGTGGACAAAAAGAATTTCCAAGACAATTTTCTAACTTTTCCTACAAAACTCTCTCAACAATTTTCCCTTTTAAGTTTTCAATTCTAGTAGTTTTCGGCGATAGAAGATAGACACAAATTCAAGTTCACTGTAGCGGTCTACATTGTGCAAGTAAGCCGTTAGTTCGTCGTTGTACTGAGAGGCAGATGTCTATTAAATACTCAAGCACACATAGGAGGGGATGAATTTGTTTTAAGGAAAGCATCAAACGCGCTTCAACGTGGTTTTTCCTCGTTATTCAGTTGTTAACGGCTAAGGTTTTATTTACTTAATTTAATTTTATAGTCAATCTTTATCGCTATATTTTCATACTGTAGTTATCTAAATTTGTTAACATAATTATATATATATATATACTATTTGGATAACAATTTTCTCATGCAATCAGGAGGTCTGAGCAAATTTGTGCATTTTCTTTAGAGTAAAGATTGCATGAATTAGTTCTAAATTTCATCATATAGACATTGAGGTTTTGACCTTGCAGGCAAATTCTGTTGTGGGATTTCAATGATCCCAGAACAACCAATATTGGCCTTAGATGTGAATTAGGTATCTAGAAATGATTGACTTAGAAGGCAGCAACCTTATATTCAAGACACAAGCTTCTCTCAGCTATGTTGTTTTATCATTATGGAGGGACTCTTTATTAATACTTAAAAGGATGGAAGCTGTGAGCATAGGTAGTGAATTGTAGGAGATGCATCAAGTCTACACAATGGAACATAACCTGTAGGAGTGTTTCTAAAGTGAGCTATAATTTTAGGAGTGCTTGGGATTTAAATGTAGTCCCAAGTGATTGAATTGTACCTTTATCAAGTTGTTTTAAGTTTTGTCGGCTAAGCATTATTATGTGGTTTGAGTGGCTCATCCATTTGGATATAGGAAGTTAATAGGAAGGAAGTTCACATTTCTCTTACAGGTTTTATGGAGAGAAACATTGGAAAGTTTATGAGGGAGTTGTGGGTGTCACTTCTTAGTGCTCAAAAGAATGCAAGTGGCATCCTTCAGTAGTTCTTAGATGCCGAGGAAAAGACTAAAAAGAAGAAGTTATCTCTTTTAAATCTTGAATTCTAATATGACATTCATTTCATTGCCATCATGTGTAACAAAAAATATCCCTGACAACAGGGGTCAGTCAAAGTTTCCTATTATTGCTCTGATTATCCCTTTTTAGTCTACATTTAGTGGCAATATAAATGTAAAGTGAAGAATTTTGCCCTAATTAATATGGTTTTTAAAAAATTAGAAACTAATAGGAGGATTAGAGTTTGAGTGCCCAAAAAAAGGTGTTAGTATTTAAAAAATGTGAACTTCAGTTATTGTTTGCAATCTCAAAATGCGAACACGTAGGAATTTTTTTAAATTTCTTTGGTTGAATTCACATGTAGCACGTGCAAACTCAGCATAATTTTATTTTATTTTTTTTTAATTTTACTTGAGTTCACATGTGCTACATGCAAACTCAACTATATTTTATTTTTCAAATGCGAACACAGTACAAAATTCTGCGTTCACATGTAATACATACAAACTCAAAGAGTTTTATTGGAAAATATTTTTTTAAAACTTTTTATTGTAATATAAATTTAATTCATAATTATAATATAACAACTGTAACTTTTAATTCGAAATTTAATTGTAAATGTAATGTTATGAGTTGCAGTGAAAATATAAATGAATATTTTTAGGTCAAAAGAATAAATAATAAAATTTCAATTAAAATCATATTGATTTACATATTAGTTTGCAGAATTATAAAAATAAATTAAGTAATATATGATCACCATAGAAAAAGCATGTAATTGACACCAACTTAAAAACAATAACAGAAAATGGTATATCTTGTCATCACCATAGAACTTGAAGAGGACAAATAAAAAGTACATGATCATTATTTTACATGAAAAGATAGACAGTAATATAAGTTGATGAGACCCAATTGCAATGATGAACCACAAACTACTTTCTTACTCATCCAATCAACTTTCCATGTTTAGCAATTTGTAAGAAAACCCATCTTATTCATCCAAAATTAGCATAAAAGCCTAAACAAATACCCCAATTCATCCGAATAATCATGCATAAAAGCACATAAAAGCAACATGTTGGGATAGTTTATCAATTTAAACATAATAAAATGAAAAGAGACAAAAGAAAATTAAAACTAACATAGAAGAAGTAGTACTATATATGAAGAGAAAATAAAACTTACCTTAAAATTCTTGATGCCTCACTACCAATTATTGATTCTTATTTTCTCTTTCACTCTACTGGTTTATATTTTAATTTCAAGAGGGCGATCACAATAAGACCAATGGGATAGAGGAAGGAAAAAATGACTAAAAGAAGAGACGAAGGGAAGGATTGCTTGAACTTAGGTGATGATGATGACGACGAGGATGGCCTTGGTGGGCACACAGTGCCAATCAAAACAAAAGAACAAAATGACAATTTTGAAGTAATTTGATCCATTTTTCTTATAACCTGAAATGAGCACATTTGATCCGAAATACGGTGCGTATGTTTTTAAGATGTGGAGATATTAAATTTGAAAATTTTAAATTTTTATAAAAATTTAAATTGTAAAATTAGAGCATTATAAAATTTGAATACAACTCTAATTTTTTAATATATTATAAAATAAACAGTAAATTAGAATTGGGGCATCTAATTCAAGTTCTAATCCCCAATCCCAAGGTACCAAACACACCGTAACTAATTCAAGCACGAAAGTGGGAAAGAAAGGTCAACTTTCAATCACCAGCAATTCTCATAAACGCCACGAGGCTTTAACAAATACTTAGGGACCAAACAGGGTCGGAGAACAAAACGAACGCAAGAGAGCCAGCGACTCTGATCACAACCTTGAGCATTTGATCTTTGCCCTCTTCCAATCTCTCCCTCCATATCCCTGTGATCATCTCCGTAAAATTTTACTATATTCGTGTCCTACATTTAATATTCCATGCAAGGTCGGGGAGGTTTTGGCTTGGTTTGCAATCCAACTGTTTGACCATTGGTCCCAAAGAAAAGCATTTTTTCCCTTCTAAATGGGTAGGAATTCAATATTCAGGAGACTTCATACATCTCTTGAATCAGGTTACTCTCCAGGTTACCTGTGGGCCCAAGTCATGCATATATCCAGTGGAGGATTAAGACCCAAGAAGAAAGTATATTACAGGGTGCCTGAACTTGATAAAGTAATGGACCTCCAAAAGAAACCAGCCATGATACTGAGGCTGAAATCCATTATCCAGTCTCGAAAAGACAAGTCCCTGCTTCTTAGAGACCTTGAAAAAGAAGTTGGGTTCGTGCAGAAATGGAATTTTATGGCTGTCATTGAGAAATACCCTGCAATTTTCAAGGTTACTGGAGGTGATGATGACAGAACACCTCAAGGGTGAGGCACACTGAGAAAGCAGAAAAGATTGCTGCTTTGGAAGTAGAGGCCAGAGATCAAATGGAGCCCATTTTGGTTAAGAATCTGAGAAAGTTGTTAATGCTATCCGTTGATTGTAGGGTGCCTCTTGAAACTGTTGAAATGATTGAAGATGAATTAGGCTTGCCTCTTGATTTTAAGAATTCTTTGATCCCGAAATACTCACATTTTTTTTCGTTAAAAGCGGTCAATGGGAGGATTATCTTCACCTGGAGCACTGGGATTCTTCGTTAGCTGTCACTGCTCGAGAGGAGAGTTTGGCCTGCAAAGGCAGTTTGGACAATGTAAGGCATTCGCGGAAGGTTAGAATAACCAAAGACGGTAACTTTCCAGGTCCATTTGCCTTTCACATGAGGTTTCCCGCTGGTTTTAGGGCCAATACGAGTTATCTTGAGGAAGTTGAGAGATGGCAGAAAATGGAATTTCCTTCTCCATACTTGAACGCAAGGAGATTTGAAGTTTCTGATCCCAAAGCTCGGAAGAGAGTGGTGGCAGGGCTTCACGGGCCACTCAGTCTCACCACGGAGAAGCGGTTGACATCTGGTCAATTGGAAGCCTTCCATTCAGAGTATCGGTTGCCTGCTAGACTATTGCTTTGCTTGATTAAGCATCACGGCATTTTCTACCTCACAAATAAGGGTGCAAGGAGTACCGTAATCTTGAAGGAGGCTTATGATGGGTCAAATCTGGTTGATAAGTGTCCCATTTTGGTGTTTTGGGATAAATATATTGCACTCACTGGTAGAACAGGTG
Organism: Gynochthodes officinalis; assembly: GCA_020080225.1. Classification (NCBI taxonomy): domain Eukaryota; kingdom Viridiplantae; phylum Streptophyta; class Magnoliopsida; order Gentianales; family Rubiaceae; genus Gynochthodes; species Gynochthodes officinalis. The sequence goes on from CM034616.1 coordinate 5,918,422, forward strand.
TGGGTACGAGTTTTGCAGCATCTCCATTTGCTCTTAACTGACATTGTTTTCTTCTTCCTTTTTTTTTTTTTGGTGATTAAATTAAGAAAATATATGTATAACTTGCATCAGGCACTCAGGGTTTAGAGTGTTAACTTGATATCTCGTTGGTGTATCGTGCCTATTTGTAGAAGATTGTTGCGATTTTAAAAAAGCAGAATTTATGATGATACAAAATTGACTTGTCAGCAAATGCATCGAATATTGATGGCACCCCCTCCCCCCAAATGAAAAACGGTCATGAGTTATGACTCTTACCACTTGATTGCTTTATGAGCCAGCATCTCGCCTTCGGTGCATACTTGAAAAGGAATTTGTCAAAAGTTTTAAAAAGTTCACAAATCAGAAAGCTATTTCTACTAACTAATGCCAAGATCACAAATCAAACGACTAACACTTGGTGGTGCTGCTTATTTTGTGACCTTCATTGATGATCATTCAAGAAAACTTTGGGTTTATTTCTTGAAAACAAAAAATCAAGTGTTAGATGCATTTAAACAGTTTCATGTTCTAGTGGAGAGACAAATTGGAAAGAAGCTGAAATGTATTCGTTCAGATAATGGTGGTGAATACATTGGACCATTTGATGAGTGCTGTAGACAGCGTGGTATTTGTCATCAAAAGACACCTCCAAAGACACCTCAGTTGAACGACATTGCTGAAAGAATGAATCGAACATTAATTGAGAGGGTCAGATATTTGATTTGGATGCCGTTACCAAAATCCTTTCGGGGTGAGGCATTGAATACAGTTGCTCATGTTATTAACTTGTCACCTATGGTTGCTTTAGATGGTGATGTACCAGACAAAGTTTGGTTTGGTAAGGATGTTTCCTATGACCATCTAAAAGTATTTGGCTGCAAAGTATTTGTTCATGTCCCCAAAAATGAGAGGTCCAAATTAGATACCAAGACACAAGAATGTATTTTTCTTGGCTATGGTTTTGATGGGTTTGGCTACAGGCTTTATGATCCGATTGAGAAGAAAATCATAAGGAGCCGAGATGTTGTATTTGTTGAGGATCAAACCATGATGGACATAGACAGGGCAGAGAATACAGTATCCTGATATTTTGATTTAGTTGATATTGGTCGGGTTCCATTCAGTGAGCCACAAAGACAATCACCTTATCATGTTGATGATAATGCTTAGCATGATGTTTATGATCAGATTCATAATGACCATCAGGGTGTAAGAAACAGTAATACTCAGGCAGATGGGGTTGTTGATATTTAGCAGCAGACAGTTCCACCAGTTGTGAGTTGAGAAGGTCTACCAGAGACCGTTATCCATCTACCCGATATTCTACCAGTGAGTATGTTTTTCTAACTGATGTAGGTGAGCCTGAAATATACGAAGAAGCTATAGAGAATGTGAACAAGGACAAGTGGTATCAGAGCCGGAATGTTGGCCTACTCGGAGAAGCAAGTGGTTCCTCTTCTGGTTGGACCAGGCCTTAGTGGGTAACTCGGGCACTAAATGGGTCCATGATGATGGTTGGACCGGGCCTTAGTGGGTAACTCGTGGACAAGTAGGTTTGAAGCCTTTACTACTTGTACGGGCACTAAATGGGTTTATGGTGAAGAGATGGATTTGCTAGAGTAAGGATTGGGCTTGTAGGGGAGTGGGCTTTAATGTGGTAGTGTGTCCATGAAGGGCAGATTTGTTGTGTTCATGGATATTGTCCCACATTGGAAAATTAAGAAGAAGCTGAGCACTTAATAAGTGGCAAGGACCCATGATCCACTAAAACTTTGGGTTTGGGTGGGCTCCTACTGCTTATTGGGCCAATCTAGTTGGGCTCCCCATAGTTAAAACCTCCCTAACATGTTGACCTTTCGTTAATATATTTTTTGTAGGTTACAAGTTAAATGATCAAAATGACATCGTTTTATATATGATTGACTGGTAATCTTTTGTCAGTAAGTTTCTTATGGATTACAAGTTAAGTGATACAATATGATGACAAGTTAAGTGATACAATATGATGTTAATAGGAGTGTTCATTTTGATCTACAGATCCAATTGGATCAGCCGATTTCATATCGGGTCAGATAAAAAATGGATTAGTTTGGATTAATTCACGTCTCGGATTGAATTGGATTGGGATTTGATCTAATATTATTCATTTTGATCCAAATGAAAAAAATTATAATTTTTTTGTCAAAAAATAGCTAACATTAGTTATAAAATATAAATTAGTATTATTTTTGATAATTCAAATAATTATTTAATTAAAATTAGTCAATTTGTGACAAAGTAAATTAAAATATTTATATGAAAATACAAAAATTAATTTACATAAAAAATACACAAATTAAAATATTTAAATGAAATTTATTTATTATTTTTACATAAAATTTTTTTAATATGAAACTATTAATTTCAAACATAAGTTAGGTTACATAACATTGTATATGAAAAAGAAAGCAAGAGTTAAAAAAAAAGAGAGGATCAAATCAGATCAAAATCGATTCGATACAAATTTTTTAGATCGGTTCGGGTCACAATCCGTTCAAATGTGGATTAGAACAGATTGGATTATTAATTTTGAACACCCCTAAATGTCATTTTATATCTATTCTATTATCTCCTAATTCTAGGTTTCCTCTTTACTTCTCTTTCTCTATTTTTCCCAACGTTTCATTTGAATCCTTCTTATCTTTTGGTAAAAAGAATTGGTAACACTAAAAGGTTAGGATTTGCAATGATTTAGTGGTGGTGGTATTGTGGATTTGTAGTATACTTCCAGTTATGTAGAACAAAAGGGTTTTACATTTCAAAGCTTAAGAAACTGTAATGTCGGGAAATTAATTGAAAGAAAGAAGAAGACAGTAATGGTAAATTTTAATTCTCTTTTTCTTGGTTTTATAATTTAGAATATTTTTGAGTTTTACAATAATTGAGGTAATTGATGAAACAGGAAAATAAATAATGAAATTTACCAAAAACTAGATAGTTAATACTAGAAGGTTCAAGTTCAGTAGTTTTGTTGAAATGGCCAACGGCCACCTTTTCAAAAAATTTACTGTAGATTAGGGGCAAACGAGCGTGCGATTTTGGTGCGATTTTTGCACTATAGCTACAGTAATTACTGTAGTTACATTGTAAAAATCTTTTTTTTTCTTCTTCCCAGCAGGTGGCAGTATTTTGGATCCAGCTATTCAACATCTCACCGCGGTAGTAGTTTTAGCTTCAAGTTATTCAATGATTGTAATTTTTCGAAAGCTACATAAACGATATAAGACGAAAGTTAGGAACGCTGGTGTTTAGTTTTTTTCACCTTGTGTAGTTTTGCGATTTCCATTGAAGACAACACTTTAGTTTCGTAGTCTGTTATACTTTTAGTTGATCTTAGGTCGTCTAGATTTTAACATGTGTGCCGCTAGTCGGTATTTTTTCCACTAGTCGAGTTTTTGTCTCTTGTGGGTCTTTTTGTCCATTTATGAGCCTTTTGAACCCTAGTGATCTCTTTGTTTTCGTGGGTTATAGCGCTGTATCCAGTTGTAACACCACGAAGAATAATTAGCCATTGTGGCTATGTACTTTGGCCATTGTGTCACTTTGTTAATATATTATCGTTTTTAGAGAAATAAAAATACTAGAATTTTTAAAACTAGAGTTTACTACAATGAAATTTTGCTAATAGATAATAATAAATAATGAAACGTATATTGATAAGTTTCTAGATGTTAGCATAATTCTACTCTACCTATGCCATGCCCGTTAAAGCAATCATGCCAATAAAATATATTTGAAAAATTAAACCCAATTTCTTATTTTGGTTTGATCAACTAGACAAACCAACAATTTGTTGATAATCATTAACCCAATATTATAAAATTTGCTAGTATTGTATGGCTTATGGGTATGTGACAATATGCATAAGCTTTATGGAATGGCAAAATTATTTCAAATTATGCTTTATTATTTCATTTCAGTTTATTTTAGATTATCATAGAGTTAAATTATGCTAAATGACAAGTAACAAATAGTTGAGTAAAAATTATCCTTGCCTAAATGACAAATTATGCAAAGTTTTTCACTAAAATATTTGAATAAAACTATATCATTGAATTAAATATTTTCAATGAATAGTACCTCCATAAATATGATAATGCAAATATTCATTGGCAAGTGCATTCATATGAAAACTACATTCTCTTTCTAAAAATATGATTATTGAAATTCAGAGGTGAAACATCATTATAAACGGCATTTATTAGCTATATTTATATATGGAGATAATTTTCTCATCACACCTTGAATGAGTGTGAAGGTGATATTCCTAATAAATTGAAGTTACTAAATTTCTAATATTTTATCCTTAATTTTTGTACGTGTTTATTTTTTTTTTTTTAGGATAAAGCTTTGGAGGTCAAAATGGTTATTTGAAAAAAGGATAACAAATGTGCGACTTGAGAAGTTTGATTGGAAATAAGAATTAGTGACCTAAATTAATAGAGATCGAGAAAGCTAGTGATGAAGCCGTAATCTCTCAACAATCCGATCTTGTTGTCACAATCCAAAGCTTCTAAACAATAAGAATGGTGATTCCTGCAAAACAAATCACGGAAGAGTTCTCGGAGAAGATTCTCCGATGCTAAAGTCAACTTACATCAAGTATAGTATTTTTCTTAATCGCTTTTTGCTTATCCATACATGGTGGTCTTCTACGGTTTTTATCCTCTTCTTACCGTTAATCATTGGGTTCTCTAACGGTTCCAGATTACTGGATCGCGGATGTTTCTCCTCTTGGAGCGTCGTTGTTATCTTCCCATAATTACAAACTCTGATTGCGTGTTTATAGATAAACACGATTATGCTATTATCTCGTGATCTTTTAAGACCCATGAGTTTATTATGGAAGTGGAATTTTGCAATAAAGTAAGAGTCATTCACCACTGTAAAGATCTCAACCTCTGACTTATAAGTCAGGAATTGGGCGCCTTCCTGAAGATCCGGAGTTGCGACTGTCTAGATCTGTTCGGGACTCACAGGGCTCGAACTGCATTGAATGCACAGGTCCCGAACTATATTGAATACACAGTGTCCCAAATCAGACGGATGCATAGGTCTGAATTGCATTGGACTCACGAGTCTAGATTCATATCTTGGTGAATCGCATTGATCGCCTAAACTGTTCGCGATTCAGAGGTCCCGAACTGTATTGAATGCACAGGTCCCGAACTACATTGAATGCATAGGTTCTGAACTATATCGAATACATAGGTCTCAAACTGCATTGGACTCACAGATCCAGATCTGTTACTGGTGAACTCATGTCCATCACAAGCCCCTCAGACCTTTGTCGGATAATGTCAGACAAAGGTCTAATCAAAAGAAATAGTGGGAGAAAATATAGGAAACCGAAGCGCATCGTGTAAAGACAGGAGTTATGATCCCGCTTTTTAAGAACGCGACATGAGAGATCGTGGGGTCTAGAAAGATTGTGTGGGTTCACACGGAGGCTAGAATTTTTAAGGTATAAAAGGAAATTTTCAGTTCTAGGGTATTCACCTAGTATTATCAATGGTCTATATTTGTTTCGGAGAGGCAAGAAGATACATTCAAACGACGCCTGCGAATATCAATAGTTTCTCGTCTTTAAAAAGTAAGTATGGTTTTTTCCACTTCAATGTCATCAGGTTCTTCCCAAGGGGGAAGAACAATGTCAGTGGCAGGAAGAGACAAGGACATCTCTGAGTCATCTTATAATGGATTAATAGGAGCCAGTAGACGTAGTATGAGAGGAAAAAGGGCTGTGGTTGTAACTAGTTCAGAGGGAGAGGAGAATGTGTCAACGAGTTTGAATTCCTCGGGGGAAGAATTAGAAGAATTCGTGGTCCCACTGGTAGTAGGGTACGCTGCAAAATTTGCCCCTACGGTAGAGGGGTTAGAGTCGGTTTTAGCGAAGCTGACGTAAGAGAATTATGGAGGAAATATCATATTCCTAAAGAATATGGTGCGAGGGCTGGGAGTGAGGATAGGGCATGTAATCCGCCATCCGGATATATCGTGTATAAAGAACATCCGAGGCAGGCCTTAGGTTTCCAGTTTGTCAACTCCTGGTAGATGTTTTGAAATGCTATGATATATCTGTGGCCCAATTAGCACCCAAGGCCGTAAGGTTGATAATAGGGGTGGAATTGTTGTGTAGAGAGGGAAAATTTAAGAGTTGTGTGGCCCTGTTTAGGTTTTTTTTTGCATGAAAAAATCAGCAAATTCGGTTGGGTACTTTACCTTTTTCCAAGGTATAAAAGTAAGGGGGGTAGGCCTTCCACTCACCATGAGTGGAAGAAGAGATTCTTTTTTGTAAAATCCAATGTGTGTGGGCTGAGAACGGGTTGGTTCTTTGGGGAAAGAACAGACCCGTTGGTGAGCTGTTTGGTGCGTACAAATGTGTGTCAAAATATAGCTCAAACTCACACAAATTTACACCTAAACCTCACTTAATCAATTGTAGTAAAGCTTAGGATCATTTTCCACAGGAAGGGACAAAACAAAATTTAAGTGCAATAAATCATTTGCTATCTATGTTACCTAGTGCAATGACATCAAGAGTGATATTTAACTAAGAAGCATGAAGAAAAGTATGCAAATAAATGGGAATACTAGAATCTAAATGCTAAGTTAAACAACTCAACTAAAACAAGGAGAGAAACACACAATTGAGGAAGGAGGGTGATCCTTGGGTTCAATGCAAGAGTAGGCTACTTCGACTCCCAAGGGCATCCGAGTTTAGGGCAACATAACCAAGTGACTACATCCGTTGCTCAGAATCTCCTTTCGGTCTCATCGAATTGTAGAATGGGGAATCTCCTTTCGGTCTCATCCACACCTAGTGCACATTAGCGCCTATGGCTTCCACACAACTCTAATGCACAATTTTAACCCTAGATGTTTTAGCCAACTACTTCATTCCCTAGTTTAAGTGTTTAATATAAGAAAGCCACCTATTTTTCACTCCAAATCTCCTTTCGGTCTCAATGGAATTAAAGGATAGAAGATCTCCTTTCGTCTCACTTCTACCTTGTGCACACTAAAACCTATGGCTTCCACACAATTTTAATGCACAATTAAGCTCATGTGGTGGTTTTTCTTGTCTCAAACACCTAAATTTTAGTGAATGCTAGGTAGTTCTTTCTACTTTTGACCTAAATTCATGCATGTCCTAAAACACACACAAACATCAAGAACACACACTAAATATGGCCACATTCAATGCATGTCATTCATTTAATTCAAGTAGGAAGACTTTAATTAATGCAAGCCCATCACTCTACAACTCACAAGGAATCAAAATAAACCTAACCTTACATCAAGCACCAAGAATCACCTAAGACAATTTAGCCACTCATGGCTTCAAGCAAACAACAACCACAAGGAGATATAACCATTAAGAGCACAAGGAATTGAAAGAACTACTCCTTAATCAAAAAGTGGTGATTCCAACCAAATCCTACACTTTACAAGCAAGGTTAGCTCCAAAGATTGAAATTTTCAAGAGCCACAAGAACCAAACCCTAGACCCAAATGAAACTCACGGTTTTCTTTGGGGAAAATATGACAATATCTAAAACTAACCCTAACTCTCTAATTTTTTCCTGTTTTTGCACAAAATGGGGTATTTTACAAGTAGGGAAATTGGAGAACAATTGTGAAGCCTCAAAACATGCGGACTCGAATTGCAAAATCCACATTTTGTACTGGAGGTTGACCACCGCGTGGTGTGGATGATTGCCACTGGTACCAAAATTACATCAGCGCCATTTGTTGTTGCAAGAGGACCGCCATGGCGTGAAAATTGGTCCACTCACTCTTTGGTTCGCGCCTTGTTCTGCTTTTGTCCAATTTTGGTCATTTGCTTCCAGAATTTGAGAAAATTTTCTTCATGAAAGTTTTTTCTCTTTCTCAACTTTCCATAGCATCTTTAATCATCTCATTTGGACGTTTGCATCAAGAGTTATGACTTCGAAAGCTGGCTGATTTTTCTCCCCTTTTTCCTACAAAAGAGCAAAAGATGAGAATCAACAAGTATAATGTGATTTCTCTTCTAAACATAGTATATCTCAATGAAATCTGTACAAAAACATGAAAAACACATAGTTAAGTTTATGAATATTTGATTCTCATCACCCGCACCCCAATCGGAAACAGAACCCCAGAGAAAAGCATATGTCGAGCTCAGGAAGAAAGGATTGGCAATTTTAAGGAAGAAGATTTGGTTAAGTACAATCTAAGCCCTACGGTGGTTAAAACCAGATCTTTGGTTATCCAATCTTCCCAAGATGATGAGGGTAGGAATTTTGTGTGAGTTTTATAAAAGTTGTGTTTGTACAGATATTAATGTTATGCATTATGGAATTGTGCAGTAAAATTTGGCAGCTCGATTAAAGTGGAACCCACAACTGGGACCCAACCGGGAGCAAAGGAGGTTCCTAAAGAAGTTTCTTTGGCCAAGGAAGTGGAAGCAGGGGATTCTTCAAAGAGAAAAACAGAGGAAGACGTGGTGGAGATTGCCGCTCCATCCAAGAAGAAAAGAGTGAAAGTACCAGCTACAAAGAAGGCAGTTGGTTCTAAGGAGGATACTTGATGTGATTTCGACCCCCGAAATTGTGATTCACAATCGGAAGGATTGGAAACACTTGAAATTGCCTGGGATATGTCTAAGGGAAGCTTAGACTGGGTGGTGTAAACCGCAACCCACTACTTATAAAATAGATAGCAATCTTGGTATAAAGACGCCACAACCAATTACATCAAAAATTGGTTGATAAGTTTGTACGAAGGCCACAAGTCTCCAATGAGAGCTTGATAAGTCCTAAGTTCTTAAAGAACCAAATGAGATAAACTCACAATTTCTATTACTCAAAGCTTGTTTTCAAAGTAGTACAAAGATGCCTATTTATAGGCTAAAATAAGTAGTAAAAGAAATAAATAAATCCTAGTCTTAGAAGAAATAAATAATAATTTGACTTTCTAACTTCTAAACAAAATTAATAAAATTCTGCATTTTAATCTATGAATTATGCATATTTCTAGATGATATGTTGGCTGAAAACAAGATACATTGGATTGGCACACTTGACCAAGTGTTGGAATGAGTAGGTTCATGCATCTTGAGTTAACCTTCAAGACTTCTTTAAGATTCCTTTGACTGAATTTTTCCAAGGCAGAATTTCGTCTTTCAAGGCCTCAAAATAGATGCTTGACCATTGAATTTGTAGTCTTCAACACTTGACTACGAGATAATTGTTGGTTGGAATTTAGACCAACTTTAGACTAAAATTGATCTTTGACTTGGATAAGATGCACACTTGACCTTGACCTTCGATCCATGGAATTGGATGGAAAGTTGGGGCCAAGTTCGCAGCTAGTTGAAGAGTTCGCACTCGTCGCAGAGTTCCCATCTTCGCCGCAAGTCGGGAAGTGTGAGCCGAAAGTCGGGAAGTGTACGTCGCAGGTCGGGAAGTGTGAGTCGAGATCACATCATTCCCCTCCTCTTGAGAAGGATTTGTCCTCACATCTTCAGCACTTGAAAAGGTCCATCTCCTCTTGGCTGCAACTTGGATAACAAGAGAAATGAATATTGGCTCTCAAAAGAATCACACTTTAAGGAATGAATTTTTTTTCGTATCCACTTCTTCTCTTTTTTTTCACCTTTTTTTAAAAATATTTCGACCAATTTTTTTTTTTATATTTCGGCCTCTTTTCTTCTTTTTTTTGTACATTTTTTTTATGAAAAGAATTAAGTAAAAAAAAAAAAGAAGTGGAGATGAGAAAGTGACTCCTTAAATTCCAAAAATCACTGTTAAGAACCTTGCCTAACTTGTGACAAAACCCACTAACAAAAATGTGAATATTGATTTATAAAATCAAAACTCACTGCTAGGAACCTTGCCAACCTGTGACAAAACCAGTTAACAAAAATGTGAATCTTGATTTTCAAGAAAGTCAAGAATAAGAAAGGATAAAAAAATATTAAAAAAGGAAAACAAGGATATGCAGCCCTTAGAGATGGCTACTAGATAGATAGCCTTTAGAGATGGCTCTGATACCAAATGATGTGATTTCGACCCCGAAATTGTGATTCACAATCGGAAGGATCAGAAACACTTGAAATTGCCTGAGATATGTCTAAGGGAAGCTTAGACTGGGTGGTGTAAACCACAACCCACTATCTATGAAATAGATAGGAACCTTGGTATAAAAACGCCACAACCAAATACACCAAAAATTAGTTGATAAGTTTGTACGAATGCCACAAGTCTCCAAGGAGAGTTTGATAAGTTCTAAATTCTTAAATAACCAAATGAGATAAACTCACAATTTCTATTACTCAAAGTTTATTTTCAAAGTAGTACAAAGATGCCTATTTATAGGCTAAAATAAGTAGTAAAAAGAAATAAATAAATCCTAGTCTTAGAAGAAATAAATAATAATTTGACTTTCTAACTTCTAGACAAAACTAATAAAATTCTGCATTTTAATCTATGAATTATGCATATTTCTAGATGATATGTTGGCTGAAATCAAGATACATTGGATTGGCACACTTGACCAAGTGTTGGAATGAGTAGGTTCATGCATCTTGAGTTAACCTTCAAGACTTCTTTAAGATTCCTTTGACTGAATTTTTCCAAGATAGAATTTCGTCCTTCAAGGCCTCAAAATAGATGATTGACCATTGAATTTGTAGTCTTCAACACTTGACCACGTAGATAATTGTTGGCTAGAATTTAGACCAACTTTAGACTAAAATTGATCTTTGACTTGGATAAGATGCACACTTGACCTTGGACCTTTGATCCATGGAATTGGATGGAAAGTTGGGGCCAAGTTCGCAGCTTTGGTTGAAGAGTTCGCAATTCTGGTCGCAGAGTTCCCATCTTCGCTCGTAGGTCGGGAAGTGTGAGCTGAAAGTCGGGAAGTGTGTGTCGCAGGTCGGGAAGTGTGAGTCGAGATCACATCAATACTGCTACAGAGATTGCAGTATTATTTGCCAAACCTGGGGCAGAGGAAATGCTGAGGTTTGAAGGTTTGGAGAATTATCAGAGGAAGTTGGCAGAAATGCCATTAATGAAGTTGAATGACAATTTTTGTCATACTAGTCCCCGGGTAATGTTCCCTTTTGGGTAGACAACTACATTTTGTCTTCCTTCTTTTGTTTGAGTCTTTTTTTTTTATGGGTTATAGTGCGTGCACTTGTGACCTGGAGTGAATATTTCTTGAGGATGAATGATCAGGCTGGGACAGTTGCAGCTTATAAAACTAGCAATGAAGAGTTGAAAGAATCGGAGAGGGTTGCTATTGAGGCAAGAAGAAAGTTGGAGAGGGAGGTTGCAGAGATGGTGAAGGAGCGGGAAGAAAATGAGAAAGAGGTGTCAGCTTTGCAACAACAGTTGCAAGAGAAAGAGATTGAGTTGCGGAAGACTCTGAGCGAAGCCCAAGGAGAATTCTCTAAGTTGCTTGTGAAGAAGGTTTTTCACACACAAGATTATGGAGATTTTGTCATGAAATTCTGCAGAGTTGTTGTAGGACAGGTGGGTGGCCATGAGGTAGTGGTGGATATTCAGAAAAGATATCCTTCTTTGAGGTTTGAAGAATTGTCTAGAAATGATCCCGGGGCTAAGGTGAGGGCAACCCAGGTGTACATGGATGCAATTAAGGCATTTGATGGCTCATTCACCTTATTAGAGCATATAGCCTCCCGTGACACCCCAATGACCTTGGAGGAACTGCGCATGTGCAATGTGGATGAAGATCCAGATCTTCGAGATAGAGTTGATGCAGGGCCGAATAACCATGCTGTAACGGGGACCTCAGCTCAAGAAGTGAAGTTCACCACAAGGCTAGTTCCTAGGCTGACTTTATTTTGAATTTTTCATGATATTTTAAGACATTATTGGTTTGTAAACTTGAGGAACAGTTTCTGCTTCTGGGATTACTGATTGGATATTTTTTGTCTGTTCATGTGTTTTGTGATCTGTATGCCAGGTATTTTTATTACGAACAAAAGATCGTGTTAGCCATTTACACGAACAGTTAGGGCGCTTGAAAGCGCCACTACAGATCTCCAAGATACCATCTCGCCTAAAGAGAGAAAACAAAGAGTATCACGGCAGTGTCGATTTACAATATCGAATTATCGCTTGAGTGAAGACTTGACCTAAACAAAGGGTATTAGGGCGTTTAAGTGTTTCGTGATGAAGAGGCTATCAAACAGCTTGCCAAACTTGTAGCGTAAGTAGAAGGACTTCATGTGGAATTAACAAGAAAAGATGAAGCAATTGGTACCTTGACCGGTGATGTGGAGAAAGAGCGCCGGAGGTTCGAGGTCTCCAAGAGGCTCTGAAACCCCACAAGCTACAGATATGAGAATTGTAGCTTGAATGTAAGATTTGGAAAACCAAGGTAGCTAAGATGGAAGCCACTTTGAGGTGCTAGTGTGAAAATAGCCTCTGCAAATAAAGATCCTGTATGGAATTACAATTCCCCACTTGCGAGTGGGCTCACAATTCCTCATTTAGAGTGGCTCACAATTCCCCACCTACGTGTAGGTGTTAGGGAATTGCGAGGAGAAATAAATTTTCTTTTAGTTATTAGTTCATGTGATTTCCTCACCCCTTAAGGATGTTACAGAATAAGCAGCTGATCTTAGTTGAACCGAGGTTACACGTTAGTTCCTCGATTTAATAATTAGCAAGGCAGTTTCACCACCTTGAACTGAGTTTACGAAGGTAATAAACTCTTCACTCGATTTATTCAACAATGTTTGTTTTATTCCATGATAAAAGAAAGCGATTAAACATAGAAGCGTTTTAGGTTGCTAACATGCTAAACTCGGGGTATTAAGTTTCCTTCTATAGTGGCTAACCGATAACTCCCCGTCTTGGACGCATCAATGACTTTGTATGGTGCTTCCCAATTGGCTTCCAGTTTGCCCAACTTCTGAGCTCTGCTTACCTTGTTCTTACACAGAACCAACTCCCCTGGAGCGAACTCATTGATTTTCACTCTTTCATTGTAATATTTTGCCGTGTCTTGCTTGTATCTAGCCTCTTTGATATAAGCTAAGTCTCTGCGTTCCTCCAGCAGATCCAGATTAAGGCGAATATCCTCCTTATTAGTTGTGCTATTAAAAGCGATAAGTCGGGGGCTAGGAACCCCAATCTGTTGGAATCACAGCTTCCGAACCATATGTAAGGCTGTAAGGAGTTTCGTCAGTTGTTGTTCGTGGAGTTGTGCGGTAGGCCCACAGTACGTTTAGGAGATTTTCTACCCAATCTCCTTTTGTTTTGTCCAAGCGAGTTGTCAGTCCTTGTAGGAGAGTCCGGTTGGTGGCTTCCACTTGTCCATTGCCTTGAGTATGTGCAACTGATGTGAACTTCTGTTTGATGTGAAGCCTTTTACACCACGATCGGAAGGGATTGTCTGCAAACTGTTTCCCATTATCTGAGATGATCACCTGAGGGATCCCAAATCTACAGATAATATTGCTCCATACAAATTTCAGAATATTCTTTCCAGAGATTGTAGCCAATGGTTCAGCTTCTATCCATTTAGTGAAATAATCGATGGCGACTAACAGGAACTTTAACCGACTTGGAGCTTCAGAGAAAGGTCTCAGTATGTCAGTTCCCCTTTGAGTAAAAGGCCATGAGCTTTGAATACTAACAATCTCCATCTGAAGTTGTTTGACTAAAGGGGCATGAAGTTGGGACTTGAGGCATTTATGTACAAAGTTACAGGCGTCCTTGAATAGCGTTGGCTAATAATATCCTCACTGGATAATCTTTTTGGCTAACGTTCTGGGACCTGTGTGGCTTCCGCAGGACCCGAGATGCACTTTCTGAAGTATGTAGTTGGCTTGCTGTGGCCCGACACATCTGAGCAAAGGCTGCAAATATGACCGCTTGTATAAGATCCCATCCTGTATCACATAGCGGGGGGGCTTTTAGCCTGAGTTTTCTGGCTTCATTTTTGTCAGTGAGCAGTTCCCCAGTTTCTAGATATTTCCAAATAGGCGTCATCCAATTTTCTTCTGTTCCTTCAATAACCATCATAGGCTTCGCATCTGTGCTTCTACAGGGAAGCACTTCCACCAACACTTTTTTGTTGTGGTGGGAGAAGGCGGAAGATTCCAACTTGCTAAGGGCATCGGCCCGTTTATTTTTAGATCTTAGGATGCAGACGATTTGAAAGCCTTAAAGGACAGGCTGAGAGTCCGAACCTTATCTAAGTAGTTTTTGATGTGGGGTTCCTTAGCCTCATAAGTCCCATGCACCTGGTTGACCACAATTTGGGAAACACTATAGGCACATACTTCTTTTGCTTACATTAACTATGCCAAATTCAGACCTGTGATGAGAGCTTCATATTCAGCCTCGTTATTAGTTGCCTTAAAGCTAAAGTGTAGGACATATGTGACTTCTATTCCATCAGGATTTCTTAGCAAAGAGCTCCACTCCCATCTTCATTCGATGCTCCATCAACGCAATGTCCACGTCTTTGAGCTAACTTCCCTGCTTTCCTACTTTTATAAGTTGTGTGGGGATAGCAAGATCGTGTAGAGGTGGGCATTTCGCAATGAAATCCACCAAGGCTTGTGCTTTTATGGCAGCTCAACGATGGTACTGCATATCATGGTCTCCTAGCTCAATAGCCCATTTTGTAAGTCATCCTAAGGCCTCCGGCTTTGACAATATTTGCTTGATAGGTTGATCTATGAGTACACATATGGGATGAGCCTAGAAATAAGGCCATAAACTCCTAGCAGCATGAACTAGTGCAAGCACTATCTTTTCCATTGGTAGATATCTCGTTTCTGCACCCTGAAGTGCACGATTGACATAGTAGATGGGTCTTTGGATGCTGTTGTCATCACGAACAAGTACCGCACAAACTGCATTGTCAGAAGATGCCAAATACAGGTGCAGAGTCTTTTATGGTACTAGCACTGTAAGGACAGGAAGTTCAGCTAAATGCTTCTTCAGTTCTTCAAATTCTCTTTAACAATCTTCTGTCCATTTGAAATTCTTGGCCTTGCTTAAAGTTTGGAAGAAAGGGAGACTTCGATCAGCAGATCGTGACAGAAATCTGTTTAGAGCGACGAGTGATCCCGTCAATTTCTGGACTTGCTTCAGAGTTCTGGGTGGTGCCATCTCTATAATGGCTCGGATCTTATCCGGGTTGGCTTCAATCCTGTGTTTAAAGACCATAAAGCCTAGGAATTTTCCGGATCCTACCCCAAAGGTACATTTTTTTGGGGTTCAGGCGCATTCCTACATTGATCATTGTCTGCAGGGTTTCTTCCAGATCTCCGGACGCAGTCTTACTCTTTTTTGATTTAATTACCATATCATCTACATACACTTTCAAATTTCTACCGATTTGGTTGAAAAATACCTAATTGACCAGATGTTGGTAAGTGGCCCTTGCATTTTTCAGCCCAAAAGGCATTTTTGTGTAACAGAAAATTCCCATTTCCGTGATGAACGCTGTTTTCTCAGTGTCTTCCTCATCCATTAAAATCTGGTGATAACCCTTAAATGCATCAAGAAACATCAACACTTCATATCCTGAAATGGCATCAACTTTCTGATCAATCACAGATAGAGGATAGCAGTCCTTTGGGCAGTACTTGTTCAGATCAGTATAATCAATACACATTCTCCAGCTATCATCTCCTCATTGACAACTGCATTTCTGTCCGGGGTTAAAGATCTCTTCTTCTGTTACACAGGCTTGATCTTCGGATCGATGTTGAGCCTATGTGTCATCAATGACAATGAGATTCCCGGCATGTCTTCTGGTCCCCAAGCGAAGACTTCCTTATACATGTGGAGGAGGTGAATAATTTGTTCCTTGATCTTTGCGGGCAAAGTGGCTCCTACTTTTATTGTTCTTTCTGGATGCCGGGGATCTAAGTTGATCTCTTCAATTGCATCAGTGATTTTGCCAGGCTCAGCCGACACCTGTTCCGCATTATCAGAACTCTGAGGTGTGGGATTTGTAGTTGGCATCTCAGTATCCTTGTTCTCACTTCCCCGAGATGTCATCTTCGGGTTAGTGGATGGCAAGTCCAGCTTTGTAATCGCATGTACTCCTTTGGCATCTCGCATGCTTGCATTTGAGGGCAATACGCATGCATTCATATGCTGCATACTGATCTCCACAGATGGATGTAATCCCGTGCTCAGTTGGAAATTTCATAATAAGATGATATGGGGACCAAATCGCCTTAGCCTTATTCATCCAGGATCTCCCAATTATGGCATTAAATGGAGACGTGGCATTTACCACGTAAAAGGTTGTCATGATAGTTCTATCTCTAGGGTACTTCCTAACCGTGGCTACCTGCGTGGTTATTCCCCCTAGATGAACCACCTCATGAGCGAAAGTTACCACAAAGATGTTGATGACTTTAAAGTCGCAAAATCAATTCATAACTTGGGAAAGTAGCCTATGTAAAGGACATCGCACTCCCATCATCTACATATACTCTATACACTTCCTTGTTAGCAACAATTGCTTTATTAACCAAGGCATCATTGTGTGGACTTACAGTGGGAACCGCATCCTCTTCTGAAAAGGTGATGATTGCGGAGGGTTTGAGCCACTTATTGGCTGGCTCCTAGGGTGGGATCCAGCTTGCATTGGCCTTGATTGCATCGATTGACCTTCCGATAACCTCCAAATATGGCATGGATCACGCCATAACATTTCGATTGTCATTTGGTAGAGGTGGAGGAGCCACTGTTGAGGTGGAGGATTTGAGTATGGTTGATATGGCGGATTGGAAGGATGATCCCATCGTTGCCTATAATCATGTTGCTATGTGGGTTGACCCCAGCCTCCTTGTCTTCCTCCGCGCTCCGCATGGTTATCGCTTTCCCGCCTCCAAACCAGGTTGTGATGTGAACTCGACTCACACTTCCGACTGCGGCTTAAAGATGCGCAGAGCACACTTCTCGACTGCGAACGAAGATGGGAACTCGAGACGTACACTTCCCAACCTTCTGCTCACACTCCCGACTGCAAACGAAGATAGGAACTTTGCGATGCACACTTCCCGACCTTCGGCTCACACTTCCCACCTACGAGCAGATGGGAACTCGCGACGCACACTTCCTCGACTTTCTACCACACTTCCCGACCACGAGCAAAATGGGAACTCGAACTAGAATTGCGAACTCTTTAACCAGAGCTGCGAACTTGGCCCCAACTTTCCATCCAATTCCATGGAGCGAATGTCCAAGTTCAAGTGTGCATCTTATCCAAGTCAAAGATCAATTTTAGTCCAAAGTTGGTTCAAATTCCAGCCAACAATTGCTCACATAGTCAAGTGTTGAAGACAACAAATTCAATGGTCAAGCATCTGTTTTGAGGCCTTGAAGGACGAAATTCGCTTAGGAAAAGTTGACCAAATGAGCATTAATGGAGTCTTGCAAGCCAACTCAAGATGTATGAACCTTCTCATTCCAACACTTGGTCAACATACCAATCCAATGCATCTTGATTTCAGCCAACATATCATCTAGAAATATGCATAATTCATGGATTAAAATGCAGAATTTTATTAGTCTTGTCTAGAAGTTAGAAAGTCAAATTATTATTTATTTCTTCTAGTCTAGGATTTATTTATTTCTTTTTACTACTTATTTTAGCATCTTGTACTACTTTGAAGACAAGTTTTGAGTAATAGAAATTGTGAGTTTATCTCATTTGGTTCTTTAAGAACTTAGAACTTATCAAGCTCTCCTTGAGACTTGTGGCTCATACAAACTTATCAACCAATTTTTGGTGTAATTGGTTGTATGCTTTTATACCAAGGTTCCGATCTATTTCATAGGCAGTGATTGCGGTTTACACCATCTAGTCTAAGCTTCCTTAGACATATCCCTGCAATTTCAAGTGTTTCCGATCCTTCCAATTGTGAGTCATAATTTGGGTCGAAATCACATCATTTCTCCTCTTGGAGCGTTGTTGTTATCTTCCCGTAATTACAGGCTCTGATTGCTTGTTTATAGATAAACACGATTCTGCTATTATCTCGTGATCTTTTAAGACCCATGAGCTTATTATGGAAGTGGAATTCTGCAGTAAAGTAAGAGTCATTCATCATTGTAAAGATCTCACTTCTGACTTACAAGTCCGAATTGACACCTTCAAGATCCGAGTTGCATCGTTTAGATCTGCTCGACTCATAGGTCCCGAACTGCATTGAATGCACAGTCCCGAATCAGACGAATACACAGTCCCGAATCGCATTGGACTCACAGTGTCATCATTCATCGTGAACTCATGTCCATCAGCTAGAATCTTCACAACAAACTCCAAAACCTTCCGAAGATATATTCTTGCGGATGAATACGTATTTTTAGTTTGTCACATAATATTTACTTTTACTACCAAGGAAAAGAATTAACACCACATTAAAATTTATGAATTTGTGGAAAAATACAATTCATATAGTTGTGTTCAACGATGATGTAGGAAAATCAACAACAGTTGTAGCTATATAAATTATATTATATTAGAAATGCATCAATACAAACATTATGGAAAAAACTATCAAATGGGTACTACTTTACAACTAATTTTGAACAGAGGTGCCTATATAAAAATCCAATGTAAATAGTGAATTAATAGTAGTTGGATGTTATCCGCTCATGCCATTTTGGGAATTCGATAAATTTACATAGAACACTAAAAGCCTCAGTCAGGTGCAAACAAAGTAACTCACTATGCGTATGGGTGACTCAAGGTGCGATCGAATGCGAAATTTTATTGTTTCATGAATGATTTACTGTTCATGGAATAGTAAAATTTTGAATTTTTAACGCTCATGAGCAGTGTTTCATCGCTCATGAACTTTTTTTTTTGGTGTTGTGGTCTCTACAGTTGGATTCATGCCACGACTTGATGTGAGAGTTAGAGATTCAGTTCTAGTTTCTTTCATCACAGCCATTAGTTATGGACCCATTGCGATGCGTAGCATTAATTTTGTATAGTATTAGTGTCCCGATATAATCGAGCCTTGTATTTTTGTACTTTCGGTTGATCCTAGGTGGTCTAGGTTGTCACCAACCCTTCCCGTCTCGTGTGGGTTTAAATGGTTTTGCTTCCCGCTATTGCGGGTTTAAATAGTTTTTCTTCCCGCCATTGCCGTTCTTCGTGGGTTTTGTATGCCCTTGTGGGTTTTTGGCCTCATGGGTTATCACGCTAGTATTCAGTTGCAATACCATGAGGATTCTTTAGCCCTTGTGGCTATGTAAATTAGCAATTCATGCCTTATTAATACACTATCGCTTTGGAAAAAAAAGACAATGAAAAATTTTGTAAATATTTTAAAATTTTAGCAAAATTGAACCTTAGATGTATATGAAAAATATTAGCTATTGACTATTTAATGTTTTGAAATTCATATCTCATATATGATTTGCATAGTTATTCAAGTACTTTCAACAAAATGATTAGAATATCTAGCAACCTTACAAATTTTCAAGAGTTTGTGATTGTGAACCAAGAGTGACAATTTTAGTCATAATATTAGCAATAATTTTGTTGGTACAATTACTTTTTCAGAAACTCTTTGCAAATACCACTTGATAGAAATTTGGTTTATAGAAGAAGGCCAATGATTCTCACTATGTGGAATAATCACATGTCACATAAATGTGCAATTAATGAAAAATGCTCATACAATTCCTATAATTCTACTTTCAAGTGTAAAAATTAGCAACTTTCATGGTCATGCAACCTTTTTATATGAAAAAATATTTGTTCATTATGTATATTTTAATTTTAAGCATAGACTAATTGATTTTGTTTTAGCAGGGATATGTCTTTATACGAAAGGTAGTCCCAACATAACTTTCAATCCACCAATTCTAGAAACATTTGCACTTAAGAATTTGTAAGAACAATCAACCACATTAATTTGAAAAATGAGTAAGTTTTATAAAACATGTAGTATTATAGTGCCACTTTCTATCTACTTTATAGAATCTCAAATTTTATAAGCATCTTATTATTATAGTGTAACTAATTGAACATTAACTTAAGTATTTGCAGAATGAAACTCTTTGAATTAAGTGATGATACAGGTTCAATCCTTGCACATGTAGATGACAAATACGTTCAGACTTTAATTGGTTTCACAACTGAAAAATACATGATAGAGATCTTGTTGTAAGTGGAAAAGATATTTGAAGTTGAATATTACAAATGCATAATAATTGCACTAATTTGTAACTATTGATTCTATAGGGTGAAACTTTAGATGTTTCTATGTTGAATGACAAACTAAGTAAAGTTGCTGCTTATGACCAAGTGAGAACGTTTTTACTAGAGGTGTTTATTTTAATTTGCAAATCGAGTCGGATGGGAAATTTAGGATTAGACTGATCAATTTCTTTTTCGGATTGGGTCGAGTCGACTCAAGTTTGATCCGACTTGATCCGATCCAAATAAAAATTGAAAAAACTTATAACTTTTTTCCTCAAAAAATAGTTAACATTAGTTATAAAATATAAATAAATATTGTTTTTGATAATTCAAATAATTTTTTAATTAAAATTAGTCATTTTGTAACAAAAAAAATTAAAATATTTACATGAAAATTCACAAATTAATTTATATGAAAAATTCACAAATTAAAATATTTACATGAAAATTTTTTACATAAAAAATAGATGATTTTTTAACATAAAACTATTGATTTCAAATTTAACATTGTATATGAAAAGGAAAACAATAACCAAAAAAAAGAAAAAGAAAAAAAGAAACTGATCAAATCAGATCATAACCAATCCAATCCAAAAATTAATCTAATCCGATAATATTCTGATGGGACCGAATTAAACGGATTGGATGGGATCATTATTTTGAACATCCCTAGTTTTCACTTTGAAAGTAATAATCGCCCATGTTGGGCATTCATCCCACGTAGCAAAAAGCATGGAAAACAACTGCAAAGGAGTTGTAATTTTTTTTGGGAAAAACTTGCTGCAGAATATAAAAAGGAGGAAAGAAAAACTGAACAATATATATATATATATATATATATATATATATATATATATATATATATATATATATTCTATCTCATTTGAAAAACTAGAAGTCTTTATCACTTTCTCAAAGTGCAAAGAAAGCATTCATTTTATGGATATTGGATACAAGCTCCCGTGTGATCGTATTTAAATAAGTGAAACAAGTAAGTTAATCTTGGGCATTTTCCGCATGTATTTTGTATACAAATTTTGGAATTCTTTTCTAACATTTGTATCAGAGCATAAATTGCTTGTTTCTTGGTCATTTAGCATGTTTAATTAATGATTAAACATGATATTTAAGAATTGATTGAATGTTTATATTTTATGTATGAATTTGTTTCTGTCAAGTATGTTCATTAGCCCTTATTGTGCATTTATTAGTTAGAAATCCAGAATGATATAGGTTGTAATGTTTGTATATTTTGAAACTAGACATTGCAAGATTTAAATTGGTATATAATAAGTGTAATTTGGATAAAAGATGAGAGAGATATAAGTCTCCAAAGTCCAGGTTCATCATGACTGAATTTGGAAATTTTGTTTTCCAAAAATCAGCATGATCAAGTGACCATGTTTGATTGCCTATATCTTTTGGAATTTTTGTGGTTTTGATTTACACCTCTTGTACACATGAAAACTAGACATTACAGGTTTTAACATGATATATTATATGATTGATTTGGACTTAAGATGAAGGAGATTTAAGTCTCCAAAATTTTGGATTCATCATAATCGAATCTAAAAATTTGTTTTCCGTAAATCAAGAAGATCAAGTGACCATGTTTGACCACCAGATCTCTCTAAATTTTTGGTTGTGATTTACACCTCCTATACACATGAAAACTAGATATTACGGGCTTTAACATGATATATTATATGATTGATTTGGATTTAAGATGAAGGAGATTCAACATCAAAATCGAACTTTTTATGTTCATAAAAGAGGGTTGACCTCTTGAAACTCGATTATCCCGACTCTTTTTTGTAAAAGTGAAAATACCATTAGATTTAGAGAATTTTTCTTGAATTTTGTTGATTTTTTGGTGGCCATAGAACATCAGGAAGGCAGCGCGTGGGTCTCATGTGTCACCATGCGTTCCCATAAACAGATGTGGCAACACGTGGACCCCATCGCAGCAACTAAAAAAAAGGGAAAAGAATTTGTGTTTCTAACATTGATTTTCTATATATAATTACTTTTTTGTATCTAAGGATAATGAATATTCTTTACTCTATATTTGTTATAGAAATTATGGTTTTGCTTATGAGATCTCCAATAATAGTGAAGATGCCGCACATAGAGCAAAACTTGCAAAATACAGAGAAGCATTAACAATTTGTTGGTGGATGGAAATCTCAACATGTTGGATCATGTTATTATGGTCAACAAGATTATACAACAAGTAATATGGGAAGGTGGCCTTGTGCCTGATGATGGAAAAATTATCTATCTGAGACAAACACTTCTTTAAAAAGAGCAAACGATGCTTGACAAAATTTGGGAAATCGAAATGATGAATTCCCTAACTATGTTAAGCTAGTGGATGCTTTCATGAGAGAATAAATAAAGATAGGGGCAACAAAGTCATCAATTCTTTCAATGAATTCAAGTTTGTGCAAATCTAAGGGAATAGTGATTTACTCCTTTGCTATTAAAATCAAACATAGAGTTACCAAAAGAACTTTATGAGTCATTTCCTACTTGGGTTAAATTTATTAGAATTTGAAGCTATTCATTGGTTATAAAAGTAGACCTCTTATGCAGCTTAGAGTGAACATTTTATTTCTACTGTTTATAATAATTTGAAGTACATGTACTTTATTTATGATCTCTTATATATTTGAATATTTATATGATTATGCTTAATTGATATTTTATTCCTATATATTTGAATATTTATATGATTATGCTTAATTCATATTTTATTCATGTGAGAAGTTCTAAACATTTTAGTAACTTTAAGGAACTAAATTTTTACATAAATAATTATATTAATAATAATTTCAAATTGAAATTTTAGATGATGATTGGGAACATAGTGAACTTTCGAATTAAAACCTTATGTGAAATTATTTGTTAATATAATTAGTTAGTGTAAAATTGATGTATAAATGATATACATTAGTAATTCGTGCATATATGTCTGTAGAACTCTGTGTTCAAAGACTATGCCTTTAGCATCTAAGAATATCGTAGCTGAACTCAACAAAGGAGAAAGTTAAACAGCGAAAATTATGAAATCTGGAATATGAAAATCTAGTATGTACTAAAAGAGTAAGAAGTGCTAGAAGAGTAAGAAGTACTAGAAACTCTTACCCAAGTTATAGAAGAGCTTAAAAATGGGAGTACTGCTCAACATCGAAGAGATAAAGAGACATTTGCTGCATGGAAGAGGAAGAACTCTCTTGTTTGCATTACGTTGCTGAGTAGCATGGACAATGATGTTATGTGAGAGTTCAGGCATTTTGATAATGCCAAGGATATGTGGATTGCCTTAACAGCGAGATTTGGTATTACATTAGTTTCCAAACTAAGACAATTCACAATAAGGTTTGACTCTTACAAAAAACCTCATGGACAGACAATGAAACAATATTTGAGACAGATATCAAACATGTTACTAAGTTAAAGGATGCTGGCCACATATTAACTGATGAGCAGCAAGTGCAAGTAGTGATTCGTTCATTGCCTCAAAATTAGGAACGTATAAAAGCCCACTTAACCTACAACAAAAATATCAAAACTTTTGAAGATGTTGTGTGTCATCTTGAGCTAGAAGATGATCGTTTGATGGCGACCAAATCAGAAACTGACATATATTATGTAGGTTCTAGCTCACAAGAAGCTTCAGGCTCCAAAGGAAAGCATCAAGGTGGGCAACATTAAAAGTGGAAGGGCAAGGGAAAAGGTCTTTCAGGCAAAAAGCCAAAACTTAACCAAGATGGGAAAGGAAAGAGTCCTTTCAAGAAAAACATCTCAAAAGTGAAATGTTTCAATTGTGACAAAAAGGGTCACTTTGCTCGTGACTGTACCAAGCCAAAGAAGGGAAAAACCCTTTGTATTTTTGAAAGTACAACTTATGTATCAAGTTCTGTTTTTCTATCTGAATCTCATCCTCGGTGGATTGTAGACTCAGGAGCCATAGACCATGTAGCGAATGACAGAGATGCCTTTGTGGAGTTCTAACGAGTTCCACAAGGAACCAAGTAGATATATGTAGAAAACAACTCAAAAGTGGAAGTGGAAGTGGAAGTGAAAGTGAAAGGAATTCGCACCTGCCAATTAAACATGTGTAGTGGTTACACATTGTTTCTACATGATGTCTTATATACTTCGAAAATACGTCAAAACTTAATTTTTGTGTTGGTGTTAATTAAACTTGGTTTTAATTTGAACTTTCATAATAATGGTGTTGACTTGTCTTTGGAAACAAGTTATTATGATTCTAGATATTTTCTGGATTGTTTTATTGTGTTGGATATTTTCTATAATAATGTTAATGTATATTATTCCTTATTCCCATCTTCTAATTCTTATGAAAGTGATGTAAACATATGACATTCTAGACTTGGTCACATTGGCCAATATAGAATGAAAATATCAGCCAAAAAGGGCTTATTAGGCAATATTAAAAACGCCGATTTGCCTATTTATGAATATTGCCTAACGGAAAATTAACACAAAAACCATTTGGAAAAGGAACAAGAGCTGAGATTTCTTTACAATTGATCCATTCTGACATCTGTGGTCCAATGAATGTAAGAGCAAGGCATAAGGCTATATACTTCATCACATTTATAGATGATTATACTCGATTCGATAATGTCTATTTGATTTCTCATAAATCTGATGCATTAAGTTGCTTTAAAAAATTTATAAGTTTGGTAAAAAATCAATTGGATATGAAAATAAAAACATTAAGAACCGATCAAGGTCATGAATACTTATCTAATGAGTTCAGAGATATTTGTAATGAAAAAGGAATAGAATGACAATTGACTATTTCTGGGACTCCTCAATAAAATGGTGTTATGGAGAGAAGAAATAGAACCCTATTTAAAATGGTTAGGTCTATGATGGCACAAGTTAACTTACCAATTATCTATTGGGTGATGCATTATTAATTGCTACCCATATACTTAATCACATGCCTACTAAATCAGTTTTCTACTTCATATGAGTTATGAATGCACTAAACCTGATTTGAGTTTTCACGCCTTGGGGGTGTGTTGCCTATACTTATGATACCTAAAAATGGAAAATTGAGTGCAAGAGGTAGAAAGAGTATTTTTATAAGATACTCAGAGCACTCCAAAGGGTATGTGTTTATAGGTGAGCAAGATAGTGGAGTATAACGAATTTGAATCATGAGTTGTTACATTCTTAGAGAATGAATTTCTAAAAAGAGTGAGATAGGAGAAGACCTATTCTATATGAAACTCGAACAAGATAATGGGATTACTCCAATAGTAAGAGTTAACACACCATCATCATCTCAACCACTTGATGAGACAATACCACCATTATCTAATCCGAGTGGGAGCATTATTGAGCATGATGAGTTACAAAGTGAACAACTTTCTATACGACGATTAAGTCGTAAAAGCATTCTCCGCCGATGTTTTGACATTGAAGGGGAAACTTTCATGATTGCTCCACAAGAAAATGATAAGCTAAGGAATGCAAATGAGGCTCTAACATGCCCCGATAAGGAAAAAATGGATGCAAGCAATGGAAGAAGAGATAGAGTCAATGAGATCAAACCAAGTTTGGGAATTGGTTGACCTCCTAAAAGGATGCAAAGCCATTGGGAGCAAATGGATTCCCAAAATAAAGCATAAAGTGGCTCGATAGAAAGATTCAAGACACGCATTGTAGCAAAATGGTATAATCCAAGAAGGAATCGATTATGAAGAAAAATTTTCTCTGTTGTGAGATTTATCTCAATTAGCCTTATTTTGGTTATAATGGTGAGTATGGATCTTGAATTACATCGATGGATGTAAAGATCGCTTTCAATGGAGAATTAGAAGAAAAATTTATATGAAACAACTCGTTGGTTTCATAACAAAAGATCAAGAACAAAAGGTATATCAACTTTAAGATCGATATATGGCTTTAAACAGTCGTCAAGACAGTGGTATATACATTTTCACAATACCATAATATCATATGACTTTGTCATGATTAATGAAGATCATTACTTATATATCAAAAGATTCAAAGATCAATTTGTGATATTATCATTATATGTTGATGATATACTTATTGTCGGAAATAAGAAGGAGTTTGTGAATACCATGAAGAAATGGTTATCTTCCAATTTTGAAATGAAAGACGTGGGTGAAGCTTTCTTGGAGTTAAGATTTCAAGAGATCGTTCAAAGAAATTATTATCTCTTTCACAAGAGACATATATAAATAAAATCATTGACTAATTCCATATGCAAGATTACAAACTCATAGATACTCCTTTTGTAAAAGGGGAAGGATTGAGCCATAGAATGTGTCCAAAGGCTCCACAAGAACAGGAACATATGAAACGTGTTCCATATGCTAGTGCTGTTGGAAGCTTGATGTACGTTATGATGTGTACAAGACCTGACATTTGTTTTGTAGTTGGAATGGTGAGTAGATACCAATCCAACCCAGGTCAAGCACATTGGATTGCCATTAAAAGGATATTGAGGTATCAAATATATTGCTTATTATTCATTATGTTATCGAGGAAGTGATCTGCACCTTGTAAGCTATATTGATGGTGACTAGGGAGGAGATTTATATGAAAGAAAATCAATCTCTGGATTTTTTTTCTTACTAAATAATGGCTCCATATCTTGGAGTAGTAAGAAACAAACGTGTATATCCTTATCAACAATGGAAGTGAATTGACACTTTCAAGCAAGACAAGAGAGTGTTTGGCTTAAAAGATTTTTTCATCACTTAGAGTTGCTAAATGCGTGCTTTAAATCCACTTTTAGTTAAATGTGATAGCCAAGAAGCAATAGCATACACTAAGGATCCTAAATTTCATTGTACCAAACACATATATACCAAGTATAATTTTGTAAAAGATATGGTTGCACAAAAGGAAGTGATCAGACAAGATATAACTACGGATAGAACGATAAGAGATCCTATGACAAAACCAATCCCTAGAGATGTGTTTTTTAGTCATGTGAAATCTCTAGGATTGTGTAGAAGTTAATGTATTGAATATTTTGCATTTCCTAAAAGTTCAAAATTTAATGATATTTTCTTACTTATTAGTACCTAAGAGTTTATTCAACATTTATGCATATTAATGTTTAGTGCATTATATTATATTATTGAGAAAGTATGTCTGATGATGGAAGATTAGCCCACTCACAAGGATAATCGCCTCTATTACTACGTGATAAATAAAGATGAGACAATTTTAAACTTGTTATCTAGGTGATAATTGAGAGCAAGCTTAAATATGAATGTCACCTTAACAAAGTGTTAAGATGAGGTCATAATATTGATTATATTTGAAAGTGAAGTAATCCACATATTTCACTTTATCTGCCTTTAATGCCGATGTGAGTTCGATAGATTGATATTTAAAAAGGAGTAAATATGTGAACTCAAGTTAGACATTATGAATGTCGAACTATCATATGTGACGGTATTAATTGTAAAGACATATGCTCCAAAGAATAGAAGAAAAATACCATAATACATATTTCATACTACGTATGCATGAATCGACCATGAGTTGGTGAAAGTTTTGATCTCAACTTTCAAGTTGTGTGAGACTCACGAGGATGAGATTTCAAATGAGTGCCTCATGACTCGATCTTATTCTTAAAATTTTTATTCAATATTTGCTATCTTAGAATGTTGCCTACGATCATGAATGATACGATCTAAAGAGACATTTCTAGAAAAGCTAATTGAATTGAAATTGAGAGATTAAAGAAAGAGAAAGATCAATTTGTTATTTGTCACATTCTATTTTGTATTCACAAGTTGACCAATTATGATTGTTTTGAATTTAATCATAATTGTGAATACAATATATGATATTTAAAGAGATCAAGAGAAATATAATATGATTGATTGGTCTAGGTAATGCATACAAGATCTACTCTAAATAGTTATGCCCAAATTTGAGTCGCTATATATTCCTAATAGATGTAAGGCAACAAGCTCTCAATGTATGTTGGTCACATGGATTATTTGTCGGGTATAAATTTTGTAGAGGAGAGAGTTATCGCTTGCCCATCATAAGTGAGTGGAAGATGAAAGTAATAATTGTCCATGTTGGGCACTCATCCCACGAATAAAACATGGAAAACAACTACAAAGGAGTTGCATATTTTGAGAAAAATCACTGCAAAATATAAAAGGAGGAAAGAAAAACTAAACAATATCAATATATATATATATATATATATATATATATATATATATATATTCTCTCTCAATGAAAAACTAGAAGAAAAGAAAAGAAAAAGAAGAAGTCTTTATCACTCTCTCAAAGTGCAAAGAAAGCATTCAATATGAGGGCATTGGATACAACCTCTCGTGTGATCGTATTTAAATCAGTGATACAAGTAAGTTAATCTTAGGCATTTTCCACACATATTTTGTATACAAATTTTGGAATTCATTTACTACACACTTAATGAAAAAGGCCATCAAGACATAGTATAAGTAGTGCATATACCAACTTAGAAAGAACCACTCCCTACATTGACATCAACAATTGAGGATGAAGGTGTTTAAACACCAATGAAGATAAACTTTGGAGAAGAGATTGAGAATGATATGAAAAAGAAAAAAAATTGAGTGATATGCAACCGCTACACTATTAGATGCCCAGTGTAATTTCATTCTATATTTGGTGAACTTTTATATTTAACTTTATCAAACAAAAAATAACTGGTGAAGTATTCTCATGCTTTCATTTTAAGTTGTGAATTAGATTGCACATTGGAATTACCTTCATCAAAGCAAATAACTCTGCCCTTATAAAATTCTTTTGCTTTTCCCAACTCAATGAATCGGTTAATTGGTTTAGAAAAGCTATTTTCTATTTGTTGGTTTTGTAATTGCACTTTGCTTATGTGATTTGATTACTTGATGGATGATGTTTGCATAATAATATTGAGCATATATTTCTATGGTTGTATTTGTAGTTCTGCCATATGGGCTTGTCTTAAACTAAGTTTGTGAACTGTAGGAACTATTGGATTTATTGTATTACCCTTTTAAATATAGCGATATATGATTAGTTTTTTGTCAAGATTTTAAAATTTTAAGCTGCATAGAAAGATGAAAATGTAGCGTGATGTATGTGAGAAAGCACAAGCAATTGTGATTTGTTATGCTAATGAGGCAGCCGTGTGTTCCAAATGTGATGTGGAGGTCCATTCCGCCAATAAGCTAGCAAGCAAGCAATCACCAAAGGCTTCTTCTTTTAATGCCAACAAACTTTCTCCATCTAATATCTGCCAAGTAATACAAGCCCTTATAATCCTTTGATCAAGAGGCTAGACTACTTTAGTCAAGAGACTTTCTGCATTGCAGTCATAGATCATAAAACACAGATTTTATGCACACATCATATTACCAAATATATACGATTGTACATAAATTAATTATCCATTTTTCTTCTTTTTTCCCTCT
Organism: Gynochthodes officinalis; assembly: GCA_020080225.1. Taxonomy (NCBI): domain Eukaryota; kingdom Viridiplantae; phylum Streptophyta; class Magnoliopsida; order Gentianales; family Rubiaceae; genus Gynochthodes; species Gynochthodes officinalis. The sequence goes on from CM034616.1 coordinate 5,948,181, forward strand.
AAATTTTGTTGTATAGAAGAAAAAGGGTCTCTTTTCAGTACATATATTCAACAAATTAATCAAATTAAACATTCGAACTATGTTTACATTCCTATAAATATTTTAGAGCTTTTGCCAATAGCCAAAACACTAATAACTTTGACATAGTTACACTTTAATCTTGCCTTTACATAAGGTACTATAATTTCTCTCCTTATTGATACAAAGTCAATTTGAAATTAAGATTTAAATTTATGGGTAAATTATTCCAATAGTCCCTCAATCAAGGCTTCAGAGCGATTTGGTCCCCAATGTTGAAAAAGTTGCAATTAGGTACCTCAACATCTATAGTTAGTGCAATTGTCAACTTGATGACTTCGACTCACCAAAACCACCGCCTAGTGAGAACACGTGATTCTGGCAGGGACAAAAGTGGAATGAAGATTCAATGTCCTCGCCACGTGGACAATGGTGTAAAAAGTGAAAAAAGAAACAAATTTTGACACCTATTGTAGTTTTAGTCTTAGCAATTGGGCGCGAAGAAGAAAATTGGGAAAATTGGGGTTTGTATCTGATGATGATTGAAACCTGCATTTAGTTCAAGGATGTGGCGCAGAGTTGACTACAAAGATGAAGATTTGGAAAAGGATGGAAAATGTCTAAAATACACTAAATATTACATATATTTCTAGTGTTAATCACCTGTGAGGAAGGGGTGAATGGGATTGATTACCATTCTAATGTCCTTCATACCTGCGGAAAGGAGCATAAAGTGGTGCTACGTTGGTTCTTTTTTACTGCCTTACATTGGACACATTGTTGTTTGGGGAATGGAAAATGGGGTACCATGTTTGTTGTTTTTTACTATCATACATTGGATATGTTTGTTGTTTGTGGAATGGAAAACGAGATACCATGTTTGTTGTTTTTTTACTGTCTTACATTACATATGTTTGTTGTTTGTGGAATGGAAAACGAGGTACCATGTTTGTTTGTTTTTTTTTACTGTTTTACATTGGATATGTTTGTTGTTTGTGGAGTGGAAAATGAGATACCAGGTTTTTTTTTAAGCCTTACGCTTTGTTTTGTTTTCTTTCTTTTTTTTTGGTTGGAGCCTTAACTACAAAATAATATTAAAGTGCCAAGTTGTGTTGAGTTAGTATCCTATTTTTGTGTATGGTGATAGGTGATGACTCAGGTCATATCACCCTTAAAATAAACCACGGTGGTGGATTTTGTAGTGGAAAAAGTTTGGTATATCAAGAGGGGGAAGTTGACTATATTGACTTTGTAGAAAATCAATTGTTGCAACTGGATGAGATAGTCCATTTTTGTGAACGAATAGGATATTCCCCGCCTTATAAATTGTACTATGTGACCCCTGGAAAGAGCCTGAAACAGGGCTTGAAAATAATTAGCAACGTGCATGGAAAAGTACACTGCTTTGATGGAATAGCTGAAGGAGGAGCAAGAAAGTGCACACTCTTGGTTGTCACATGAGTCCCCTAGGTTTTGGACTAGATCACATTTTATGACTGAACCTAAATATGACATTTTGATCAATAATTTATATGAAATTTTCAATGCAAACATCTTGCATGCAAGGAATATGCCAATCTTAGGGATGTTAGAATGACTCAGATTATATATGATGCAAAGATTCCAAGGGAAGAGAGATTGATAGCCAAGACCAATTGGGATGTATGTCCCAAAATATTGAGGAAAATTGAGAGATATTCAGAGCGTGTCACAGGGTACAACTACATTTATGGGGGTGATGAAAAGATTAAGATTAATTGTTCAAGAGGGGAACAGTATGTAGTTGATCTGATTGGGAGGACTTTTGCATGTAGAAAATAGGATTTAACTGGAATCCCATACTTCCATGCCATTATAACTATTCAGGATAATGGAGAGGAGCTTGAAGATTACCTTAGCCACTGGTACAAAAGAGCCATGTATGAAAAGGCTTATGCTTCTATTATCAAACTAATAAATGGTCTTGAAATGTCGCTGAGAACCAGATTACCTCCAACCCTCCCTTATAGGTTCCATATATAGCCTAGAAGGCCAAAACTGCAAGGCAGAGGAACTGCACTCACCTATTAAGAAAACCAGCAGTGGGGTAGAAAGGCTTACAACGGTAGTGGGTAAGAGGCAGAACCGGTGTGGCCATTGCAAGGTCGTGGGCCACAGTAAGAAAACATGCCCAGCTTTAGCATCTCAGCGGCAAATAAGCAATGTATCTCTTGTACTTACATGTATCTCACACATGTATTTCACTTTTTTTTAATCTCCTGTACTTACACATCTTTCCTTTATAGGCACATAATGAATCCAGTCCTATTATTAATTCAGCAGGGGATGAAACAAGCACACTAAACATAGAGGGAGTAGAGAGAGAGAGCCTCGAGACAATCCAACCCAAGCGACTGCTGCAGCCAGGTGGCTTCTACTGCAATAGGCATTCCATGGCAAAGAAGAAGTTCATGATGCAATCATTGCTAGCTTTCAGGATATACGAGAAGAAGTTGTCTAGCACTATAGAGTAAGGAAAACTCAAAATAGGTTTTTACTTCTTATATATTCATGTGAGCTGTTAATGTGTATACTCCCATGTAGCTACTAATAAAAGTACTCATTGTCATGTGTAGAAAGAGAAAGATACTGTTGCATTAGATAGACCATCGGATACTTTGGTTGATATCATTGTACAGTAACCATTGGTAGATAAGAAGGAAAAGGAGCTTAGATGTCTAGCAAATAAGTTCACCTCACGTAGGTTATAAATACAGGGACTTTGATGATTGGTTCAATCAAGTAAAAGGGTTTGTGTCCTTTGCATGTAGGTTTCTCTTTTTTGGCCAAACATCTATAATTTTTTGGGTTGGTCCCCTGAACATAGGTTTCAATGAATGAGTCAACACATAGGGAATTAGAAGAGTTGGCAATCAGTCAATCTAACACTGACCCTAAAGCTGAAAATGTATCACAGCCTCCCAAGAAAAATGACACACGCCTTATTAAGGGAGATAACAAGGGCACGGATGATAATTTGAATTAGACAGAAGGCGAGAGTGAAGGAAAAAATGGGGATGGTGATACAGGTAAGGATTTAAACCATTAAGAGCCTAAAGATGGAGCATCAACGGCACATGACCTTATTACAATGGGATTGCAAGAAGACAAACCATCCCTAAAGGTGGGGAATAATGACACACAACCCCCTACAAAGAAACGAATGAATGTCTACTATGGAGCTGATCCACAACAACGCCCCAAACTTAGGAAACCAGTCCCATCCAACCCCACACCTCAATTGCAGACAATCACCCAGTATGATGCGCAAAAAGCATACTTAGAGAAAACGTGATCATGAAATGCCATCTCGAACATGGAAGTATGTCACTATGGAAGGAAATATAATGCTTCTGCAACCACCCCCTGGTACTGAAGAAGCGGTTAGGCAAATGCGTGAGCAATAACATTTATTTCTTTCAACTGATACAACAAAAGGTGGCACCAAGTGTAGGAAGTAGTAACTCACATTTGAAGTCATTGTTCTCTTATTTCAATGTTTACCCTTTTGGAATACTAAAAATACTTATATTTTTATGTTTATAAAGTTAGTGCTAATTGGAAACACTGGCATTAGTTTTTTGTGACTTGGCTAATTAGATGTAATTTTTTTGGAAGATCATAATGAACAGGTTCATATGGCGTATTGATGGATGCAAGTGTATAAAACAAGACTTTCTAACCTCAAGTAATGTATTGCCATTTTTCTGCATTAGTCATTCTCGTTTTCCCTTACAAGTTTGTTTTCCATTTGGGAAGAATATTTCAGAACCAACATTATGGTTTACAGACATTGAACTTGTTCATAAATATTTGTAATACTAGCAATTACTAATTGATACCATTAGTATTTGCTAACCAACATTTAAAAGGATTTTAGGTTCAACTTGCTTGTTGTAAAAGGAAGTTCAATTAGAAATCTTTTGGTAAGAGAGGCTAAAAATTGAGCAGCTATTACTCAAATAGGTGGGGTAAATAAGAATAGTCCTTTAGGGTAAGTGTTGGAGCGAAAGCAGAAGCGAGTACTACTATCGAGAATTAATACTATGTGAGTAATATTGATAATTCAAGGAGAAACTAGAAAGAGAGAGAATTTTATATTATATTGAAATTCAACCAACTCCACTCTTACCAATTATATAAACTCATAGCCTATATATAATATTCTAAATGACATTTCAAATGTAATTCATTACTACTAAGCACAATTCACTAAACATTTTCATATCTTTCTAAGAGATAATCAAACACCACAACCTTCAAGGTGTCAATCAAATTTATTCATAGGAGATAGTCAAAATACTATTCTAATTCATACATTCTTAACTTATAATATTTAAATTTTATATGTCCAACATCCCTTAAATTAAATATTTTATTATCGTGCCGACTAGGTCCATAATTAGGTAGGAAATTTATCAGAGAAACTCTTCTTCTTCCGGCTTGGACTGCCAAACAATTTTCATTACTTCTAGATCATTCAGTTTCTTTTTCTTCCAACTTGGTCCTTAATTCATTTATTTCATCAATTGCTTCATCAAAACTCTTCCTCAATTCTTCATGAGCATCTTTCATATCTATTAAATCATGCTTGACATCATATAGTTCTCTTTCATTCATATCTCTAATGATAATTCTGTAGACCATCTTCGAATACTGAATCACGTGCAAAGTTGCTTCATTCTATGCTCCTTTCTTTGTGTAGTCCTTGAATCCATATTTTTCATGCTTTCCAAACTTTTCTTCAAAAATGATTTTTTCTTGAAAAATCAGTTGGTGATCTGGACCAAATTTATCACATACGTACATTGCATGTGGTAAATTTAATTTTTTTAGTAACTGTTTGAGAACTACTTTAAACTGAACAATCACCACAACAGGTTCTTTATACTCCATTTTTAAAAATTTATTTTCCTTTTCTTTTGGCTATTGCAGATACTATTGAGGTATTTTTCTTACACTCAAAATTTTTTGAAAACCTTCATTCTTTTTTTTTTTCGGGGGAATCTGTCTTATTCAATTCACACTATCCTAACAAGTTTTTTTTTTTCAACCTAGAGATCTCACAATGTTTTCTCAATGGATTTCTTTTCTTTAGATTCGGAGATGCAAACATATGCAATTAGCATTTTTCTGCTTTTTACTTCCAACGATTGGACAAAGCTATGATACCATTGTTGGAGTGAAAGCGAAAGACTACTATCAAGAATTAATACTGTGTGACTAATATTGATAACTCAAGAAAAAACTAGGAAGAGTGAGAGAATTTTATATTATATTGAAATCCAACCAACTCCACTATTACAAATTACATAAATTCATAGCCTATATATAATATTCTAAATGACCCTTCAAATGTAACTCATTACTACTTAGCACAATTCACTAAACATCTTCACATCTTTCTAAGAGATAGTCAAACTCCACAACCTTCTAACTGTCGACCAAATTTCTTCATAACTTTCTAGAAGATAGTCAAAATACTATTCTAATTCACACATTCTAACTTATAATATTGAAATTTAATATTTTGAACAGTAAGAAATTAGTATAGCCAGAATCTCACAAATGGTGTCAATTTTGGTTTTGTGGATGACTCTTTTTTAGGAAATATGCAGACAATATGTATACTATCAAGTCTTTTCATTTTTTAATCATTTGCCCCTTTTCTCAAATACATTGCATGTGTTACAATCACTAAATACTGTGCTAAGAGACTACCCTTAATGACTAAATTTATGGCTATTCACAATGGGAAAGTTGTCTACCATAGTTGCTTTAATGGCTGACAGTTAGGTATGTAGTTCAGCATTCTGAACTTGTGTAGAGAGACCTATCCTCCTTCTAATATTCTCCATACTGGATTTCTTATTGATTTTGGTATATGTAGATTCCTTAAGAGACCCAAGGCCAAGTATAGATGTGATTGAAGACTAAAATTTTGAAGATTATCGATAAGAATTTGGTGATCTAGAGATATCAGACTTGGGAAGGATTAGCCATGAAGTTTGTCCCAACTTTGCTAAAATATTTGGATGTGAGAGAGTAACTTGGGAGAAAGACTTGACCTCTACATGCTAGCCCTCTTACTGAATCTAATTTCACTTTATTGCATTATGAATTTTCTTTTAACTTTGCAATGATATTGCCTTTGAACTCACCCTAGCTGATAGTTGCTTGAGTTTCTTTTCCCCTATAATCTACATAAATAGTATATTTGAATCATGCTCATTAAGAATCCAAAAATGTTAGCAAGATTTTTTTTAAAAGGTAAATTCTGATACTTAGTTGGCCTTTAAACATTTTATATAATCTTGATTAAGGATTTGGATTAAAATTTTAGACAATGTTCCAGGCCGTCATCTTATTGTAACCATAGATGCAAACTATATACATGTTACATACCGAAGGAAAAGTAAGGAAGTTACATGTTAGTATAAATGTATCCAATGTAGTAATATATCACCATGGAGGTTATTTTAGAAAAGTTATGAGCTAGGTGAAAATAAGGTGATAGTACTCAAAAATTCTTATGGTTTTGAGGGCATTAAGAAACATAGTTTTGGTGTCTCAACTACCCATATGAAAGTACAGAAAGGTATATTTTTCAATCATAATATTGATATATCTCAATGACCTATCTCTTATTTAGCTAAAAACTTTGATATTAGCGATTGTATATGTTATACATATCTCTCTTAGTAGTAGGGCTAATCGTGTGGCTTATAATCCTTCTGCCTTTCCTTCCAAGCCTTCTAATGTATCTTTGGTTTGCCTTTTTCTCTTTTTCCTTATAAACTGTAAAACTCTAGAAGAGAAAATTGTATTCACGATGATTGTTTTACATCAATAAGCTTATACCTATAAGTATAGCTTAGTAATAATTAAAAAAAGACTAAAATACCCTTATTAACAAATAAACCCAATCCTTAACGTTTCAACACTTCCCCTCAAGTTGGTGCATAAACATAAAAGAACCCCAACTTGTTACACAAAGTAATCACCCTATTACCCCGCAGTGACTTAATGAAAAGATCAGCAAGTTGGTCCTCGGTCCGTATGTATTGAAGTGTTATTTCTTTGTTCTGAATCTTTCTCGCACAAAATGGCAATCTACCTCAATATGGTTCATGCGCTCATGAAAGAATGGATTTGAAGCAATATGTATAGCGGACTAGTTATCACACCATAGAACTGAGGAAGATGAGGATGGCATGTTGAGTTCGATAATAACATCCTCAACCAAAGTAACTAGTTAGTCAGATGAGCCATGGCCTGATATTCCGCCTCCACACTCAATCGAGATACAATGTGTTACTTCTTACTCTTCCAACTCACAAAATTGCCTCCTAAGAACACACAATAGCCAGAAGTCAATCTCCAGTCAATAGGACACCCAGTCCAATCAGCATCAGAATAGCCAATGACACTAAGAGGTCCATAATTCTTGAACACGAGACCTTTACCAGGTGCTCTATTCAAGTACTTAACAATATGCATTACTACTTCCCAATGTGTAGTACGAGAAGTACTCATAAACTGACTAACCATGCTAACAACAAAAGAAATATCTGGTCGAGGGATAGTTAAATAGTTGAGCTTACCCATTAACCTCCGATACTTACTTGAATCATGAAGTAAGTCATATTGTTCTGTATCAAGTTTCACATTATGATCCATTGGAGTATCAATAGGCTTTGCTCCAAGAAAACCAACCTCACTCAGAATATCCAGAACATATTTTCGCTATGATAAGGAGATACCATCACACGAGTAGGCCATCTCAATGCCCAATAAATACCGCAAATTACCAATATCTTTTGTGTTGAACTCTGTCTGTAAAAATTATTTCAACTTTTGTATACCTAAAAAATCACTACCAATAATGATAGTATCATCCACATGTACAACCAGGAGCACACACCTCTTAGAAGAAGTAGAACTAAAAAAAAAATGATTTACGATACAACACTGCAAACAGAACCATATAACTGCATCACTGAAAGACCAAACTAGGCACGAGGAAATTGTTTCAAACCATATAATGCCTTGTGTAGGCGACAAACATTAGTAGGTTCCCCCTGAGCAACATACCCCAGAAGTTGCTCTATATATACCTCTTTCTTCAAGTCGCCATGGAGTAAGGCATTCTTGACATCAAGTTGATGGAGAGTTCAATCATATTGAGCAGCAAGAGAGATGAAAACACAAACTGAAGGTATTTTTGTGACAGGAGAGAATGTATCATCTTAATCAATTCCATAGATTTGGGTACAACCTTTGGCAACCAGACGAGCCTTTAGACGCTCGACTGACCTATCTAGTTAAAACTTCACTGTGAAAACCCAACAGCATCCGACAATCTGTTTGCTATCAGGTAATGATGTAAACTGACATGTCCCATTATCCTGTAGTGCCTGCATTTCATCTTCCATAGCATGCCGCCAACCTGGATTAGCAAGAGCATCTACAACAGTACTTGGCACAAACACAACAAATAAAAAGGTAACAAACGACGAATATATAGGAGAAAGACAATTGTCAGATAAAAACTGAGAAAGTGGGTGACGAGTATGTGTACGACTAGACAAACCAGTATAGAGAGCAAGTTGGGAATTGGGTTGACTGACACAAGAACTCGTATCTTTGTGCAACGTAATTGGAAGATCTATGGTAAAATCAAATTCAGAAGAAACTGGTAAATAAGACGTCGGGAGATTAATTGGTGGAGAAGCATGCATGTCCAATGCGAGCGGCGACTACATTACCTCATGTGGAACAAAACATCATCGTTGATAGGTCCGGTCGAAAAATTGAAAATCGGGAGATGATTTGGGCACCCCCATTAAAGGGATAGGTGTTAGTGGAGTGTGGTCGATGACAAAATATCATCAGAAGGAGTCACTTGTTGGTTAGTAGAGGAGTAATATGACTGGTCTTAAAAAAATGTTATATTTGCTGAAACATACAACCGTTGACTAATTGGATTATAGCACTTGTACACTTTTTAACTTCGAGAGTACCCAAGAAATACACATTTTTCAGACCATGGATCAAGTTTATCTTGACCAAGATCAAGATGATGCACAAAACAAACACACCCAAACACATAAAGCGGTAAAGAAAAAAGTGGACTAGTAGGATGAAGAGTAGAAAAATGTATGCCCCCACGAAGTACAGATGATGGAAGACAATTTATGAGATAACATGCTGTAAGAATAGCATGCCCCCAAAACATTTTGGGAAGGTTTATATGAAAAAGTAGACAATGAGCAACATCTAAGAGATGACGATTTTTTCGTTCCGTCACCCCATTCTACTGGGAGTATGGAGACAAGATGTCTGATGCAGAATTTCATGATATATAATAAATGATTGAAAACTAGAGGAGTTAACCATATATTCTTTGGCATTATCAAAAAACAGACATTTAATCAAAGCATGATACTGATTGAGAATCTCAAAATAAAACATACGAAAATAGGAAAAAACTTCAGTTCGATCTTTTATTAAATATAACCATGTTACATGGGAATAATCATTCACAAATGTAACAAAATACTTGGAACTAGACTTATCTCTAACATGACATGGTCCCCAAATATCAAAATGTATTAATTCAAAAGGATTTGAAACACGACTATAGACACGAGAAGGAAAAGATACATGATGATGTTTGCCAAATTGATAGGCATCACATTGGATAGGACATATAGACTTTGAAATAGGAGAGAAATGGCGAAAAACGTTAGATGGTGCATAACCCATACAACAATGCATCTGAAAGAAGTTGGAGGTGGTACTTTTCTGAACAACAGTAGCAATAAGATCTTTGTTGAGGTTGTATAGCCCATTCGACTCATGCCCTCCACCAATCATTCGTCCAGTCCTCAAATTCTGAAAGATACAACGAGTAGGGGTAAAGTTGACAGAGCAGTTCAAATCTCTAGTAAGGGAACTAACAAAAAGCAAGTTACATATAAAGGCTGGTAAAGGGTAAACGAATGAGAGAGAAAGAGATGGACCCAAAGTTAGATGCCCTTTACCAGTGATATAAGACTGTGAACCATCAGCAAGTGTAACATAACTAAGAGATATAGTGGTAATACCAGACAATAAGTTAGAATTACCAGTCTTATGGTTTGTGGCACATAAATCTACGACCCAGGAAGTGGTGTAGCAAAGAGTAAACAAGGCGAATTGCCTAAGGAAGTATGTGCCAGAGTAGCAGTAGGGGCAGAGGAATCCACCACCTGGTTAGGACGAACCAAGAATTCATACTCTGTGCGAGACAACATAATAGTGCTAGGCAGCTCTCATGAGTGACCAGGTTCTTTTTGCACTAGAGCCTCAGCAACATTAGCATAAGCAGCTTGTGGTCGAAGCTTGAGATAGAGGTTACAACAATAAGCCTTAGAATGGCTAGTTCGCTGATAGTGATGGCAATAACGAGAACTTCCAACACTTCTAGCCCCATCACGGCCACGGCCAGAGAATACACTTGTTCGGCCAAGACCATAGTGACCACGACCTCGGCCTCCATGATTACTAGACGACTGAGAAACCATAGCATTTGCTATAGGTGCAGATATGAGTCAGGCGTGTATTGAAAAACCTAAGAGAAAACCTCATAAAAGGATGGAAGAGTACCCTGTGAAGCAATTTTCTGTCAAAAAGAAGAATGAGTAGGACCAAGCCCCCGAAGAAATAACATAATTCTCATATCCTCCTGACGTTTGGCCAACTCTCTAATGTCATCAGTAACAGGTAAATACGTATCCATTCTCTCGTAAAGAGTGGTGAATTTGGAATAATAATTGGATATAGACATATCCCCTGCACGTAGATCAAATATCTCTTCCTAAGTATCACAAACACGAGTCATATTATTTCGACCCGAGAACATAAGAGCACACTTATTTCAAATAGCTTTAGCTGATGTAATCTCATAAATTGAGAACTAATACTTGAATCCATAGTATTCCATAATAACGCCCGAATGGCAACATCGATAGAACGCCAATCATCTATCTTCGTTGAATTCGAATGTGGAAGTGAAGTTAAATAACTTTGCTATTTGGTGGCCAAAAGATATGTTTGAACTGCCATAGACCAAGATGGATAGTTCGTCCTATCTAGTTTAACAGAGCTCAACTTCATATTAGTAATACTAGTGTCTAAACTCAAAACAATTATCAAGAGAGCTTTCACCTATAATTCTATAATAAATCGCGAACTTATTCTAATTCAATTATGGGTGAAAACTCGCTGCTTTGGAAGCCAAAATTGGTTGGCCCATACAAAACTAAAGCAAAGGAAAACAACGTGGGGCCACAAAGCAAAAGAAAAACAATGTGAGGCCAAAAATTCTGCAGCAATTGTGCAATATCAATTTTGCAGCCATCCAACAAATGTCCAAACTAGTTTAACGTCCAACAAATGTCCAACACAAGAAGACAAAAGCAATTAAGTGTTTGGACACAAACTTCTAATTTCAGCCAAAGCAATTTTGCACGAGAGCAATTTTGGACAAACTTCCAAGTTTAGATACCAAAGCAACAACACAAGCGGCCGAAGTTTGGTGAGAAAAAAAAAACTGAATCAAGCAAAATCAAATTTTGGCGGCATAAGGAATTGGGCAAAGCTTTACAAAGCTAAGCTGCCAACAACAAATAAACGCACCAATAAAACTCCAAATATCAAGTTTAGAACCATTTCTTTCATGAAAATCTAATTGTGCAGGTCAAAAGGCAACACAAAAAAAAATAAAAATAAAAGCTACCTCTACCATGAAGAATAACATGGGACAATTGCAAATCATGGCTTGCTAAGTGAGAGAACATCGGGTGATGCCAGTATAGGTCTTGCCAGTGTCGGAATGGGCCTCGATGGCCTAGACGACACTTGTCGTCGTCCCTACAGGGTTGGGCTGCATTGGATTTGATGATTCCGAAGGATTGTTGATCTGTGTGATTGACGGTGGTCGATGGTGATGGTAATGGTGAGTGGTTAATGCTTCTAAGGTTTAGGGTTGGCGGAGATAGTGGCTCTAATATCATGTAAACTGTAAAACTATAGAAGAGAAAATTGGATTCACGATGATTGTCTTACATCAATAAGCTTATACCTATAAGTATAGCTTAGTAATAATTAAACGAAGACTAAAATACCCTTATTAACAAATAAACCCAATACTTAACGTTTCAACACTCTCCACCAAAAATTTGCTTTCATTTTGCTAACTTCCCTACAAACTGTCGTAGGCAGTTTAAAATAGCTCATCACATATGTTGGTAGAGCATTTATCACAGCTTTAATGAGCATCTCTCTCAATAACATAGCTAAGATTTCCTTCTTTGATCTGCCTATGTACATTGGGAGTCCAAGGTATCTTGCATTTCTTTATTCCTTCACTCCTTCTAGTGCTTGACAAATCATTTGTTTTTGCTCTATTGATAAATTCCTATTGAAAAATACTGATGACTTGTCTAAGTTAACCATCTGCCCTGCAACTTTGCAATAAGTATCTAGCAAAGCCTTTATCTTCGATGCTTGTTCCAATGATACTTCACAAAAAAGAATTAAATCATCTGCAAAAAATAAATAAGTAATTAATGGTCCTTTTCTACTCATTCTCATCCCTCTGTATTCCCTCCTCCAACTTGCTTGTTTGATCAAATTTGACAGTGCCTATGAAATTATTAGAACAAGATAGGTTGAGATGGGGTCTTCTTATCTAATTCCTCTTGAAGGTTTAATATGGCCACATTGCTCTCCATTTATATTGATGGACATTGTTGATGTACTAACACACTGCATTATCCATTCAATAAAAACCTTAGCAAATCCCATTGTTTTTAGGACTCTTTCCAAAAAGTTCCACTCTACCCTATCGTATGCTTTAGCCATTTCAATATTTAAAGCCATATACCAATTTTTCCTTTTTCTCATTGAATTAAGTGTATGTATGCATTCATGTGAGATAACTACATTATCTATGATTTGTCTCCCTGTGATGAAAGCAGATTTATTGGGACTAATACACTTGTGGAGACAGGTTTTTAGTCTCTCAGCCAAATATTTTGATATTATCTTCTATACTAAAGGTGATGTTGATAATGTTGATGTTGATCTTGTATACTGCATTGCAAAGACTTATTGGTCTATAATGTAGAATTGAGCTAGGATTCTGTACTGTTGCAAGGATCTATAATCCTTTTCCCTTTGTACGAGTGAAGCTTGAGCTAGGTCATATATTGTTACACATGGGACCTTAGGACCAAATTATTTGAATTTGACTAGCTACTGATTTTCCATATACAGGTTACTTCTATTTTACTAAACAATGACATCCCACATTGGAGTAGGTCATGTGCTATTAATGTAGATACCTGCAAACATCAACGAACTTATTGACATGTATGTAATTGTTGTCTGTAGACTTTGCAAGGGTTTACTGTGCCAAATGACAATAGTACAAAAAATAATGTCAAGCTTATCAACTTTTGGATATTAAACAATATGTCTTGAGTTCATCTGTTCATAAGCCACAAAAACTATACATGTGACTATAGGGAATTTGTTTAAAAGAATTATTGGCTCAGGAAAAACTACTATTGGCAAGTTTTTGTCAGAAGCTCTCAACTATTCATTCTTTTTCACTGGTATTTGTCAAGATCACTTTCTTTCTCTTTAACCATTAATTTACAACTTTTAACTTCTTAGGATGCATAGAAGAAAAGTGGTGTTTTATGATTAAAGATATTATTGTTTTCTAAGAATTGAAAACCAATTGAAAAGCACAAGAGTAGGGCATCACCTCTTTTCTATTGACATTTTTGTTGGAATCCAAATCAAAGTTTGTAGCGGAATTTTTTTTAAAAAAAATTGGTTTCCTCCAAAGATCCAAACGAAGTGAAATCAACGAATTGGTGATGAAGTGTGTGACCTAATTGGTTCTCATAACATTGGCATTAACATAAAATAAATTTTATGCCAAAAGTAATGAGCTGTGTCTAGCAACACATCATTACTACCCAAGTTATGAGAATATTAGTAATTCAACATTACTTTTTCCTGTGATAGAAGTTACCGTGTAATTAAATCCCTTTGCCTAGATATCTTGATTGAACACGAGCCATGGAACGTGTCACGCTCGCATAGTTCAATCTTTGAATTTTTTTATTCTCGTGAAGACACATCTATACAAATGAGCCCGATATCATATATTGACTCATTTGAGCATGACCATGCATTTTATGGTCTCATTCAATCAAGGGGCCCTAAGATATGACTCCCATTATATAGGAGAGATAAATCCTATCTTGATCACTCAACATCTCACTACATGATTCATTGCATATCCAATTACTACTTTTATAGTTCACCCTATTACAGGTAATGTTTGGTAGTATCAAAACATGCAACTCCTCATGTTAGGATCTCTAAAGATCTCAAGTCTAAGGATTATTTACACCATCATCACTATGAGAAATATTTGTGACACTCCACATAATAATCCATGTGATATTTCTCATAGCAGGTCAATCCAGTACATTATTCTCTAACATGTACCTATGTATTGACTTGATATCTCATATCATGAACTATTGCATCAGTTACTACACATACTAATCTTAATGCATTATCATTATCCCATTTAATGATAATACTTGACTAGGGATAATTCTAGAATAATTAAATTCTTAGGATATTATTATATTTATTTTATAAGATGCAGAAATAAGAATAAACATAATAATCATTACCATTAATTATAAACATTATGATACAATATATGCCTAAACCATCATCATATGATTGGTCTTTAAGGCATAATCCAACAAACTCTCACTTGAACTAAGAACAATCAAACATCTCTCTAATGCCTAATGATCTAGTATAACGATCATGCTTCTGCTGTGCCAGAGGTTTTGTCAGTGGGTCGGCTATATTATCATCAATTGGTACTTTGCATATTTTCACATTCCCTCTGTCAATTATCTCACAGATAAAAGGGAGGTGCCAAAGTATATGTTTGGATCGTTGGTGAGATCTGAGTTCCCTAGAATGTGCAATGGCTCATTTGTCCTCACAATAGATCTAAATTGCACGGTAAATGCTAGGTACAACCCTAAGTTCAGTTATGAACCTTTAATCCAAACGGCCTCTTTTGCTGCATCATAAGTAACAATATACTTGGCCTCTATTGTGGAGTTGGCTACTGTTGCTTACTTGGAACTCTTCCAACTCATAGCACTACCATTTAGGTAAAATACATAACCCGACTGCGATCGATAGTTATCCTTGTCGGTTTGGAAGCTTGCGTCAGTATAACTAATTACATTAAGCTCTTCCTCACCTCCATATATCAAGTATGTATCCTTAGTCTTTCTCAAGTACTTAAGGATACTTTTATAGCGATCTAGTGACATTTATTTGAATCGACTTGATAACTACTTGTTATGCTCAATACATATGATACGTTGGGACAAGTACACAACATGGCATACATGATGGATCCAATAGCTTATGCATATGGAAATTTACTCATGTATTGTCTCTCTTCCTATGTCGAAGGACTCTGTTCCTTTAAGAGAGTAATTCAATGCCCATGGGCAAGAACTCTTTCTTGCATTGAAGCATGCTAAACTACTTTAGCACTTTATCTATGTTTGTACTTCGACTTAGGCCAATCAATTTATTTGATCTATCTCTATAGATCTTGACACCTAATATATATGTTGCCTCACCTAAGTCTTTCATTGAAAAACAACTTCCCAGCCAAATCTTTACAGACTGTAAAGAAGGAATGTCATTCCCAATAGATAGTATGCCATTTACATACAATACTAGGAAGACAATGGTGCTCCCACTAACCTTCTTGTAGACACAAGGTTCATTTTCATTCCTGATGAAACCAAACTCTTTGACTGCATCATCGAATTGAAAATTCCAATTTCAAGAAGCTTGTTTCAACCCATAAATGGATCGCTGTAGCTTACAAACCTTTCAAGCATTTTTTGGATTGACAAAACCCTCAGGCTGTGTCATATACATATCCTTGAGAAGATTTCCATTAAGGAAAGCAGTTTTGACATCTATTTGCCAAATTTCATAATCATGGAATGTAGCTATCGTAAGCAAGATCCTAATGGATTTAAGCATAGCAAGTGGCTAAAAGGTTTCGTCATAGTCTATACCATGAACTTGTTTAAAACCTTTTGCAATCAATCGTCCCTTAAAGGTATGTACTTGACCATCCATGTCCGCTTTTCTTTGAAAACCAATTTGCACCCTATGGGTTTTACCCTTTAGGTGGATCAACCAAAGTCCATACTTGGTTTGTACACATGGATTCCATCTCGCATCTCATGGCTTCAAGCCATTTCTCAGAGTCTGGCCCCGATATAGCTTCCTGATAGGTTGTAGGTTTATCATGATCTATTAGCAAGATGTCACCACTTTGAGTCACTAGAAATCCATATCTCTGTGGCTCACGATGAATCTTAATAGACCTACACAGGGCTTGTGTCTCTTGAGCAAGTACTTATTCCACAACTCTTTGTGGTGTTTGCTCAATTTCCATTTCATCAAGTTCAACAATATTTTTTAGTTCTTGAACTTATTCAAGTTCTATTTGTCTCCCACTAAAATAAATTTCTTTTCTAGAAAAACACCAGTCGAGCAACAAATACTTTGTTCTTATTGGGATTATAGAAATAGTATCTTTTTGTTTCTTTAGGATACCCCACAAAATTGTATTTATCAAATTTGGGTCCAAGTTTATCATAGACTTGACATTTGACGTAAGCCTCACATCCCCACACCTTCATAAAACACATACTAGGACACTTCCCAGTCCATATCTCATATGGTGTCTTTTGAACTGATTTAGATGGAACTCGGTTTAGTGTAAAATGGCTCTAAGAAAAGCATGTCCCCATAAGGAATTTGGAAGATCTACATGACTCATCATGGACTAACATGTCAACAAAGTTTGATTTCTCCTCTCAAACACACCATTCCATTGTGGTGTTCTAGGAGGAGTGAGTTATGAGACTATCCACACTTCTTTAGATAGTCATTAAACTCTTGACTTTAAGTATTCACCTCTTTGATCAGATCGAAGTACTTTAATACTTTTGCCAAGTTGGTTTTGTACTTCATTCTTGAACTCTTTGAACTTTTCAAATGATTCCGACTTGTGTCTCATGAGATACAATTAGCCGTATCTACTGCACTCATCAATAAATGTAATGAAGTATTCAAAACCACCTCTAGCTTGTGTATTTAATGGTCCACATACATCAATATGTATTAGTTTCAATAAATCACTTGCCCTTTCATTATGTTTTGTAAAGGGGCTTTGGTCATCTTGCCCAATAAACATGATTCACATGTCGCATACGATTCAAAATCAAATGAATCCAAAAGTCCATCTTTATAGAGTTTGGAAATGCAGTTTTCATTTATACGGCCCAGACGACAATGCCAAAGACAAGGCAGATTAAAATTATCTAATTTAATCCTTTTAGTATTTATGTGTTAGATAGGCATGTCAAGATTTAGAAAATAGAGGCCTTTAGCCATTTGTGCACTTCCATAGAAGATGTCATTTAAATAAAAGCAACAACATTTGTCCTTTATTATAAATGAAAATCCATTCTTGTCTAAACAAGAAATCGAAATAAGATTCTTTGTAATGGAAGGCACATAATAACAATTATTTAGTTCTAATATAAGTCCGGAGGGCAAAATCAAGACATAAGTCCCCACAACTAATGCAGCAACCCTTGCTCTATTTTCCGACTCGTAGGTCGACTTCGCCTTTAGCTAAAGCCCTACTTCCTTTTAGTTCATGCACATTTACACAAATGTGTGAACCACATGCGGTATCTAATACCCATGATGAAGAAATAGATAAATTAACTTCTATAACATGAATACCTGAAGTGGAAGTTCCCTTTCTCTTCTTTTAAGATCCTCTAGGTAATCTTTACATTTTCTCTTCCAATGTCCAGTCTCACCGCAATGGAAGTAGTTCCCGTTTTTAGTTACCTTTCCTTTAGATTCCTCAGTTGAGGGTTCCTCTAGGACATGTCGATTTTTCTTTTACTTAAAGACTATCTTCAAGTTCCTATACCCATACAGGGAATTAGTCCCATTTAACTTGTCCTTCTCAACGACTGATCGCAATGATAAAATGTTGTTATTAGTGTTATTTGCCATGGTTGTCTACAACAGAAATTTGCAAAATAAGTATGATGAATGCAAACATTTAATATGGACTTTTATTAAATGTTACTCCCACTATTTTTGTTCAAATTAATAACCTTCAATATTAATTTGGAAAGTTTAATTTAATTAACTTTCTAGTGGGCCAAGATCCATATTTGACGTAATTTTGAGTTAGTTTTGGCTAATCGCCCAAAACTCGGCTATTTAGGTAGACAACATTTGCCATTTGTATCCCATACAACTCTTGGATAGTTGGGTGAACAACTCTTTGTTCTAGCTTATCTAATAAGCTAAAGCCTAACTCTATGCCTTTAGGTCTCAATCCTATTGAGTCTACCTAGTTAAGTCTAACCCAATGGTTAGCAGTTGGATATTACTATTATCCTGTCACGTCTCACTAAGATAAACCATGGCACCTTGCTTTGGCAAGTGTACACATGATCAATCAAAGCCTTGACGAGTGCTAGGCATTGAAAGGCATCTTAGACTTAATATTTGTTTGAGGGATTTGTTAAAATCTCACCATCTTGTTTTCATTGGTTATTGTAATTATTAGTCCAATTAATAGCATAATTTTCTAGCTAATTATTACATACATGATCTCATCATATATTTACCATACACAACATGCATCTCATACATGAACAAGAAAATAAACGTGACATAGTTATAGCCCAAACTAAGTTGATTCTCTCAAGCCAATGAGAGAACCAAAAAGTCAACCTAAGGGTATTAGCATCTTCTCCAAGTGCCTGCTTTGGTCATCTTTGTAAGGTCACGAACTCCTTAATTTCTAGTCTAATCATATTTCTAATCTAACTATTACATCTTTAGAGAAACCTCGATTTACACTCGAGGGGAGTTAGATGAGAAAAGAATATACAACCAAAAATTTAGCAAGGCATGACACGCAAGTCATATTTAGTTACAACCATTACAAAACCATTTCCAATCACATTGGGCCAAGGGCTATAATTATGCACCATGCTCAAATATCACATAATTCACATGTCATATACAATTGTCATTCATAATGAACAATTAAATACATTAATCTAATTAATTAATAGTAATTAACATTAAATCAAATATTAGGGTTAAGTCAGATGTGGGGATGTTGAAAGGCACAACATCACATTGCGGCCCCTTTTCTGCCTTTCCTTCTTTCTTTGTTTGTATTCTAGCATTTCTTAAGTTTTACAGTCTCCTCCTTCAAAGGCTTTAAATTTGGGGACTGCTCTGCAGCCATCTTAATCTTTAAGCCTTTAAGGTTGTGGAATATGACAAGCCTATAGATGTGACATTGACCATTCTATTGATCATACATAATGTGCCATGTTGTAGTATTTTAGTTAAGAGTTGGATCTCTTCTGCCTAATCTAAAAGAGAAAAAGTTTGCAGATTGTTTTCTTTCCTTTTCTAAGAGGTCATAGATTGCATTTTAAACTTTTGTTGAAAGTGTGTGGAGTAATTCTAGGGCCAAATCCAACCCAGTATTTTCCTTTTCCATAAGATACATTGAACCACTGAATATCTATGCTGTTTGTGTGTGTCTCTGTTTTTTTTTTATTATTATTATTTTTGTTTACAATTGTAGTTCAAAGAACCTTCTTAGTTGTTTTCCATTGGTAGGAGAATTAAAAATTAAATAAAAAAATTGTATTCTTATTTTCCTTGGGGTAAATCAATTTTTTTTTTTAAAAAAAAAGGAATTATGGACTCCCTCAAATTTAATAACCAAACTCACACTTTTGTGTCTAAATTATTGAAGTTACACTAGTCCTAGGTTATAATAAGAATAAAATTGAGTTACAAATATAATCAAGAGTGCGATTTCGCTTTGGTTGGGTCAAATCACTTGTGCATGTAATCGTAACCAATGAATTGGAAGTATTTTTCCTCGTGAGGATTTATTTCAATGGGACTCAATGAGTTAATTTGTTTACAAACCTTGTCACCCTACATATTGTTTAACATAAAATAGTGACTCTATATATTTTGGTTGATTTTGTTTGTTCTCTAATATTGTGATGAAGTTGAAAATTTTATGGTGTTTTTCTTTATGTGCACAATATAGAGGGGCCATGAGGATTAAGGGAAGTATAAGTGCGGCTCAGAAATTCACTCCGGACATTTTCCCAAAGCTGGCAAAGATGTGATCAGATATACAAGTAGCTAATAAGAAGCTGAGCTGCTCTCCTTCTTGTAGCATATCAAGTGCATATACAAGTGGAACCAAGATTAGTTAAATTGCAAGATCAGAATCTCTCATAAAGGGCCTATTGTTTTACTTTTTATGGTTCATATTTCTTTTGGAAATTGAAACGGAAAAATTTATTAAATTTGTTATGTTATTCTACCATGCTAATTTTTATAGCTTCATGTCTGCTTTGATACACCGCTGTCACCGCTTTTTACAATTTCCTACATTTGTTATTGGTCTTTTCTGTGGGGTGGATCTTGGATCTTCAATCTTACTGCCGTTGCTATTTAAGCATGATCATTTTCTGATGCCCTGGTGCATAAGGGGTCATATGAATGTTTATCTAGTACTTTTGATGGGATATTTGATTTATTTTATTGTGCAAAATTGATGCTATTTTATGTTAACTTGAACGTTGGAGGCTGCATTGGATTTGGATGTTTAATGCACTTATTCTCAGTCAGTACTCCGTTTTTGCTAATCCTGGTGAAATGGGCAATAGTCTCCTCAATTTGAGATTTGGTTTGTAATGTGGGAGACGTATGAATTTGAACTTAGATATTTGAGATTTGGTTTGTAATTTTTGACATTTTATTTGATGCTAGTGCTTGGAATGTAATTTGGTTAATATTTTTATGACTTTTTGGTCTGTAATAGTTTAAATTTTAGTTGGAAATATTTTTAAAATGTAAGTAGATGTATTTTTAGATTTTTTGGTATGTTAATTTTTCACAAGTAGGTATTTTCGTGTTGTGTTAATGGGTCATTATTTTCGTGTCATATTAAATAGGTCATTTCCGTGTTAAATATGTTGTTTAGGTTTTTTAGGTTTTTTCATGTTAAATAGGTCTTTTGTGTCGTGTCGTGTTACTTGCAAAATAATCAGGTTATGCTTTTTTAATATGTATAATTAAATGAGTCGTGTTCGAGTTCATGTAAAACTTGTAATACTCGTGTCCAAACACGACATGCAACGCAAAACACAACCTGATTACCACCCCTAGTTATGTCTACAACAAGATGTTAGTATCATCTACTATGATAGTCAAAGTGCAATTCACTTGACTAAAGATCAAATGTATCATGAGCAGATGAAACATATTGATGTGAAGTATCATTTCATTCGTCATACCATTGCTGAAAAGAAGGTCCTTATTCGCAAGATCAATACCAAGGACAATGCTATAGATATGTTTACAAAGGCTCTTTCAGTTTACAAGTTCAAGCATTACTTGGACTTAACTAATGTTCATAGTTGGTAATTCAGCCAATTGGGGCATTGTTGGAGAAGGAGAAAGTCATTAATTTTTTGAAATTTCAAGCCAAGGTGGAGATATGTTAAAATGGTGGCTTGCAAATTCCAATCTTGCAAATTCAACCAAATCTCATTTTACATGCTGACACAATCTTGAAATATAAACTTGCATTTAATATGGTGGGTGCATGAAGTCAACATATGTGGCTTCATTGCAACTATTAACAGGCCATGGTTTGAGTGTTTTGGAACACAGCAAGAGAGTGAAATTGAGTGAAAAGTGTAAGATCAAGGCAAAACACATTCCTCATATTAACTTATTCTCTTTGGCCTCATCTTCCCAACATAATCCCTTTATATGGTGGTTGGGAAGATACTACTTGTAAAATTATTTCCACATATTAGTGAAATTTGGCTTCTCCTCCGGTCGTTGACGTAAGTCACATTGACCGAACTACATAAATTCATGTGTTTTTTATTTCATATGTTTTCTCTCTTTTACTGTATTTGTTATTTACTTTACGGGATATCAGCTAATAGTGGAGCCTGTTCCTAACAGCTGCCTCTTTACATAACTAAAACAGATTATACATTGACATCTTTTGCTCCATAACTCAAATAAAATTCTCTGGAATATGACAGTGGCGGAGGTTGGTGCTGCTCTTCTCTGTCATCAAGTTGAGAATTCGTTTGGTGAAGCAATTTTGGATTCAGGATATTCTGCTTCTGATTCTAACATGCCATTGCCATGTCAGTCTAGAGCTTTGGTCTTCCGCTTCCCCAACCATGACATGTTGGAACCCTTCACTATTCTGGTGGGCTTCCTAAGAGTAGTTCCCAGGATATGATGCTCCCAGCATCCGTTCCCTACCAGATGCTACAGTCTCAAATACGTTAATAAAATCATTATCTTCCATTCCAAAAAGATGTTCCAAAGCCTTTTGAATCCAATCAAAACTATGGTTAAAGACAAGATTTCTTTACCAGCAGTGAAGGGAATTAGACGGATGTCTAATGTACAAGAAGTAAAAATGCCTCCACATGGTCAATTTAGTAGTTTTTTTTTTTTTTTTTTTTGTTGGAAGGATCACTGCCTCACCTTTGTTTGTGGCTACTTTTGGATGCATTATTTCTTATTTACTGGTAAGAAAATTTGAAAATTCCATCAACGCAAGTCCGGAAACTGTTTCCTTTAAAAGAAAGTAATGGAAAGAATGTAAGCAGTGCAGAGAAAAAGGCCACAGAAATTATGCCCAATGGAAAGAGTTTTTTTTTTAATCAATGATAGAGTTGTATTAATTGCCAATGGCAAAATATTTACAAGATTTAGCCAAAAAGAGACTAAATGATCTTCATGGATTTACAGCGTATGGTGAACCATAAAAAAAGTGCACAACTTAACAAGACAAAATAAAAAGATGACGCAAAAAATTGATGTTGTTAACGCACATTAACCAATACATCAATAGCAATCGAGACATCTATACAAACTAGTTGATTGACCTTAACTAGAGAATCAAAAAAAGTCATACAAACTAAATACCACTAAGCAAGAATCCCGTTCACGAGTCTCGTTTCGTTTCATCTCTAACGCTTGCTCCATGCCTAACCCTAAAGCATACTTTTGGTAAGAGTTTTAATATGAACAACAATGATAATAACAACTTGTGGTTGAACCTTTCTGAACCAACTTCCAGCATGGATGCACGTGGGATTGATAAATTATTTCTAATTGCTGAAGAGATTGCCAAAGGATAATGCTGAAGTAATATTCAACAATTACAAATCCGACTGAATGCCCATTTACTGTTGTAAAATTCAAGTACATCTTCGAAGACTCGCAAAATTCAAGTACCTCTTGGAAGAGTTTAGTCACATAAGTGACAAGAAACTGTTAAATAAAGTTCAGGTGCATAATCATGAAAAGTCCAACAATTTTATCCAGTGGCCACGAAAAATTCACGCCATTCTTCTTTGCGTCTCTTTTGCTACCTAGAATTCTACTAAATTCAATCAATCAATCAATCAATCAATGAGTGAATAGTATACTAAATAATACATCTATCGGACAATTTCAACAATTTTAATTGTGAACAATTTCATTTTCTCACTAGCATATAACTTATGATTTTCAGCTCCCAGTAGTCAACGAGCAACATTAACTAGAAAAAAAAAAAAAAAAAAAAAAAAAAAAAGAAAAAAGCACTGCAGTGTGACATATAAATTTTGCCATACACAGTCTACACTTCATTCCTTACTACAATCACATTCCTTTCTACAGACATTTCTTCTTCAACAAGTTCCGCAGATGCTTGAAGAATTGGAAAAAGGACCATATCCGAATAATTTTTGAATAAGTCCAACTCTAGTAGAACATCCATACAATGATCGAAACAATAGATAAACTTCATGACCTAAAGCTTGGATATCAACTCTTAAATGGTAATGCTCTAGATCCATCATTCCTACAATGCAAAACCCTTTCTCTCAGCTCTCCTAAATTTCTTCTTAGCTGCGACAATTCTCCTTCAAGTTGTGATGCTTCATTTCTTCAGTTCTCCACTCTATTATTAATCAATAACTCATCAATAGCTTGAAAAGGATCCATAGATTTGCCATCTCCTTTAACTATCACAATAGATTTGCTTCCCTGACATTTTAAAGAATAAGCTATCTCACACCATCAGCATTACATTCAGAAGGAAGAAAATCCAATCCTAAAATGAAATTTAGAAGAATGCTAGAAAAGGTAAATATCCACTACTAAAGTCCACTCAAGAATTTCTCTTCTCCCAAAAGAACAAATCCCAACACCTCCCACCCCAAACAATAGTTATAGCTAACTAGATACCAATAAAGGGACAAAACCAGAGCACAATATCACATACTGATTTTGGAATACAAGAAAACTTCTAAAATATTGGGACATGCAATACAATCCACAATATCAACCTAGAAATTTCAGAAGAAAAAACCTACCTTCCTTAAGATGAGGCTATTTGCCCGATATATGGCCATTTCTCTTGAAGTAGCTCGGTGGTGTGGAGTTCCTCAGGGCACCTTTGTGTAAATCCAATAAACTTTAAGATATTAAATTAAGGTCTCAGAGGAGTAATATCAAGCATCGCAATTTAAAAATGTTACAAAATGAATAGCTGATAAGTGAAACAGAAACTATGGCAACCTATAAGTAATGAAACTAGCTACAGGTCCTGAACAACATTAATGGTTTTCCTTTTCTTCTACCTTGTCCCAATCCAAAATTTTTAGTTGTTTAACCCTCAATCAATTCATAACTTTTCTAAATGGCCAGTCTGACTTCTTTTAACATCATAGCATAATGTTCATATTAAGTTTATCTACTGATAGAACTAACCATGTAAAATTAGTTTTGTCACATGCCTTGGTAACAGTTAAACCAGTTGTCTTTTGACTAAACTATAAACTTGTACTTTACCTAGACAAAGACATCTGTCATGCTATTGCAAGTACTGAAGGAAACTTGTGTTGAAATCGGCCACTCAAAATGTTACACTTTGCATCAAGTTAACTCCCCAGACTAGGATTACTCTGAAGTTCAAAACAAATAGTTGGTTTCTACTCTACATCGTCTATGCAACAGTAATTCATAACCAGGAAATTCCCTGCTTTAGTTTTCACAATTCTTTTGTGACTGAACTCACCACATGGTACAGTTTTGAACTCAGAACTAACCCCTACATCTTTTCTTCTTTTGTTCAAGAGTTTTACATAAAGCTTTGACTTTTGGTATCACAATCACAATTTGTAATTGAATATGTGCACCATGCATATGTATATGTAGATTGTGAATATAGAAGGGGTGGCAACATGCTATAAACATATAAAAGGAAAATTTTTGGCATCAGAATCACAATTTGTTATCAAATATGTGCACCACGCATATGTATATGCAGATTGTGAATATAGAAGGGGTGGCAACATGCTATAAACATATAAAAGGAAAACTAAATCAGCATTAAGAAATGGCAAAAGGTGAAGTAATCATTCCACTATGTAGACATACACCCACAGTATGATAAAATTTATGACATTCTACTTAATATTATGTAAAGGAAATAGTTCTCCACTGGTGATTCTGCAACCAAATCACTGTGACACAAGAAAACAAGATTGATGTCCATACACATCAACTGCAAAAATGCTGATGCAAAATAACAAACAATCAGTGCTAGAATGCAAGAAAGAGAAAGAGAGAGAGAGAGAAGCTAATTGCATTCAGATTTAATAACAAAGACATAAATTTCTATATCTAAGGGAAACTTACATGTTATTTAACTAATACATGCCAATATAATGTAACCATAAATTTCTAGGGAAATAATAAGTTAAGGACCAAAACCTTTGAATCACCATTAGTATAATACACATCATTGATAAAATTATGCCCATGATTTTGCAGAATATCAGGATATGTGGCTTACATTCCTTGTCAAATATTGCTGCCTTTAGGAGCAGTAGAGACTGGACATCCAAATATAACCATTAACAAAATGGTATACAGGGAAGAGAAACATTGCATTCCATAAGAAAACTTGTTCAACTACTTATATATTTTTTTTTTCATCATCCAGGATCAGAACAACACAAAGAAAAATGGAGTGAAAAATTAGCTTATCATTGTCTTATGTGAAGCAGAGATTAGCAATATACTTAGAAAAAGCAGCCACCAGTGAATGATTATAGAGTCTACCAAATTAAGTGGTCTTTAAGTAATGCCAATAGTCTAGGGTGCATACCTTAATCACTTTA
This sequence comes from Gynochthodes officinalis, assembly GCA_020080225.1. NCBI lineage: Eukaryota > Viridiplantae > Streptophyta > Magnoliopsida > Gentianales > Rubiaceae > Gynochthodes > Gynochthodes officinalis. Next base: position 5,974,727 of record CM034616.1, read on the forward strand.
GTAAGCCTGAGCATTAAAAGGAAAAAAGAAATAGTAACCAAGCTCTCAATGTGAAGCAGAATACAGTAATTGAAAAGAGTCTAGGGTGCATACCTGCTTGACAACTGGTGGAAACTCCTTGCCATGAACTGGTCCGTCAGTTTGCCATGAATTAAAGCCCCAAATTGCATTACCCTTTAAGAAAGCTTTAAACTTTGGCTCAGTTGGGCTTAATATCTGACGAACAGCAAAGGTCTCTAGCTGATACTTCTTTAGAGAATCCAATGCAATAGCAATTGCTTCATGAGCCCACTTCAAACAAACCTGATTAAACGAGAATTAGATGTCATATTTGTCATCTGGGTGATGGGGACAGTAAAACTCCTCTCCAAATTCTGCCAATACAAGATTGCTCTTTACAACACAACATATAACACGCTGTATGACAACACGATATATATATCCTCTCCATCGAGTATTCAAATGCAAAATCTTTGGTTGATCTTCTCCAACTACAGCTTTCAAGCCTTGCAATCCAATCGTCAATTGAGAAACCAGCAACCAATCTCTCTTAGTAGAGCTTTGACTGACTTTACCCATTTTATCAGCATTGCAAGATCTGGGCATCCCCTCACCTCACATGGGAGACATTCACTAGTTATAGAAAAAAGCGATGGTGACTAAAAACCAAATTTTGAAAAGTATGATAGCTATTTTTGCCATTCATCCTTTTAACATCATAAGAATATTGAATACTAAAGAAGAGAATGCTTGGCAGATCTTGTCATTTCCATCCTCAAATGAAAAAGCCATTTACTAAATCTCATTATCAGCACTGGCAAATGGAGAACTCACTTCTTTTTTTGAACCTTTCTGTTTCAGCCTCACTTCACTTTAAGTGTATTTCTGAAGCTACAAGATTTGTCCATTTATCAGCTCCAACTATACCGAGTCTAAGATGATACAATATGCACTTCTTGGAAATGCAATCTGATTGAGGAGTGGAAGAGTCACAGGACAATCCAATAGTAGTATTTGATCCCATCATTTCCAAAATTGATCTTCCAATTGAGTTCACCTTAGGAAAGGAGTAAAAAAAATGAGAAGTGAGGAGGGCACGGCATAGGAAAAAAAAAAAAAAATGGTTCAGGAGACTAATGAACTGGCAAAATATGAGTGACCTAAAGGAGAAAGATGGAGATTCAATGTTTTCTTTTGGTTTATTTCCATTAAATTACATGTACACGCAGGCTCACAAGCACTCTTTTGATCATAACACCCCAAATGTGCATTCAACTTAAAGCTGTAAATTAAGATCCCATTAATCACATTAGTGTTCCTTTCCATCAAACAAATAGAAATAATGATCTCAATTAAAACCAGATGAAGGAAATTTTGGCCTTTGGGGGACTTGCCTAAAACGTGACAATTTCTAAAAGCATATTTGTTGGCATCAATACAGGAAAAAAAATGAAAAACGTAATATACTAACAATAAAGAAGAATACATTGAACTATCCAATTAAAATTGGAAATCATCTCATACTACTGTAAATCATTTAAAATTTGGTTAAAAATAAGAATACCAATTCAAACTGGATAGTTGGTAACAGTGTGATCAGAACTGTGCTTCAGTGTCAAAAGAACTAATAGCATCTTTATTTACGCTGAGTACTGAGTGGCATGCAAAATTTCACTATTTGATAAATAATCAGAAGAACAGCTGTCATATGTTGGTCATTTTGAAGGACCATATGGAAATTTACCATCTTCAGCATTCTAAGATTGGATCTTCAACTATGATTATTGCACTTTGCAGGTGAATAGATGTATAATTGCCACATAATCACATGATCTGGTGAAAAGGATGTATTTCATATAAATTTTACCATCTTGCTTGCTGCCTCAAAGGCTTTTATTTGCAATAGTGAACTTTGCGCCACTAACTCCTAATATACACAGACTCTTTTCCTGTCTAACAACTTGTTTAGCATTACAAGGTTTCTGGGCCTATTAGCTATGAAATATTTCACAAACTTCAGGAGAGAAATCTGAAGGCAACTCTTTTTACCTATTTGTCATTCATTAAACTTGTTGATCAAAATTACACTTGAAAAAGCTTCTCAATTAACAGCACCATACCCCAGACCAAAAAGCAAGAATGAGAGAGAACAAAAATATTGCAGATTTTGATTCCCGTTAATTTTTTTTCTTTTGGGTCAAACACACTTGAAAACAACTGGTATTCTCCTTCCACCATTATTTTCAGAGACTGGCAGACAAAAGCCTATGGTTTAGAAAATGAACCCATCTTATCTAGATACGTGTCATATATAAATGGCAAGATAATTTTCCGTTAGATATTAACTGGCATCATAAATATGATACAACATGCACCAGAAGAAAAAGAAAATACAATTAAATATGTAAGCTTTAACGCAAACCAGGTATGAATTCACACAATACTTTCTGGAAAAATAACCACACAAGCACTTGCTAAGCTGCTCTAGGAAACTCTCACCTTTTATAAGGCTTGAGGTGAAATTTTTCAAATTCTGAACCAAAAGTAATTGATTCTTCATTGAGTTTCTCCTTCAACCTTCTCCACGTTCTCAACATATTAGATTGAATCAAACCTCGATACAGCATCTCAAAGGTGATTTTTTGTGGAAGATATCCTCTTTCTATCATCTCCACAAAATACTGGCAAGCCTCCATCCATTTCCTTCTCTCACACAATCCATGAATCAGCACCGTATATGAATCTAAATCTGGTCCAATTGTGCTGTCTTTCAAATGCTCCCAAATCTCTCTTGCGAGTCCTATCTTACCCAAATTCAAAAACATTCCAAGTAATATATTATAAGTATGTATGGTTGGTGGACACAAGGAACAATCTTCCTTCATTTTTCTATACAACCTCATAGCACCTTCCACATCTTTCCTTCCTCTGTACTCCTTCAAAAAACAATTATAAGTTGTGGCAGAAAGACTGACACCATTAGACACCATCTCATCCAACAACAGCTCTGCCTCCTCTAATCTCCCACAAGAAGAAAGACATTTAATGACTGAAGTATATGTTGCTATATTCGGGCAAATGCCACTATCTTTCATCTTCTTCAATTTCTCAAGAGCCAACACAGGTTTATGCGCTCTACTATAAACATGAAGTAAAATCGAATAACTTGTCACATCAGGCTCTACACCTCTTTCTTGCATGTCCTCAAAAATCTTTTCTGCCTCCCTAATCACCCTCTCAAACCGCTCATCAGGGTGCAAACTTGCCCTCCTACAAATCCCGTTTAACATAACGTTATAAGTTACCACATTCAGCTCAATTCCCTTCTCCAACATTTCCTCAAAAAACCTCTTAGCCATCTCAATTTTCTTCACCTTAAACCACCCACATATCAAAATCGTATAAATCTTTGCATTCATCTCAATTCTCCACTTCTGTTTATTAAACAACTCAGTAGCTACCTTCGCATATCCATACTTACAAAGTGTATCAAGAAGAAAACAAAATCGGAACTGGGAAAAATCTTGACTATTTTCTGACCCACTTTCGTCTATGAAAATATGCATTTCATCAAATGCCCTTATAGCCTGCCTAGTAAGACCAGCAGAAATTAACCTTCTTATCAATATATAAAAGGTAGTGAAGTTGGGTCTAGTATTTAGCCCACTATTCTGTCTCTTTTGATCCATCTCAATTATTAGTTGCCAACCAACATCAAATTGGCGAACTTTGCAGAGAATGTCAATGATAATGTTATAAGCAGTTGTGTCATGAGAATAGTAAGGATGATGGGAATTGCAATACTGGAAGAAGGCAAAGGCAACTTTGGAGGAGTGCTTAAGACGGAGGAGAATTTGGTGGACTAATGAAGTTGTAAGAATGATCCCATTGAGTTGAAGAGAGGATTCAGTGGCGTGAAAAGGGTTGTGCTGTTGAAGGATAACTTCGGATACTAGATCAGCAGTGTTTGACGGTTCGACGTTTGGAAACTGAGGTTTTGTTTCTGTTTCAGAAACAAATAGTTGTGGTGCTTGCGATGGTGGCTCATCACAATCTGAAAATGAAGTATAGGAACCAGAAGAGAAGAGTCTGGGGAAGAAAATATATTTGCAGGTGGTAAAGAACGGCGCAAAACAGAAAGGAATGCCATTTTACATGTCACTCCTCCCTGTCTTCTTTACTATCAATCAAACCACTGATAGCACCATCTTAGTCAACCACTCGGGAACTTAGCATCGATTCTAAACCCTGCAAGTGACACAGTAAAACCATCAAACAGATAGAGGGCATAAACACAGAAACATAATTTTTCAACCGCTAATGTCCACGTAATGTACTATGCAGAATCAATGTTCAAACAATTGAAAAGGGTAGGCCGAATTGGCTGGCAACGGAGATGGAACGGGTATGGCCTCACGGTGATGGTTGTGAATGGAATATGGAGATGTTGACGGGCAAGAGCATCAGAAATGGGCAAATGATTAGATTTTCAAGTAGTGTGACGTTTGTACTTCTCTTCTTCTTCTTCTTCTGTATGTTGTTTCTTTTTTAATCTCTATATGGTATCACACGGTCTTTCGTCTCTCTCATAGAGCCCTAAAACCTTGACAAAACTTGTCGGCTAAAGAAACCCAGGAAGCCTCTGTCTATTTTACACAGGAAGCCCCTTCGCCGGTCCTCCTAATTTGGCAATTGGAAGCTCGTTTGAACAAGTATATTTATTTAGAAAAGTTAGGGCATGTTTGGAGTGTGATATATTTGAGAAAAGTTGTATTGGAATGTGTAAAAACTTTTGTGGGTATTTTTTTATAGAAAAAAGTATTTTGGAGAAAAAAATGAGAAGGAAGATTTTTTAAAATTATGTGAGAGAAATTTGAGTGAGAAAATTTAAATTTTAAATTTGGAAATAAAAATGTATTTAGAGTATAATGTTTTTATTTAAGAAAATAGTCTACTTTTTCTATTTGCAAATAGAAATACCTTGTCCAAACATACCCTTAATTTTTTTTAATTACAAAATAAAATATTTAAATAATTTTTTATTTCAAAATTAAAAATTAAAATTCCCTTTAAAATTCTTCTCATATTATTTTTAAAAAAAATTTCCTTCAATCTACTTTTTCATATCATTTTTTTTATAAAAAATTCCCATCAAAACTTTTACACATTTCAATATAAAATTCTCAAATACAATACAATCCAAACATACCCCAAGTAATTTCCATATGCTCCTCTCTTCTGAAGTTTCTAGCTTCAAGTAATTTTTGTAAAAAGTGGGAAAAAAATTTTTTTGCTCTTGAGCAATTGCGAGTCTTGCGACCAAGAGACGCCGAAAGGCATGATATTATGCTAGTTGTTTTTTCAAGGATTGTGTGAGTGCGCACGTGTCAACTAGATTTGAAATTAGAATTGTAATACGTATGATTTGTACTTTGAAATTGTTATATGTCTTGCTATCTTTTCTAGGATGCATAGAAATTGATTATTTATCTTTGGGAAATTTGTAAAAATAGCACATTTTGTGTTGGATAGTTAAAATATAGCAGTTGTTAAAACTTTCTTGTTAAAATAATAGGTTAAAATAGTTTGACTGTGTAAAAATACCTAACTGCCCCTCTATACAAAAGACGAGAACCGTCACTCTTGTTCATTTCATTTTTCATCCATTCATTCTTCCGCTTCATTTAGCCTATTCGAATTTCTCTGTCGATTCTCCTTTCTTCTTCATCGATTCAACATCTTATTTTACACACGTTTCATTCTCGTCTATAGTCGGTATCAATTGCATGTACGCAAGGAGGATCAGCGTCTTCTAGCAAAAAGGCCACTGCCATAGAGAAGAAATCGTAATAGACGACGAACCAAAAGCCTATGGAAATTTGCCTAAAAATAGGCATTTTAATCTTCGTATTTGCTATAGCTTTTGGCATAATCCTGACCTGACAGAAATGCTGATTCTTTGCTTATGCTCATTCATTTTATTATGGATTTTATAAGAAATATGATTGCGATAGGTTTGAACACATTAAAATTGTGCATATCCTACAGCTAAGAATATTTCTTGTTTAAATTTGAATTGGTTTTGCATAAGAAATTGGTCAACATATGTCAAAAAATAGTCAAAATTTTTCATCTTATCTCAAGCACCATGTCGAACACGTGTCCAAAACAATCGAGCATGACGTACAAATGAACATTTGTCGAGCACCTGCTCAATCAGTTCTCGAGCACTTAGTTGTAACCGAGCACCATATCAAACACGTGTTCAACTTATCTCGATCCTCATCAATGGATGTTGAACACTTATTAAGCATTTATCGAGTAATTGTCAAGCACGACTCGAGCCTTTAGTTGAGCATTTCATTATTACATCAAGCACCATACTAACTTACTTTATTTCGTGCAGGACCTTCTCAAAAATAGAATGGTCGTTCAATGTGATTTTTTCAACACCCAAGTTTTTCAGTACTACTACTATAAAGCAAATATACAGAGGATAAGGACCAAATTAACAGAGACTCAGAAAGCGTATGCATGCGGATATTATTTTTTGCCCTTGGTGCATCATCTGACAAGGAGGTTGTGAATCTTATTGACTTGGTGCATCACCCTCATTGCTTCAATTTATAATGGAAAGGTTTGAATTTTTTTTCTGGTATTTTGGTACAGAAGTGTTGTATTTTGATTGTTTTATAATTTGGTTGTTTTTTCTTTTCTGTTCTTGCATTTGAAATTTGTCGAGCATAAGTCGAAAAAGACTTGAAATTTTTTTCACTTGCCTTAAGCACTAGTCCAAATAGAGCTGTTTGAATGATGAACACTTGTAGAGCACATGCTCCAGAATTTCTCAAGTTCTTGTCAAGCACGAGTCGAGCATTAAGACAAGTATTTCATTATTAGCTCGAGTACTACATTGAATTACTTTAATTCGTGTAGGATAAACTTGCTAATGGATCAAGAGGGATAGATATAAATGACATTGATTTAGAGGCCTAGGATGATATTCTGAACTTAAGTTCCATAGAAGATTTAGGTGCTAGTTTTTTTAAGAAATTATGTAAGGAAGGCATCAACAGCTTTCTTTGAACAATACGGTCTTATTTGTCACCAACTAAATTCTTCCACTGATTTCATCAAATAAGGAGTTCAAGATGTCCCTCATTTTGTGGGAGAAATCATTGTTGAGCCTGGGGTTGATCAAATGGTCTTTCAGTGTGATGTGTATTTATCAGTTATGAAGCTACCTGAGAGCAAAATTCGAACACGAAGGCGTATTTGAATATTAAATATAAAGTACTTAAGTATTGTATTTATTTTGATTTGTAATATGTTGTATTGTAATAATAAAAAATCAAGTATTGCTATTATTGATTGCGTAATTTGTTATGAAACTTAATAAATTGACATCACTTTTTATCTCTAGCAATGAATAAGAAAATTGTGTAAATTGGTAATAAATTGAATAAATTGTATTAATAGACTAACGAGTCCCTCAAATAATACAATGTTCTTATGAAATTGAAAACATTAAAATATGAAATAAATAAAAATACACATGACATCACTTTTTCCCTCTAGCAACGAATGGATTATATCAAGTTTGACGGTTGTGTCCACTCTCTTTGCATCGACCACATTTCTTTGCAATTTTTTCCTCACCAGTTGAAGGATTTCTCTTTTTTTTTTGTGCCTACATCAAGCACAGACACAGACTAGTCGAGCCTCTATCGAGATTTAGTCGAGCACTTATATTGATCATACATTGATTTTATGTTAAGCATACGTTGAGCACAGACATAGACTTACTCGAGTCTCAATCGAGTATTAAAATTCCAATGTTATTTGCTAACATTGTTAACTGCACCCTAAATGTATGGGAAATTTGACTGTTAAGGCCCATAAATTTTATATACACACAACTAAATGTATAGGTCAAAAGAATACATAAATTATACAACTTAATGTATACATCAAAGGACTGTATATTTACACAACTAACTGTATATATTAAAAGAAAGCATATTCACACAACTAATGTAGTTAACAAACTAATGTATATTTACACAATAAAATGTATATATCAAAAGATGGTATATTTATACAATGAATAACTCATAAATAACCTTTTCATCGGGGTTTATGTCTAGCTTTTGCATTCTTTTCTCCTAATCTAACATCCTCCTTACTTTCATGCACGAATAGTGCAACTGCCATCTGTTTTTAGGCATTCATTGCATAATTGGGTGTAATCGTATCAAGTGGCAACCCATGTATAATGAATTCAACCCACTTTAATACGAAAACACCACAATCTCCAGTTCTGAAAAAACCAAATCATTACACAGTTGCTTATTGTAACAAGTATGTGATTATAAAAAGTTAGAATAATTTCGATACTAATCATTTTCCTTAATGCACCAGATTTTTCTCGATGACCACTTAGCAGTTGTCCCTGCTTGGCTTTTCTTTGGCAAACAAACTATAAAATTCACATACTTGGGGTATCTTGGGCATTATTCTAACACGGTAGTCTAATTTTGACCCTACCGCCCTTAATGCATTGGATTATACACATGAAATGTTTGTTTATAAATATCTATCTTCACCAATATTCAATGGTTGTCATCTATATAATAGGGGAATAAAACAAATTCTACTCCACGGCAATCAATTTTATATGAGTAGAAACCAACAAATTGTTTCATGGCCAGATCATTGTTTATTAGATCCCGATTGACTGCATTTAGCTCCTTCATACCATACTGTTAGCAAAACATGTAACAACATAAGTTAGAGTAATACCAGAATATATTTCTTCACAATACTCGACACATACTCGACACGTGCTCGATACATGCTCGACATAGTGAACAATATTAGAATTACACATGTGGAACACGTGCTCGACACAACTCGACACATGCTTAACACAACTAGACACAACTAGACACAACTAGACACATTAACACAAAACGTTTGACACATGCTCGACACCTGATCGACTGTATTATCATATGAAATAAAAAATTCACATAGCTTGCATTGAAGTAGGTCTCCATAATAGATATATCTTTGCGGCCCATAACACCAATCCTCCTCCACAGCATGGACGTATACAAATCAAGATGTTGCAAAAATTAAAGCATGTTTGGTTATGAGATAATCATGTGTAATAATTCACAGAATGAAAAAAGAATGAAAGTATTACCTGACTTGCAAAACAATAAATTTTTTTGGCCAATGTCTTGACCAGATCGGAATCAAGTGAAAAAAGTGACGTCATAAATATTGGCGTGTTTTCTTTTTCTCGATCACTTATTCATTTCTTTAGCATTTTGAATACGGCTCAAAACCCTGGATACTCCAGCTAATGCTTGTAATCGGATTTTGGGCCTGATTGATTTTTGTAAGGTCAAGAGTGGGTCCCAAGTTGAGACCCCAGTTATTTCATTTTCAACAATGCTCTTCTCTTTTTCTTTGATAGGTGGTGGCGGAGTACTTTCAAATGATATGATGGGAATAGACGGAGTAGTGTGTTCATCAGTAATTTGATGAACAATAGCCATTACATCAACCGGTTCATTTCTTTTTCCATATCTTGCACATCCTCATCCTTCCCATTATGTTTTCCCTCACCTTTAGTAGTGTATTCATCAGTGATTTGATGAATAATAGCCATTACATCAACCGGTTCATTTTTTTTTCTATCTTGCAAAGATTCGGCATTCCTATTATGTTTTTCCTCATCTTCTTCATCCTTCTTCTCATCTTGGCTGTTATCATCATTTTCTCTCTTTTTTTTCTTTAACATTGTCCTTATTATCGTTATCGTCACTGTCTTTTTACTTGTTTCCTTTCTATCCCCTTCTTTTACTCACCACCTATATCATTGTCATCATCAGCCTTCTTGTCATCATTATCGGCATCAGGAAGTTCTTCATCCTCGCTGCCTTCTTATTTATCTGAAATGGTTTCTTCATATTCACTGTTAGCTTCTTTTGCATACATGCCATGATTTACTCGTCGAGTAGTCAACTGATTGACCTTGTTCTCTAATTCGGCCACACGAGCTTTACTTTATGTGAGTTTCTCCAATTCGGCTACTCGAGCATCGCTTTGTACGAGTTTCTCTTTTTTTTTTTTCAATTCCACGATAATCTTTTCTTGCTGTTCAAACATCTAAATCAGGAAGCCCTTTCTTTTCTCTCGTCTCTCTTCCCTACTTAACTGTGACTTCTTTATATGGTCTGCATCATCTTCTGCTCTGACTCTCTGACTATGAGAAGCTTCAAAAACAGTGCTATTTGCAAATCTCTAAACGGTATGTTCTTCTTCTCCTTCAAACTCAGCCTCTTCCGCATTTTCCCTTGCTTCTTCCCATTGCAAAAATTTTATTCTTTCTTCTGGAGTTGGTGTTATTGATGTTACTTTCACTTTCTATAATACATGAAATAGTAAATCATTCGGATTGGTTGAGGTGATTGGAAAATAAACATTAAACATATTATTTGGGCCTAGTGCTTGAGACAAGCTCAACTACGTGCTTGAAACCACGGACTTTACATACTCTGTGTATAGAGTGCTTGACACAGGGTAGATTAAGTGCTCGATAATGATGCAACTAACAGACTGTTTGGAATTAGTGCTCAACAAATGTTCGACCTTATCTCGAGGAGCATAGTTAACAGATTATCTAGAACTTGTGCACAGAGATGCTCGACTAAGTGCTCGAGATGTGCTTAACATATGTTTAGAATAAAAAAGATAATATGTTAAGTAATAGACAATTCATATCTCCCCGTTGATTGTTCTTTTGTCTCACACCTACTTTTTTTCTTGGTCAACGCGGTGTGTCTTCACTTCTTTCCATCTGAACATCTTGGACTTGTATCTAGAGGTTTCAACCTTATAAAAAAATGAGAGACACTCCAGATGTGGCATTAGCTCATATGCGAACACATTAGATTCATAAAAAGAAAAGGTGCATAATTAATTCCATGAACTTAGAGCACAAACAAAATTAAAATTTAACACGCATTTGAAATCCTTACCCCCAAAGCAATGAGAAATCCACCAACAGTATATGTCTTGTTATCTGAGTTCTTGGACTATTTCAGGGCATTGATCATTGATTTTCTAGCACTATTTACAGTGGCCCTATAAGATAATTTGCCCAAGACATTTCATCAAACTACCTCCAATTACAGGCCAAGTGAACTACCTTGTCGTCTATCTGATTTCTCTTTTGTGTCCCATTGATGGATATGTATAGAAGCAAAAGTGTCATGAACACAACCTCATCGTCTAAAAAACTTGTGTCTATATAGTCGTAAGCGTTGAAAATTTCATTGTAGGTGGTTTCATCTGTAGAACCATGGGGCTTTAGGTACTTAGTTATAGTAGAAGAACCATCAAGTGCCTAAAATTTGGCATATTCACTATCATAGTTTCCCATCTTGAGACTCGTGATGAGTGTAAACTCCCTCTTGCCAAATTTCACATTCTTACCCGCAAAGTTGAAGAAGATGTTATTATCCAACTTGGACTCCTCATCTGGCTTAAGTTGCTGCAACAACATGCTGTGGATTATATGTTTACAACAGAATGTATTTTCATGGTTAAGAGCAATTTCAGCAAGGTAACTCTCCATTCTGAGTATTTTCTTTTGTGTCTCTATTAGTTTGGTTCTAATCCGCTTCATATTGACCTCATAGTAGTAGTACTGAGAAATCTGGGAGTTGAAAAAATCGCACTGAATGACCATTTGATTCTTTAAAGGGTCATGCACGAAATAAAACAAATCAGTATAATACTCGATGTAACAATTAAATGCTTGACATAGTGCTCAACATAGTGCTCATTATAAGTTGACTAAGTGCTTGACAAGTGCTCAACAAGTGAAGACATAGTGCTCGACATGGTGCTTGATCACAACTAAGTGCTAGAGAACTGATCAAGCAAGTGCTCGACAAGTGTTCATCATTATTTTGTGTTTGATTGTTTTGAGTACGTGCTTGACATGGTGCTCAAGATAAGATGAATTTTTTTTTACTATTTTTCGACATATGCTTGATCAATTTTGCATGCAAACCCAGTTCAAATATAAACAAAAACACACTCTCAATTTTGCACGCAAACCCAGTGCAACGGTTCTCATCTTTTGTAAATAAAGAGGCATTTAGGTCTTTTCACACGGTCAAACTGCGTTGACTTACTATTTTGGCAAGAAAGTTTTAACAAGTGCTATATTTCAACTATGCAATTGGAAAGGTGCTACTTTTGTAAATTTCCTTTTATCTTTCCTGAACATAATACTTTTGTATTTTCTGTTTTGATTATACTCCCATGGCTTGGTACAAAAATGGTACATATTATAATTTTCATTGTTTTCGTCCTTTGGATGTATGGATTAAGGACATGTATGGATAATGTGTCAAAATGTATTTTTTATAGTAATTGAAAATCTATCCATATTTCTCTTCTTTTTTTTTTTCTTGAAGTAAATCATTTTTTACTCTTCTTTGTCCCTAAATATGATAGAGCTAAAGCAAAGAGGTTTTGAGGGATTTTCTGTGCAAATAGGAAGTCTAAAGACCCCAAGATTGATGGAGACAAAGATATTTTCGCGTAAATATGGTGTTGGCAACTATACTATAGTTGGTATTTTTAACATTATTCCCTTTCTTAACATTTGGTAAAGGCTGATTAAAATTGGTTCCCTATTAGTCTAGATACAAGGATCATAACACAAATACCTTGAAAAAGAATGTTGTCATTTTCATCAGTTTCTTGCCTTTTTCTGTTTCTTGCAAGTCATGAAAGCTGTTGAATAGATGTCAAGGGGAGTAAGTTAAAGATCCTGGAATGTTTTGGTTGTTGATATCTCCCCTGCTGATGCATAAGAGGTTCATTTTCATGAGGTTTTGTTTTTCTAACACAGATCTCTTAGTGTTGTAATGCTTTAAAATCAGTTATTGAATTTGTACCGCTAATGAGTCTTAGTTTGTCATGAGTCTATGCTTTTTTCTCTCCAAAACAGTAAAATGAGATCATCATGCTCTGATATAGTAAAAAAGAATGTTTCTAAAGAAGAAAGAACTCTAAAACATCAGTTCCTGTTCAATTCCAACTTTTAGTAAAAAAATCTTTCAAAAAAAGATGTCTTCACTACAATCATTTACGGGTTTAGGGGAAAAGGAAGTGTCTCCATCATGGATAGCACTTTCAAGGAGGACCACTTGTTGGATAGCAATGTCTCTTTGCAAGGCTTTGAATACTCAAAGGAAAGATGTGACACAGCTAAACACAACAACCTGAACACAAATATATACAGATTGTTTAGAAGAGGACTAGTTATACAACTAGCAAGAGAAAAAATGGAAAAAAAGTTTATTGTACTACAATAACTGTCTAGTTGGATGTCTAATGGATTATCGAAACTTTGGGATCAACAGGATGTAGGCATATGTTAGACAGTTTTGGGTGAAGATATTTTCATAGTAAGCATGGAAAGAAACTTCTTTGTTTTCAAATTCCCTACAATGGGTAAACTGAATGCATTCCCTCATAATGGACCGTATGCTGTTACCGGAGCACTATTAGTGTTAAGAAGATGGGAACCTGGCTTAATAATGAGCAGGATGAGAGTAACTCATGTCCTAATGTGGATAAGATTGTCTGGTATTCCACTAGAAGTTTTTAGCTCTAGGGTGGCAAGGAGAGTGGCAAGTATAGTTGGTGAAGTCATAAAGTAAGGTCTGGGGTTATAAATGCGAGGCATACTAGATTTCTTAAAGCCAGAGTATGGATTGATATCAGTCTCCCAATTGTTCTAGGTTTCTACCTAAGTTTGGAGAATGGAAACATTGCATGGGTCACTTATTCATACAAAAGACTCTTTAAAATGTGTAGGAGATGTGGTTCAATTGGTCATACTTTCAACAGGTGCCGGTTGAGGGTCGATGAACTATTGGAGATATTTTTTTATGACCAATTTGAAAGGATAGGAGAGAGACAAAGGCTACCGATACACTCTGATGATCAACAAGAATTGTACCCAAGTAATATAAGAGCATTCAGGCATACGCCACACAGAAGATCAACAAGAATTCCAAATGGATACTTACATGAACTGAGTCCCTTTTTTTTCAAAATTCACAAGCAAATCATTCCCGAATGGCTTCAGATTTTGTATGCTGATGGAAAGCTATCCGCAACCTCAACCTCAACTGAGAAGAGAGTCATCTTCACCAGAACAGAGGATCAAGGAGACTGATGAACCATCAGAGGAATATCAAATACAGGATGGCATGGATGATGTTATCCAGAATTAGGAACCAATGGAATCCGATGAACAAGAGGATCTAACAATTTGATAGAGAAAGATGTGTTTGAGCACCAAGACGTTGTTCCACGAGAGTATGTTCAAAAAAGAATTCCAGAATAGTTAACAGAACATGAAATGGGAACATTGGATCTATCACCGGAGAATTTCCAGGTGTTAGGGCTGATTGGTACTAAACCACAACTATAACAACACACACAAACCAAAGTGATTGAATCTATTGAAGAGGAAATCACAGAGGAACAATTCTAGATCATTGAAAATCAGGTGGAAGCAATGGTGCCAATCAATGTGGAAAGACCACCAACATAGTGGTTCCATCCACTGTTTACCAACGGAAAGGTAGTCATTAATGTGGACTGTGAGGCGGCGTCTTTGATTAATAGTAGCAGGTGTGGATTTAATTTCACTACAGAAATTCACATCCAAACAAGACAAATAGAAGCAACAAGTAGAGTGGATGCCAAATCACTTAAAATCTTGTCAATTTTAGAAGAGAAGAAAGGGGAGGAATCATTAACGGAGTTTTGGGAATGGGCTGAGATGAACTAGGCCAACAGTGTTAGAGAAAGATTAAGATTGGGAGGTAGAAAAAACAAGCTAATCATAAAAGAATTTAGCCCAAAGGTGCAATTGCAGACCCAAGGTCAGATGGACCAAGTGCTAGTCCAAACTTCAGAAAGTGAATCGGACTTGGATGATATGAGAGGCTCAAATTTGTTAACAAAAGAAGAAAATGAACAAAAGAGGTAGATCAGGACAAGGAAAAGGAAAATGGGCCCAACTCAAGAATAGGGTCATAGCAATCAAAAGAAGAAATCCAAATAAGCGGCCCAAAAGGAAAATACCTCCATTCCTTTAATCCAAAACAACCCAACAACTCAAGATCAGACCAAGGAAGGTTTAGACGAATGCAACCCAAAATTCAAAGAAAAAACAAAGCCACAAACACAAAACAAAAAAATCTCAACCCAATGTAGTTCAATCCTAAGAAGCAGCACTCAATGGAAGAATTTCAGAAGTGGCACACAATCAAAGACAAGAAGGATCGAGAATTCCACAAGCAAACACATTGAGAACAAACACAAACACTCATCATCATGTAATTCAGCCACGAGAGGAAGCAACAGAGTGCTCAAAGTCCAAAGGAAGTGAGGAACTGAACCTAATAGAATGGAATTTGGAGCAGAATTTCAAACCAAGCTTCAAAGGCATGTGATGGAGTGGAGTTTGTAAGAAAATCCAACTCTACCAGTTCTAAGATTTGCAAAAAGAAAGAGGTAGTTAGTGAAATATTTGCAAGTGGTAAGCTTCCAAAAAAGAAAATTGGAGAACTTAGAAATTCAAAATGAATTAAAATAGTTGATTATGAAATATGAGCTTGGCTATCCCAATGATGAAGTTTGTCAGGTGTTAGAGGTTGTGGCTATAATGACTCTGTTTACAAATTTGCTGAATCTGATCATGGAAAAACAAACTAAAAGAGAAGTGGTTTTGCAGGTGGTTGAACCAAATCAACCACCTCATTCACCATGAGGCTCTTGAGCTGGAACTGTAGGAGTTTGGGTCAACCCTTTACAGTTCAAGTACTGAATAAGCTAATCCTATCCTGAAATCCAAATATTCTTTTCCTGATGAAGACAAGAGCTAAGGATGGGCAGATGAATAAATGGCTATTAGTTTCAAGATTTCACAAATGGGAAACAATGGAGCCGATGGGTACAAAGGGCAGATTGTGTGTGGCTTGGACAGAAGAAATAGGGGTACAAGTATTAGAAAAGTCTCAAAAATTTTTCATCATAAAGATAGTAGATCTGAAGGGGGAGGAGTGGTTAATGATGTTAGTCTATGGGGAACCGCAACAAGAAAAGAGAGCAAAGATGTGGGAAGAAGTGCTAAAGAAATTTAGGGGAATGAAAACACCAATGTCGATTGCAGGAGATTTTAATCAGATCTGGTTTACTAAAGATAAGAGAGGAGGAAGGAAAATAATTGAGAAAAACGTAGAAAAAAAATGAGGAGTTTTCTAGCTTTATTAGGTCTGATGAAGGTGAGAAATTTGGGCCTTTGGTTCACGTGGTCAAATGGGAGGAAAGAGGATGAGAGGATTTTTGAGAGATTGGATAAAGTGGTTGCAAACTTGGATTAGATCCGACTTTTTCCCAAAGCCTTGGTTAAGAATTTGCCCATTTACAAATCAACTCATGGCTCATGATACTAGACACACAGCCAATAAAATTCAATAAAGGCTCATGGTAGCAAAAACCATTTGAAAAATATTGGGCAAAACAAAAAGAAGCAAAAAAATAATCTTCGGCATATGGAAAAAACAAAAAGAAGCAAAAAAATAATCTTTGGCATATGGAAAAGTCAGAACAACCAAGTTTAATAATAAATATGGGAGGTACGGAAGAAGGTTGAAGAGACCAGGATCCATTTGAACAGGTGGAGCAAAGAAAAGTTTGGCAAGCTAGAAGAGAAGATTAAAGACATGTCATCAAAACTGGAAAATATTCAAAAGAATATAGAAGATGATGAATTAATTCGGATGGATGAGAGGAAAAGGGAAGAACTGAAAAATCTACTTGGAGTACAATGGGACTATTGGCACCAAAGAAGCAAAATCCAATGAATAAGACATGGTGAGGGTAATACTAAATTTTTCCATGCTTGGGTTATAAAAAGAAGGGAAAGGAATTTTATAAGTCAATTGAGAAAGTCTAATGGTGAATAGACAAAGAATGAACCAGAATTAAAGGAAATGATCATAGATCATATATCGGGGATACTTAGGGATGAGTCCAACTTCCTAAAGGATGATAACCAAAATGGAACAACACAGGAAGATGTTATGCAGCACATCCAGGAAGTGCTAAGTCTAAAGCAGAAAGGAGAGCTGAATAAGGAGTTCACTGATGAAGAAATCCAAGATGTTGTCTTTCAAATGGGAAAGTGGAAAATACCAGGCCCGGATAGATTATGAGTAGGATTTTTTCAAGATTTTTGGGACATTGTGGGAGGTAATATTACTCAAGCAGTATAGGAATTTTTTTAAAACAAAAATGATGAATCCTGCTTGGAATGAGACAATCATTATCCTAATTCCAAAATGTCCAAACCCATCTCAACCTCAAGATTTTAGACCAATTAGCCTTTGTAATGTCATTTACAAGGTAATTGCTAAAGTCTTAGCAAATAGATTGAAAAGGGTAATAATGGACTAATATATGCAAATCAAACTGCTTTTGTGCTTGGTAGATCTATAAATGAAAATGTGCTTATTGTCTATGAAGTATTAGAGCACATTAGAAAAAAAAAAAAGATGGTGCAAAATATCTAGCAGCATTAAAACTAGACATGAATAAGACATATGATAAATTATCATGGTCCTTTTTGGAGAAGATCTTAATGAAGCTTGGCTTTCCCAATGGTTGGATTTCATATATTATGTAGTGTGTAACAACTGTTTCATTCAAGGTGAAAATTAATGGTTCGATATCTAGGTCCTTTAAACCCAAAAATGAATTAAGACAAGGCTGCCCTTTATTGCCATTTCTATTTATCCTGTGCCAACCTGCATTATCCTCATTACTTTCACATGCAGCAAAGACAGTATGTCCAGGAATCCAAGTTGGGCGGAATGTGCCTAGAGTGTCACACATGATGTTTGCAGATGATTGCCTCATTTTCTTTGAAAGATCAATGTAGGTAGTTAGCAACATTGGAAAATTGCTAAATCAATTTATAGCCCAAGCAGGACAAAGAATCAATTTTAAGAAATCATCGGTGGTGGTGAGTCCAAATACATGCCAAGAATGGAAGAAGTATCGGATAGTGATGTTGAACATCTCCAATGTGGATTTCAAAGGTAAATATCTAGGACACAATTTAAAATTTTCACAACCAAAAGCTGAAATATTTGGGGAACCACTAAGGAAGATTAAAGGGAAGGTGGCAAAGTGGAAATGTGAATATTTTTCAGTCAAGCGAAGAAGGACTTTAGCTAAGCATGTCTTGGATTCTCTACCAGTGTATGTTCTTGGATCATTTAGAATCCCAACTCTCACTACAAAGGCAATTGATAGATATTTAGCAAATTTCCTTTGGAAAGGGGATGTAGAAGGAAGAGGTATTCATTGGAAATCATGACAATCCATATGCCTGTCAAAATTTATGGGTGGATTGGGTATGAGATCTACTCACTTGATGAACCAGGCATTGTTAGCAAAATTGGCTTGGAAAATCCATTCGGAGGAAGATGCATTTTTCTCAAAATTCTTCAAAGCCAAATACTGTAAAAAAGAAAACTTCCTATCAATGGAAAAGGAACAAAACTAGTCATGGGGTTGGAGAAGCATTGTATGGGGGTAAGGAATTACTCATGAAAGGACTGAAATGGAAAATTGGAAATGGACAAAAAGTATCTATCATGGAGAATTGGATCCCAAATACATAGAATCCCTTATCAATAAGTTTACCACTCCGACAACGAGGTCTCAATCTTAAGGTAGCAAACTTGCTTAACAATAGCGGGAATTGAAGAACCCCATTGATTAGGGTGCTATTTCCATAGGAGTGCGTGCCAAAAGTTCTAGCAATCCATGTCATAAGGTTTGGCCTCAATGTATAAGACAAGCTGTATTGGGAATTAGATAAGAAGGGAAAATATACTGTCAAGTTAGGCTACCATTTGGCATGCAAGATGAGTACACAAGCAAGGCCATCCACATCAAAATGTGCTATGAAAGAGGAAGGAAAGGATGAAGAGGAGTTTTGGAAGAAAATGTGGAATATGGAGTTGCTAATGAAAATAATTTTCTTTATATGGAAGGTATGTCACAATAGATGCCCAACTGCAGACCAACTGAAAGAAAGAGGGGTTATCATTCCCCAAGTGTGTTCAAGGAGTGGTAAGGAGAAAGAAACAATCTCCCATGGCCTGCTAAACTGTGAAATGGCAAAACGTACTTAGAGATACTCACCGTTGGGTTTCAATTTTGATATTGGGATACCATTGTTGTTCAAGCAATGGTTCAAAACCTGGATGCAGCAAGCCCATTACACAAAGGATATAATATTATCTATCTGTATAATTTGGGGTTAGAAAAGAGAAAAAAATTCAGAAAATACCAAATCTTTGCATTAGGTGTTGACTTGGACAATTTGTATCAAAAAGGGAGACTTCATATGGGACAAAACAAAACAAGAAAGACAAAACAAAAAGAGAGAAGAATAAGTCAAGGTAAAGGTGAAATTCTGGGGGCAACAAAAGAAGACAAAAACAAAAGAAAACAAAAATATAAGAAAAAGGTTGACTTGGAGTAGAATTGTGAACAAGACAAAAGTCCACCACTTTTGGACTTTGGTGAAGGAATATATGAAAGAAAGAGAGAGGAGGAGAAAAAGATGAAGAGGGTGGCTCCTTGGAGAACCAGTGGAGATTTGTTTGGGAAATAGTTGAAGCTGTTTCCAATGCAATAAGGGGCTGTTAGGATTTTGATTATTATTGTTATTCTTAAGAACATTTTTAGTTGACATTTTTGCTGATATCATAATAGAATTTCATTTTTTAGAAGAGGGTGAAGAACAAGCATTCTTTACACCGTGTGAAGGGATTTTCCTTGTTAACTTTTCTTATTATTTATGATGTTTGGATTTGTTTTCTTCATTTCTTTATCTTTGTCTTTTATCTTTAATATGAGTGGCTAAATCCTTTTTAGGGTTCTTATTCCAATTTGACCATGTACTGATTGTGATTAATGTAGGTTGCTAGCTCTGATTCATTGGTTATTGTTTTGCTTGATGTCATTTTAGGTTTGATCACCCAAGATTGAATCGACACTATAAAACTTGATTGAGAGATAGGTTCTATAGGATTAAACAATAACCTGTTAATAGCTTAATTAGTTGAGAGACAGTTAAGTGGTTAATATTGATTAAAATGTTATGCATTCAAATTGGAGTTAAAAGACATTAGGTTGGTGAGAGCCGTCAAACTTAGTGTTAATTAATTATCAATTAATCATAGATACTATTTGCGAGGAAGATCTATGGTTCTTAAGATCCCTTCAAGATGGATTAGAATTAACATAGACCTTGTTGGTTAATCAATCTTAATAAATGGTCAAAATTGAGAATAAGAATCCTAGTTTTTACATTTGATTGAATTCATTTTTTACTTTGATTAGTAATTTTAATTCAAAACCTAATTTCGGTGTCTAAACAAGCAAACATAGTGAGTATTTCAATAGTCAGTTTTAAAAATTCTTTGTGGAACGATATTTTAATTTATTACTTGACACGGCTCAGTGCACTTGCAGAAAATAGCACATCAAGTTTTTGGCACCGTTGCTTGGGAATTTTGATAAAATTGATATTGTTAAGAAAAATTGTGTTGATTGATTTAGATGTTATTTTAATTCTGTTTTTAATTATGGTATTGCAGGAATTTGTTTAGTGTATGCACATCACACGGAGTGCAAGCAAACAAGGATTTTCGTTGATACCACTTGATTTGGAATTAGAAAAGACAGTTCGTCAGAAGAAAAAGCAACAAAGCAACATGAACGGAAGGGATAATGAAAGAGATGAACCTTTTAGGGGCCAAAGAACAATGCGAGATTTTGTGAGTCCTAATGTGCAAGGTGACCAAACACCAATTGTAAGACTGGCGGTTGCAGCTAATAATTTCGAAATTAAGCCGGCAATGATACAGATGATTCAGAATTCACCATTTCATGGTCTGCCACATGAAAATCCATTTGGTCATATGTCATGATTTTTAGAGTATTGCTCTACTTTTAAGATGAATGGAGTACAACCTGATGCAATCCGGTTGATCCTCTTTCCATTTTCTCTTATGGAAAGAGCAAAGAGATGGTTTACAAACTTACCACTCAACTCCATCAACACTTGGCAAGAGCTCTATATAGCTTTCTTTAACAAATACTTGAGATTAACTCTTTCTTTCAAAGAGATGATGAAACATTCTTTGAATGCTGGGAACGATTCAAAAACCTTCAGAAACAATGCTTGCTACAATTGATTCCTATATGGGATTTGGTGCAATCATTCTATAAAGGAGTCAATCATGCGGTTAGGGTCAATATTGATGCAGCAACTGGAGGTACAATCATGTCAAAAATACCAGAAGACGCTTTAGATCTCTTTGAGGAGATGGCCAATACGCAAAGTTTGTGGTCTAATGAGAGGACTATTTCAAAGAAGGCAAGAGTAATGAAAGTGGACAATTTTACCATGTTGAATGTAAGACTTGATGCTCTGACAAAAAGGATAGACAAAGTAAATGTTAATGCAGTATCTTCATTATCATCCTCTTGTGAATTATGTCAAGAGGGCCATTCTACAATAGAGTGTAGAATGATGTAAGGAATGTCTACAGAAGATGTCAACTATGTGGGGAACTTCAAGGGACCCCAAAACCAAGTTTATGATAATACCTACAATCCAAGTTCGAGAAACCACCCCAATCTCTCTTGGGGAAATCAAGGGAATAACCAGTGGCGACCACATGCACCATCAGGATTTGGAGATCAAAATGCACAACAACCTCAACATCAGTTTCAACAAGAAAAATGGGCAGTTTCGATCAAAAGTAAAATGGATAAATTCATGGATGTTATGACAGCAAAGATGGGTCAGCAAGATGAAGCTCAAAAGATGATGGAAATTCGAAACCATTCCTCTTCTATTCATAATCTAGAAGTGCAAATGGGACAATTAACAAATACATTATCAACAAGAAATCAAGGTGCATTACCAAGCAATATAAAAAGAAATCCAAAAAAGCATGTAAAATTTATCATCTTGAGAAGTGGTACAGAGATCCAAATCCCTAAAGCAACAATAGACTATGAAGAAAAGAAAAAGGACGAGGAGAAAGAGTAAGAAAGTTAATGGGTTGAAAAACATAAAGAACAAGAAGAGAAGGTGGAGAACATAGTTAAGGCAAAAGCACCACCATTTCAACCATATAATCTTCCAGTACCATATCCACAAAGGTTGAAGAACAAGGAGTCTGATCAGCAATTTGCAAAATTTTTGGAAAGATTTAAAACTCTCCACATCAATATGCCTTTTGTAGAATGTCTAGCCCAAATGCCAAAGTATGTAAAGTTCTTAAAGGAGTTGATTTCCAACAAAAAGAAGTTGCAGGAATTTGAGACAGTCACAGAAACAAAGGAGTGTAGTGGAATCATTTCTAATAAACTTTCTTTGAAAAGGAAACAACTAGGGAGTCTTACTATTCCATGTTCTGTTGAAAATTTAACATCTCAAAAATCTTTATGTAATTCAGGTGCTTCTATTAACCTTATGCCTTTGTCAATATATAGGAAATTGGAACTCGGAGGAGCAAAACCAACAAACATCCGCTTACAACTGGTAGATAGGACAGTAAAGGAACCAGAAGGCATAGTAGAAAATGTGCTTGTAAGGGTTGGAAAATTCATCTTTCTAGTAGATTTTGTTGTTCTTGATTTTGAAGAAGATTAAGATGTTCCATTGATCCTTAGTATGCCATTCCTCTACACTGCCAAAGCAATTATTGATGTTTATGATGGTACGTTGACATTAAGAGTAGAAGAGGAAAGTTGTACGTTCAACATCTATCAAGGTATGAAACATCCTTCTGATTATGATTTATGTTTGAGAGTTGATGTTGTGAATGAATGTGTGAATGAAGTCCAACGAAGAAGGTTGGCAAATTGTGATGAATTGGAGAATATTGAGAAGTGTATGCAGGTACAATCTTCCCAAGATGAAGAATACCTTAAACACCATATAAATTTTTCTCAAATCCAATTACCAAATACTGAACCTACACCACCATCAATCATAAAATCACCAAATGTAGACTTGAAACCTCTACCTCAACACTTGAGGTATACTTTTCTTGGAGAGAATCAAACTTTACCTGTGATCATCTCCTCTAAACTTACCCAAAACCAAGAAGACTTGCTTGTAAGGATGCTTAAAAGGAATAAAAGCAATTGGTTGGCAAATTTCTAATATAAAAGGAATAAGTCCATCTTATTGCATGCACAAGATTTTGATGGAAGAATGATACAAGCCAACCATTGAAAGGCAAAGAAGGCTCAACCCAAACATGCAAGAAGTGGTGAAGAAAGAGGTGATTAAGCTATTAGATGCTGGAATTATTTACCCAATTTCAGATAGTTCATAGGTAGGTCCTATCCAATGTGTTCCAAAGAAAGAAGGCATGACCATTGTAGAAAATGAAGAAGGTAAGCAGATTCCAACAAGAGTGGTGAATGGATGGAGGGTATGTATTGATTATAGAAAGTTAAATTCTGCTACAAGGAAAGATCACTTTCCACTACCATTCATTGATCAAATGTTGGAGATGATAGTATGGCATGCTTTCTATTGCTTCCTAGATGGCTATGCAAGTTATAATCAAATAGCAATTGCTTCAAAGGATCAAGAGAAGACGACATTCACATGTCCCTATGGCATATTTGCTTATAGAAGGATACCATTTGGATTATGTAATGCTCCAGCAACCTTCCAAAGATGCATGATGGGTATATTCTCATATTTGGTAGAAGAAATCATGGATGTGTTCATGGATGATTTCTCAGTTTATGAAAGTTCTTTTGAAGGATGTTTGGAGAACTTGGAGCAAGTTCTTACACGGTGTGAAAAGACAAATCTAGTGTTGAATTGGGAAAAGTGCCATTTTATGGTAGAAGAAAGAATTGACTTGGACATAGAATATCAGCACACGAAATTGAAATGGACAAAGCTAAAGTAGAAACCATTGAAAATTTTCAATATCCCATTAATATTAAAGGAGTTCGCAGTTTCCTAGGACATGCAAGATTTTATCGACGGTTCATTAAGGACTTTTCAAAAATTTCTAAACCACTTTATAAGTTACTTGAGAAAGATTTTCCTTTTGATTTTACTAATGCTTGTAAATTGGCGTTTGACAGGTTAAAAAAAGCCTTGATATCAGCTCTTATAGTTGAATCACCTAATTGGAATCTTCCATTCGAATTGATGTGTGATGCAAGTGATCATGCAATAGGAGCCATACTTGGCCAAAGAAGGAAAAATAAATTCAGAGATAAGAAAGGATCAGAGAACTTCGTAGCTAATCATCTCTCAAGATTGGAGTTAGAGCAAGAAGAAGAAAATGAAACTGAAGAACCAATTCAGGAGCTATTTCCGAATGAGATGTTGTTGGAAATTCAAAGTTTAAATGTACCATGGTTTGCTGACATTGCTAATTTTGTCTCAGATGGAAAGTTTTCGGAAGAATTCAACAGTCAACAAAGGAAGAAGCTCATATATGATGCTAAATTTTATTGGTGGGATGATCCGTATCTGTGGAAGCTATACAGAGATGGCATGATAAGATGATGTGTAAGAGAAGAAGAAACAGTTCAATTCTGCAACACTGCCACAGGATGGTCAATGGTGGTCATTTTGGTCCACAAAGAACTGCTGCTAAGGTTCTTGAAGTAGGGTTCTATTGGCCTACACTCTTCTATGATGCTAGAAAGTTTGTACTCAGTTGCGACGCATGTCAAAGGAGGGGCAACATTTCAAAAAAGGATGAAATGCTTCAATCTGGAATTCTAGAGGTCAAAATATTTGATGTATAGGGCATAGACTTCATGGGGCCATTTCCTGTTTCAGAAAGAAACAAGTATATACTCGTCTTTGTGGATTATGTATCCAAATGGGTTGAAGCTCAAGCATGTGTCGTAAATGATGCAAAAGTAGTTTGCAAATTTTTGAGAAGACTCTTTGCTAGGTTTGGGATGTCTCGAGCTGTCATAAATGATAGAGGAACACATTTTTTTTAACAACAATATGAAAGCATTGCTAGCTCGTTATGGGGTAAGACACAAGATCGTCACTCCATACCATCCTCAGACAAAGTGGACAAATGAAAATAAGTAACAGAGAATTAAAGAAGATACTTGAAAGAATAGTGAGCAAATCAAGAAAAAAATGGACAATGAAGTTGGGTGATGCTTTATAGGCATACCAAACAGTATTTAAGACACCTATTGGAATGTCTCCATATAGGTTGGTTTATGAAAAAGCATGCCATCTTCCTGTAGAAATCGAGCACAAGGCTTACTGGGCAATCAAGGTATTAAATTACGACTGCAAGAAATTTGCTGAAAAAAGACTTCTACAATTGAGTAAATTGGAGAAAATAAAAGAGATGGCATATGAAAACTCTAGAATTTATAAAGAACATACAAAGAGATGGCATGATGCCAAGATAAAGATTACGAATTTTCAAGAAGGAGACTAAGTGTTGCTATTCAACTCCAAACTTAGACTATTCCCAGGGAAACTAAAGAGTAAATGGTTGGGACCATTTACAGTGAGCCATGTATATCCCTACGGAGCTGTTGAAGTTTGCTACACTCAAGGAGAAAAGTTCAAAGTTAATGGTCAAAGATTGAAAGTCTACCATGGAGGCGCATTGGAAAATTCACGCCAATTGGCCTTCTTAATTGATTCAACTCCTTAACGAATATGATGGTCTAAGCTAATAGACCTAAAAGAGCGTTTCTTGGGGGCTCAACCAAGTTTTTCCATTTTTATTTGTATTTCAAATGGTTTTTTAATTTTCCTTTAAAAAAAACAAAACAAAAAGAGAGAGAGAGAGAGAGAGAGTTGAAATAAGGATTCTTCCATATTGTCGGTATAATGGCAAAGAAATCATGTTGTAGAAAACAGAAAACTGGAGACCAAATCATGAAAACTCATGCCACAGCATAGCTAAGCAGAAGGCTTCTAGAGAATTGACAACTGTAGTATGAAAACTCATGCCACAACATGGTTTAGCAGAAGGCTTCCAGAAAATTGACAACCGTAGAATGAAAACTCATACCACAGCATGGTTTAGCAGAAGGCTTCCAGAAAATTGATAACCATAGCATGAAATATCATGACATGGCATAGTTCATAAGGATATTTTCTATCCAGAAATCTTATGACCATAGCATGAATAATCATGATAGGGCATAGCTTTTTCACCAAAAAAAAATGTTTTTTTTCTAATCTGCTTTAACCCTAGGACGTGTTCTACTTTGTGTTTTTTTTTTCCCTACTGCCGCCTCTTCTTCCTCTTTCTCAAAACATAAAAAGGAAAATCTTTTTATTCTTCTTCTCACAACAACATCATAAATCTTCTCATCCATTTGATATTGTTTAAAGGGTTGTGTAGAATTTTCATTCACCCACAAAGTTACGACACGGCAAGCATATTTGGGGCGATTTCAAATGGTGACCCAACAAAATCCAATGAAGTTTTGACGACAAAAATAGGGAGTTCTTTCTCTCACTCTATTTTGTGAATTTTGTTGGAAATTGGCTAGAAGCTTTGTGATAAACTCTGTGCTTGTTTCTACAATTTCATAATTTTTTATATTTTTATATTTTTCTTTTCTGGATTGTGTGCCTATTCTTCATCTATTGGGGACAATGTATGATTTAGGTGTAGGGGAGGGTTGTTCTTGTGCTGTTATGGTGTTAAAATTTTTGCGAATCATGCTTAACTATTTGAATGTCTTTCTTGCAATTTCTAACTCCTTGATACTTGTTTCGAATACCTCTTAGTTAGCATGCATTAGGGGTTGAGTTAGAAAGCGTGAAAAGGAGCGAGTGTGATGAGCCTTTGTTTTTAAAATTTTGTTTAATTATCTTGTTGAATTTGATGATTGAATTGAATGAGGATGTGCAATATTTGATACAATGAACCTTTTGTGAGTATTTGAGCCAAGAGTATTTTCTTTTCCTTGCTCATATTTTTCTTTGTTGAGTGATATCAAATAGGCCATGTTTATTCTAGAACTTACTTTGTTATGCATGTCGATATCACGGTGTGGATTCATGCTTTGAGATGATAAAGGCATTTAGGATGAACCGTTTAAGCTTTCTAAAAAGCTTACCGTCTATACATATACCCCTAGTTGACTAGTTTGAGCCTTGGCTTTTCTTTGTTTTTAACACCACATCATTAGCCTGAAACCGTTGTTTTTGTTTACCATCGTTGAACCATTTTGTCAAGAGTATGTGGGAATAAAATGCATGATAAAATTGCTGTTGTTTCCAAAGGAAATAACCATTGAAGAGAAACGCAACGAAGAAAGAAAAGTGTGAAAAAAAAATGGGAAAAAGTGAAAAAGTATTCCCTGAAAAGTTTGGACAAAGTAAATGTTCTTTGTGTATACAAAATGGTCCAACTAAGTGTGAAAAAAAAAAAGAAAAAAGAAAGGGATATCGATCTTGAAAAGAAAGTGGTTCTAAAATGTACTTGTGTTGCTTTTGAATCTTGTAAGGAAGTTCCTACATATCTTGAGTTGTGTAGCCTAAATTTTCCTTTTGTTTATCTACCTTTACCTAAGCCCTGTTACAACCTGTTTAAGTCCCTTTGATTTTTGCATGGATTCATTCTTGTTGGTAGTGGAGATATGATATATAAGCAAGCCTATGGTAATGACATGTTATATTTGATTTGAGTGCTAAATGAACCCCTAAAAACTTTGAGGGATTAAAGTGTAACCTGTGAGAGGTGATCAAATTTTGTGCATTTGATTTCGATAAAATTGTTGGGATTAATGAGATGCTTATGTTTTGTGAAAAAAAAAGGGCTATGAGTATTTGTTCTTTGACTTGTCATTCCAACCTTGATTTCTAATGTGTGATAACTTTGGATTATTTGCGAACGGATTGAAAAAGGGAAAGAAATGAAACGGAAGATGTTGAGTTAATGTATGCTTGAGGACAAGCATGATTTAGGTGTGGGGGAATTTGATAGGGGTTAAAATGTCCTTTTTATTGTTAATATTTTCTCATTATTATTGTGATTTTAAGGAACATTATTTGATGTTTGATATGTTTTTGTTGCAAAAATGGAAAATGTTAATTCGGAGGAGAAATTGATAAAAGAAAAGAAAAGAAAATTATATTGAAGAAGAAAAGAGAGATAAAATTTCAGAAAATACCAAGTTTTTGCATTAGGTGTTGACTTGGATAATTGGTATCAAAGAGGGAGACTTCATATGGGAAAAAACAAAAAAAGAAAGACAAAACAAAAAGAAAAAAGAAGAAGTCAAGGTAAAGGTGAAATTTTGGAGGCAACAAAAGAAGACAAAAACAAAAAAAAAACAAAAAGGTAAGAAAAAGGTTGACTTATAGTAGAATTGTGAACAAGACAAAAGTCTAGCCACTTTTGGACTTTGGCTAAAAGGAATATATGAAAGAAAAGAGAGGAGGACAGAAGAGATGAAGAGGGTGGCTAATAAGAGAACCGTTGGAGATTTCCTTGGGAAATAGTTGAAGACATTTCTAATGCAATAGAAATTTGTTAGGATTTTGATTATTGTTGTTATTCTTAAGAACATTTTTAGTTGACATTTTGCTAATATCAAAATAGAATTTCATTTTTAGAAGAGGGTGAAGAACAAGCATTCTTTACACCGTGTGAAGGGAGTTTCCTTGTTAACCTTTCTTATTATTTATGATGTTTGGATTTGTTTTCTTCATTTCTTTATCTTTGTCTTTTATTTTTAATATAAGTGGCTAAATCCTTTTTAGGGTTCTTATTCCAATTTGACCATGTGCTGATTGTGATTAACGTAGGTTGTTAGCTCTGATTCATTGGTTACTATTGTGCTTAATGTCATTTTAGGTTTGATCACCCTAAGATTGAATCGACACTATAGAACTTGATTGAGAGATAGGTTCTGTAGGATTAGGCAATAACCTGTTAATATCTTAATTAGTTGAGAGACAGTTAAATGGTTAATATTGATTAAAGGTTGTGAATTCAAATTGGAATTAAAAGACATTATGTTGGTGAGAGCCATCAAACTTAGTGTTAATTAATTATCAATTAATCATAGATACTATCTGAGAGGAAGATCTATAGTTCTTAAGATCCCTTCAAGATGGATTAGAGTTAACATAGACCTTGTTGGTTAATCAATCTTAATAAATTGTCAAAATTGAGAATAAGAATCCTAGTTTTTACATTTGATTGAATTCAATTTTTACTTTGATTAGTAATTTTAGTTCAAAACTTGATTTCGGTGTCTATACAAGCAAACATAGTGAGTATTTCAATAGTCAGTTTTAAAAATTCTTTGTGGGATGATATTTTAATTTACTACTTGATACGACTCTATGTGCTTGCAGAAAATAGCACGTCACACACTTCGAAATTAATAACAATCATAATTCATTAACAACCATGCATAATAAAAGTTAATTTCCAAATGATCACGCAATCATTCAAGTCACGCATACTTAAACAATACCACAAAGTTCAAAACATGCTTAACATGTATTTCTTCAAACAAATGCCATAGAAGCCAACAAAGTAATGCTTTACTATTGTTTGTAACAACATTAGTACAACTTCTTGAGAATAGTTATGGAAATTGGCACCAGAGATCATTGCAAGTGAGAAACGAGGTACTTTATTTGCATCTTGACTTGGAATGCACAAATTATAGGCAAATGTATAAAAGGAAACTCACTTGAATCGAGAAACAACAATCAAGTTTAAAACTTTTTCATCTCATATAACCAAAAAGATGAGATAATGAGCTTTTGTTTAATATCATACTTAGTATAATGCCAATCCAAGGAAGAGAGATTAGCAAAACCTCAATTCATTTAGAGGGAAACTTCCCAAATGCCCCTAAATGTTCTTGGTTCTAGTTAACAATAACAAACGCCTCCAAAGTGATGACAGAAATTTGTTCAATACACAAAATGTTGACACTTCATTTTAAGGAGGCCCATTATGAAACAATTAATATACGAAATTCAATTATGCAATTAACCAAAGAAAGAAAACTTTTTCCTTATCAACTTAAAGCGAAGATTTCAATAGTGCGGCTCACTATATGACCATTTTGCAAACTGCAGAACTTAGCGATAAGCAAGACTAGTGGTAAGAAATTCTTTGCTTCTTGCTGTTCTATTCGTGACTGAAGCATTTTATCAAACACCTTGGCTGCACTTTCAGTGATGTTCAGGAAATTAACCTCGTCCGAAACGACTTGAACCACAGGAAATTCAATTTCATCATCAGATGCAGATTCATCACAATCAGCACATTCAACCTCATTTGAAGATTCAACATCAGAAGAATTACAATCTAATGGACAATCAATCACATGTTTAAGAGGATCCATCGCAACCTGAAATTTGGTCAAGTTTTGGGTTTTTTAGAAACCCACGAATTAAGATTTCAAAAATTAATTTCGGGAGCACAACGTCAAGAATTTCAAAAACCCATTTTGGGAGCACAATGTTGGGAATTTGAGGAACTAACTTATATAGTATTCATAGCAAAGCACAATGGACAAAAGAACATATAAAAAAGACGAAAATAAAAAGGGTGGCATACTTACGAGCAAAGGGAGCAGAGCGTTGTGAAAACTACTGGAGGAGAAGGAAAGGGAAGTAAATGAGCTCTGTAGAAAGCTGTGGCAAGGAGAGCTACGACGGAGAGGGAGAGCGCTACGAAAAAAACCCTTGACAAAGAGCACAAAGTATTGTTCCTTCTTGGTTTGAAAGTAAAATGATATTAAACGCACATGAAACTAACATGTTGGTGGAATCGGTCAGCACGCACGTTTTTATCAATTTTAAGAGTCAAATTGCAATTTTACCATGATTTTATAATTTTTCAATTTTAAGCACGATCTGAATCGGACACTTATTTTGGCTCGTAAAATCATAAAATTATGCGAGTTGACTTACAATTTTAACAACCTTGGTGGCCAGTCAATCCACACTTTCGGAAATGGATTGTCACCATCTTTCTCAGCTTATTAATATGATTTTTACCCTCTGTTAGATCACTTCTTCTAGCTTTCTGGGCCTTCTTGGCTGAACACAAACAATAAAGGGATCTAAGGGAACTATCATGTTATTATGTGACCATATATCATTTCCACTGATTGGATACAACATGTTTTGATATACTCGATTGAATAAAGCCCTGCTATAAACACCATCCGCACATCCATGTACATCCACACCATGTTGTTTTGAATCTGCAACCCCATGACAGCATGGTATACTAGATATAGCCTATAGACCACATGTGCACTCTTTTCGCCTTATGTCACAACAAATTGCGCATCTCTAGGACCCCTAACCTCATATCCATCAATCCTATTATAAGTTGTTCACCACACGAAGGATTCTTTAACCTTGTCTTCCATTATTTTCCTAATCAATGGTCTAGTTGGGTGGTCATATCTATCCATAGCATCCTTTCTCTTTTGAATCCTCTCCATTGGCATCTCTTTTATAATTTTCATAAGGGATATAATTGGCCTATCCCTAACATCTAGTATGTAGGCATTAAATGACTCACATAGATTATTAGTAAGCATATCGCACTTAGTAATAGTAGAAAAAAAAAACCCTTACACCAATGCTTTGGATGAGAAGCATTCTTCACCAATGCAAATACGTTACTATTGTACTCCTCCAGTGCCTTCATTGACTTGTTAAAATGTTCCATATTCATACCCTGAGCAATGGTTCGAAGAATGTTTTTAGCACCTTGCCTGGATGATTTTTCTTAAAGTTACGATACATGTGTTGTATATAATGCCTATGCTCTGAATTCGGTAGAATGTCAGCAAGTGCCCTGTTTAAACCCTGCATGAAAAAAGTCACAAATAAGCAGGGGGAAAAGTGTGAAGGCATTTATACATAAAGCATATAATGAACAACAAGCATACATCTTTTGCTGATCTAAGATGAATGTATAGAAGAACTGATTCTCAATCCCAATATCTTCTACCAGGAGCATTATGAATGATGAGAATCAAATGTTCATACACTTAACTATGTGTTTTTCATGCTTTTGCACAGATTTCATTGAGATATGCTATGTTTATAAGAGAAATCACTGTATAATTGTTGATTCTCATCTTTTGCTCTTTTTGTGGGAAATAGAGGAGAAAAATCAGCCATCTTCCGGGATTCATAACTCTTGCTGCAAACGTCCAAATGAGATGATTGAAGATGCTATGGAAAGCTAAAAAAGAGAGAAAAAACTTTCATGAAGAAATTTTTCTCAAATTCTAGAATCAATAGGATCAAAACTGGACAAAAGCAGAACAAGGCGTGAACAAAAGAAGAGGGGACAGAAATTTTTGGACCTTGTGTCAATGATCGGCTATGCAAATGTGGATGTTTGCACTTGAGTCCGCATGTTTTGAAGCTTCACAATTGTTTCCCGATTTCCCTACTTGTATAAATACCCCATTTTGTGTAGAAAACGGAGACAATGAGATAGTTAGGGTTAGTTTTAGATATTTTCATATTTTCCCAACTCACAAGCGTGAGTTCTTTTGGTCTAGGGTTTGGCTCTTGTGGCTGAAAACTTCAATCTTTGGAGCTAACCTTGCTTGTAAAGTGTAGGAATTGGCTGGAATCACAGTTCTTTTGATTAAGGGGAGTATTTCTTTCAATTCCTTGTGCTTTCAATAGTTATATCTCCTTGTGGTTGTTGTTTGCTTAAAGCTATGAGTGGCTAAATTGTCTTGGGTGATTCTTGGTACTTGATGTAAGGGTTAGGTTTATTTTGATTCCTTGTGGGTCGTAGAGTGACGAGCTTGCATTAATTAAAGTCTTCCTACTTGTATTAAATGAGTGACATGCATTGAATGTGGCCACATTTAGTGTGTGTTCTTGGTGTTTGTGTGTGTTTTAGGACATGCATGAATTTAGGCCAAAAGTAGGAAGAACTACCTAGCATTCACTAAAATTTAGGTGTTTGAGACAAGAAATAACCACCACATGAGCTTAATTGTGCATTAAAATTGTGTGGAAGCCATAGGTTTCGTGTGCACAAGGTAGAAGTGAGACTGAAAGGAGATCTTCTATCCTTTAATTCCACTGAGACCGAAAGGAGATATGGAGTGAAAAATAGGTGGCTTTCTTAGATTAAATACTTAAACTAGGGAATGTGAAGTAGTTGGCTAAAACATCTAGGGCTAAAATTGTGCATTAGAGTTGCGTGGAAACCGTAGGCGCTAATGTGCACTAGGTGGGGATGAGACCGAAAGGAGATTTCTCATTCTACAATTCCGATGAGACCGAAAGAAGATTAGGAGCAAACGGATATAGTCACTTAGTTATGTTGCCCTAAACTCGATTGCCCTTGGGAGTCGAAGTAGCCTACTCTTGCATTGATCCTAAGGATAACCCTCCTTCCTCAATTGTGTGTTTCTCTTCTTATTTTAGTTGAGTTGTTTAACTTAGCATTTAGATTCTAGTATTCCCATTTATTTGCATACTTTTCGTCATGCTTCTTAGTTAAATATCACTCTTTATGTCATTGCATTAGGTAACATAGATAGCACATAATTAATTGCACTTAAATTCTTGTTTTATCCCCTTCCCTGTGGAAAATGATCCATAAACTTTATTACAATTGATTAAGTGAGGTTTAGGTGTAAATTTGTGTGAGTTTAGCTATATTTTGACACACTTTTGCACACAAACTACTCACCAATGAACCACTTCCATTGTAGAGTAGCCTCCTTCTCAACCATAGCCACGCAATTGGAGTCAAGAGCTGTCCTGGATATGCACATTTGATGTGACAACCATCAAATCCAAGAACTGGTCTATAATGCTTGAATCTTTCTTTCAATGGCCCTAGACAGCAATATAGTCTCGTAAAGACACACTTACCACTCGAATTCCTAAATGGAGTATGCTCAACCACCATTGTGGAACAAGGGATTGTCCTCTTGATTTTATCACAATACTCTCAAAGTTTATCATATTGCTCAGCTGCCGACCCTACAATTGCATCCCTTGCTATTTGTCTAATCCTGTATGCAACAACCTTGGAAATCGAGGTCTCATGATCTTCATCGACAGTTTGCCTTATCTCCCGTATAGTAACATCCATATTTGCTCTAAAACTCTCTTCATACCTTACTGCTAGCCATTTTGCTATAAAAAATATGTTCTTTTGTATATGGTCACAATTCTCATGTACATCCACAAATGTCCTCACAATCAGATCACTGGACTTCCTGTCACCATCCATTGATGCATAGCACACCCAAGGGCAATCACTTGCACACTTTGCTCTGACTCTATGTCATTCATTTGTTGTGAATCTTATAGACTTCCTTCGCCAGATTGAATAATTCTGTATGGCTTGTTTGAACTCGGTTCAGTTGACAAATTTTTGGCCCAACTCGAATCTTGGCTACATCATGTCCCTATTACGATGAAATCTACATACTAAACCTCAACCTTTCCGCTTTCATCATCACTTGAGCCTTGGTTAATTCGAAGTTCACAGTCAATTTCATCATCCAATATGGCACCAAACTCATTTCTTAATACCTCATTATGTTCATTTGCATTATTTGCATTGTCTCTAGATGTCCCTGCATCTGATGTCGTAGTGTTCTCATTGTGGGTTGATGTCCGACCACGCACATTGCCACCTCTCTTTTGATTGTTGGCCCATTCACCACTTTATTGCCCCGTCATTGAATTCTGACCGGATCACCTGTGAATAGCCAAAATAGTGTGATTGACTTCTTGTTCTTTCTATGTTTCATCATTTTCTGGACTCGTTTTCTTTTCGCACTCAAGCATTTCATCATCATTGTAATACTCACCATCCTTAGATAAGTGGTCATCATCTTCACAACCGCTATCAGAATCAGTACCCTCAGCTGCATGGTGCCTAACTTCAATTGCCTCATGCATAATAGGATCCTCTATAATGGTTTTCGTTTTCCCTTTCTGAGACGTTGTAACATTCTTGGATGAAGGTTGTCCTTCAGTTGTCATGCTCAAACCTTTAGCATAACTAATATTCGGGTACGTTTTATGCTTCAGAGAGTATATATCAATTAGCCTCTTCTCATGTGCATACTGACACAGTTTTAAAATATCTAAATCCTTTCGCAAGTACATTCGGCCATTGTTTATTGAACCCCCTGGTTCTAAATAGAAGAAATCCACTTCATAAGTGTGGCCAAACTCAGAAGCCATTGCTTTCAGCTCCTCAATAGACATTCTATCGAACTTCACATGTCCACATAATCAACTTCACCCCCAACATAAGATTTTGTCAATACACCACATAATTGTCCACTGTGATGTAGGCTAATGCTGAAATATTCACTGTCGGAAATTGCATTTCAAGCACATAATCGTCAACAAATACCCTGGTTTCTAATTGCACATTACAATGGAGCTTATTTACTACGTTTCATCAATTATCAATACAAAACATATAACATAATGCAAAATACAGCACATGAACACATAATACTAATTTGAGTTAAGAAATGCAACATTACTTTCATCCTTAAAAGTGACAAAAACTTGGGTCACTACCATTGACCACCGTAGCATGCACCTTAGAAAATCTCTTCCAATATACCATTTATGCCATTGACCTACTCATGGTTTGGACTTATCTACTGACATTTTAACAGAATTCATATTCATTTAAAGTAGCATATGAAACCTAAACCTACAAATGTCTACCAGCCACAAATTGTGCAAAACAACTGTGAAAAATAACCATAAACAACCGCAACCCCACAAACAAATTTCAATCTATTTGAGAAGGACCACATTCAACCCTACTATCATATTCTTAAAAGCCAAGTGGTTTAGTATAATCCTCATACTGTAGAGATTTTTTGGATCAACATAGGAGTCCCATGGTCTGATCTGCTATGTCATGTGTACCTTCCTTCTGCTCCGTCAACTCAGTGTCAGGTACAAAATTTTATTCAATCAATGGATGCTCAATCATTGAAGAATCCTATTATGTTTCAGAGTGAGGGGTTAAAGGTGCTAAGCGAGGGGGGATCAGAGGTTCTATGTAGGTGAGTGGAGTGGGGTGACCTTTTTGCCCCTCAAAAAATACGTGGAAATGCTGTCATTTGGCCTTTAACCGGTGAAAGTAACAGAATGCCCACGGGTAGCCAATTTTTCGAGTTAAATGGCTATTCGTGCTTTGTTAATTTAGTGGCCAAAAGTATATGATTTCAAAAGTTTAGTGGGCATCAATGTTTTTTACCCTTAATATAATTATTGTTAAATTAAAATAATAGTTTAATCAATTTTGATTAATTAATATTAAATTAAGAGAAAACAAGTAAACAAAATATTTGGGATTGTGTAATCAAGATTAAATAAGAAAATCATTTATAGTGTAGAGAATATTAAAGGAAAAAAAAGAATAGACTAAAATTATATTTTGGGTAAATTATATGTACTATCCCTGTGGTCTGTAGAAAGTACCAATTGAATCTCAAGATTGGGAGAAACTATCAATACCCCCTTAAAGGGGTTAAATGTTATGAATTTAGTTGACTAAAGGGATTAAATGTTATGAATTTATTCAATTTAAAGGGGAATTAGTAATATTTCAAATTTCGGGGTTTGATTGGTAGTTTTTACAAACCACAGGGGTAATAGATATAAGAGATAACCCCCAAAATGGTCCTTCACATATTGGCCAACAATTTTTTTAGTCCCTCACTTTTAAAATGGGAACAAATGGTCCTTCACATTTCATAAATGTACCTTTTTGGTCCTCCGTCACTATTCTATCACTATTTCGTCACTATTCTGACACTATTCCATCACTATTCTGACAGAAAAACAAACGGTAATAGTGATAAATGACCAAAAGGGTATATTCATAAAGTGTGAGGGGCTATTTGTTCCCTTTTTATAAGTGAGAGACTAAAAAGATCATTGGCCAATATCTGAAGGACCATTTTGAGGGTTATCTCTAGATATAATTTACCCTTATATTTTAGTCCCTAAAATTTGGAATGACTAACAATCAACACATTTGGCTGTTAGCAGTCATCATCAACTTTTTATTGGATGTATTCAATGTTTCACATTTCTAAGTATCAGGGACTAAAATATAGAGTTTTAAAAATTAACAATTAAAAGTGTCAAACCCCCAAAATTTAAGGACCAAAAATGTTATTTTCTGCTTTTTGAAAGTATGTGATTTAGTCATCACACCTTTTCTTTTTCTCCCCAAAATAGTCATTGAACTCCCAAAAGTCATAATTTTTTAGTCATTTTGTCAAAATGTTTTGCTAGAGTAGACAAAATCGATAAAACGTACCACTCACATAGTTAGCATTGAGGGTATTTTTGAACTTTCATGAACTTAGCTTTACTAGTG
The DNA here is from genome assembly GCA_020080225.1 of Gynochthodes officinalis. Classification (NCBI taxonomy): domain Eukaryota; kingdom Viridiplantae; phylum Streptophyta; class Magnoliopsida; order Gentianales; family Rubiaceae; genus Gynochthodes; species Gynochthodes officinalis. The sequence goes on from CM034616.1 coordinate 6,012,319, forward strand.
TACCCAAAATGCCCTCTTCCAACATCCTCATCAAGCTCATACTCCCAAAAGGCTTGGAAAACCCATTTTAACTAGTGTTGCCACCCCCCCCCCTCCCCCCCTTATTTATTCCCTGTTACTATCGACACTTCATTGGGCTTGATCGAGTTATGTTGCCTTATTAGCACCACTTTATTGTGCTTTCCTAAAGGCGTTAGGTGGAATGGTTGTTTAGAAATCCTAATTCTCATTGAAGATCTGGCCTGAGACTTCTTTGAAAAGGATAATATGCAAGATTGGGGCTATAGAAAGAGAAAATGGTGGACTTCATACCAACCGACTTCCAATTTCTTGATTTCTTACTAATTGCTATATTTTCCTTCTTTATCCTCACCACAGTTACTTTTATTCTAACAAGGGCTATGTTAGGAATTGCTTCCATTGCTAAAATTGTCAAAATTGGGTTCTCAACACCCATGAATTTTTTTCTTCCTTTTTTTTTTAATCATTTTTAGTAAAGAATAGTTTGTCTTTTTCACTCCTCAAATGAAATCTATTCAAAACCCTAGTTAGAGGATAAAACCATCACATTTAAAGATCACATTTAGAAAAATAAACAACATTTCTTTCAATAAGGAAATTTTGAAATTTGTCTTTGGTTTACATAGATATCTCTGAATGGAGTTGAACTGAAGTCGATAAATAGGAAACAACGGTGTATAGTGCCATTCACTTTGTCTAAAAGAAAAAATAATTTGGTTTAAGAAAGTGAAAAAAAGAAAAAAGGGATATTATTAAAGTGAATAACAAATAGGAGTCCTAGAATAAAAATACCCTTGATAGTAATGACGTGAGTGGCACATTTTGTTGATTCCATTTGGTCTAATCTAGCATTTTGACAAAATGTCCAAGAAACTATGCTTTTTAGGTAGTAACCACTTTTAGGGAAAAAATGTATGGTGATCAAAATCCAAACTTTTAAAAAATCTAGCAACTAGATTTGTAGTTCACTGTAACGTAAAAACTTTTCCCCATTTTTCCAATGACTGGATACCAAACTTGGTCACTATGTTTTTCAAAAAATTGGGTTTCAATCACTATACATTGTTTCTCCAAAAAAGATCACTAAACTCTTAAAAGTGCATATATTGGATTACTTTGTCAAAAATACATGATAAACTAAATGGAAGCTATTACATATGCCATGCAAAGGATATTAATGGGGGTAATTTCATGACAAAAGTTTGAGATATGAATAAAGTCTAAATAAATAACTGAAAATGATAAATAAACTCTCTCATTTTCTACCAAACAAAATAGTGACAAAACTATACTCTCATCGCTATCACACGTGAAAGAATCATGAGAAATGTTTGGATTCTTTCATTTTCTTTCATTTCTCTTTCATTCAATTCTATTGGTTCTTCTTTTTGAAGTTTTTAACTATGGTAAGAAGCAAAGAACTTGAGTCACCCTTCATAAGCCTATTTTCTAAGAAAATCTCTTCAAGTTCTAGCTTCTCTTTACACTCCTCTTCATCCTCAAACTCATCCATACGTAAGACAAGGAAAGCACATTTAAGGGAGTTTTCTAACATCTTCAATCTTATCTTAAGCTCCTTGATAATATCTAGATCTTCAAACCTTTGGCATCTTAGCTCTTCCTCTCTCTCCCTCAATAATATCTCATTTAACACTTGACTATTTATATCTTTATACTATTCATGTGAAGAAAATCCTAATAGAGATATTGGTTGGTCAAATTCCCTTTGATCACTACCCTAAGATGATGTAGAATAATCACTCTAATTTGGATGTTAGCAGTTGGATAGCTAGTAAAATTCTTCCTTATAAGATCTTCATAAATTGGTCATCTATAACCAATCTCATTTTGCATTTTCCAATATAAGAATCCAGGGGTGACAATCAGGTCGTGTTTCAAGTTCGCGGGTCTTGTTTTGACACAGCTATTACAAATTTTACATGAACCCGAATACAACTCGCGAACCTGCTCGTGTTAGAAATACAAAACCTAAACACGACCTATTTATTTTTCGTGTCAACCCGACCCCACATGAAAATACTTATTTAACAAAAAACTTAAAAAATAATAAATAAATTTATTACAAAAAATTTAAAAAATAATAAATAATTGTTTAACTTATAATAAATAGAACAATGTGTGAAAGCAATGTTCAAGAAGAAGCAAATATGAAGCTTCTTCCCTCTAGCTCACAACCACCTCTCTCATTCTTGTAGCTGTATTCTTCCCAAGTCGGTGTGGAAATGGGAATTGGTGGAGGAAAGGAAAACTAAAATAACAACAATGGTGTTGCTAAGGAGAATTGAACTCGCACTCTAATTACCACTAAGCTACATTCAACTTTTTTTAAAGAATCACATCCACAAAACTGATAAACTACCAATAGGGCAATTTGACATGAACTAGGGTGACATAAGGGTTTAGATAAATGTACACCCCATTTGAAGAAGTGGAGAAAAGGATCTTGAATTTCTCAAAGAGTTCCACCTTTTACTAGACATCATTCTCTCTTATGACTAGCTTCTCCACAATTCAAACACTTAGTATAAAATCGAGGCACATACTTCCAACAATGGTCAATCCTTTTATAAGCTGCTAAATCAAACTAATGAGTTGGTGCGGAATTTGGTAGCTCTCAGCTTCAACCGGGCAAGCACCTACACGATTGTTGAACCTCGGCTCAAAGAACTCCCTAAACAACTGTCCTTCTTGTTGTCCCTGTTCAGCCATTGTGTTCAGTTCCACTCTTCTTCGTTCTCTTCTCAAGGTATTCTCGAGTTCCAAATCAATGGTGAATTCCACACGTCCTTGAGATTGAGTGTGGGGCATACACCACAAAATAAGGAATCACGTACTTAAAACCAAAAAAAGAAAGCTAAAAATGAAAATATACACAAACACAAACAGGTCTTTTCTAAATATATACAAAAACACAAAACTAACAAACAATTAGAACACTTAAAAACTTGGTTTCGTTGCCCTTCCCCGGCAACGGCGTCAAAATTTGGTAAGCTGTTTGGTGTGTGCAAAAGTGTGTCAAAATATAGCTCAACCTCACACAAATTTACACCTAAACATCACTTAATCAATTGTAGTAAAGCTTAGGGATCATTTTCCACAGGGAAGGGGACAAAACAAGAATTTAAGTGCAACTAATTATTTGCTATCTATGTTACCTAATGCAATGATTTAAAGAGTGATATTTAACTAAGAAGCATGAAGAAAAGTATGCAAATAAATGGGAATACTAGAATCTAAATGCTAAGTTAAACAACTCAACTAAAACAAGGAGATAAACACACAATTGAGGAAGGAGGGTGATCCTTGGGCTCAATGCAAGAGTAGGCTACTTCGACTCCCAAGGGCATCGAGTTTAGGGAAACATAACTAAGTGGCTACATCCGTTCGCTCCGAATCTCCTTTCGGTCTCATCAAAATTGTAGAATGGGGAATCTCCTTTCGGTCTTATCCCCACCTAGTGCACATTAGCGCCTATGGCTTACACACAACTCTAATGCACAATTTTAGCCTAGATGTTTTAGCCAACTACTTCACATTCCCTAATTTAAGTATTTAATCTAAGACAGCCACCTATTTTTCACTCCATATCTCCTTTCGGTCTCAATGGAATTAAAGGATAGAAGATCTCCTTTCGGTCTCACTTCTACCTTGTGCACATTAAAACCTATGGCTTCCACACAATTTCAATGCACAATTAAGCTCATGTGGTGGTTAATTCTTGTCTCAAACACCTAAATTTAGTGAGCAGCTAGGTAGTTCTTCCTACTTTTGGCCTAAATTCATGCATGTCCTAAAACACACACAAACACCAAGAACACACACTAAATGTGGCCACATTCAATGCATGTCATTCATTTAATACAAGTAGGAAGACTTTAATTAATGCAAGCCCATCACTCTACAACCCACAAGGAATCAAAATAAACCTAACACTTACATCAAGTACCAAGAATCACCCAAGACAATTTAGCCACTCATGGCTTCAAGCAAACAACAACCACAAGGAGATATAACCATTAAAAGCACAAGAAATTGAAAGAAATACTCCCCTTAATCAAAAGAGTGGTGATTCCAACCAAATCCTACACTTTACAAGCAAGGTTAGCTCCAAGGATTGAAGTTTTCAAGAGCCACAAGAACCAAACCCTAGCCCAAATGAAACTCATGATTTTTCAGTTTGAAGGAAATATGAAAATGTCTAAAAACTAACCTAACTCTCAAATTCTCCCTATTTTCTGCACAAAATGGGGTATTTATACATGTAGGGAAATTGGGGAACAATTGTGAAGCCTCAAAAACATGCGGGACTCGAATTGCAAAATCCACATTTTGCAGCCGGAGGTTGACCGCCGCGGCGGTGTCCCTGACTGCAGCGGCGGTCCAGAAGTTCTGCCCATTTAACGTTTGCATTTGAAGGTAGATCGCAACGGCGGTCAGAAAATTCTACCCGCCTCTTCTTTTGTTTGCGCCTTGTTCTGCTTTTGTCCAGTTTTGATCCCTTTGCTTCCAGAAGTTGAGAAAACTTTCTTCATGAAAGTTTTGCTCTCTCTTTCAGCTTTCCATAGCATCTTCAATCATCTCATTTGGACGTTTGCATCAAGAGTTATGAGCTCCGGAAGATGGCTGATTTTTTCTCCTCTTTTTCCTACAAAAAGAGCAAAAGATGAGAATCAACAAGTAGAATGTGATTTCTCTCATAAACATAGCATATCTCAATGAAATCTGTGCAAAAGCGTGAAAAACACATAGTTAAGTTTATGAATATTTGATTCTCATCAATATCTTAGAAATTATAGAAATTAAACTACTTATAACTAATAAATGACCACCAAATTAAAGAAATTTAGTAAAAAATTCAATCCTAAGGTGTAAGAGAATTTCCTTGAATTAACGAGAAATCAAACCCACAAATTAAACTTCGAGTCCAAATCCAAGATCTTCAAAGATCGAGGTTTTTCCCTCCCAAAGCTATGAAAAACTCCTACTTAACTGTAAGATCTAATTTTTCTTCTTAGAAATACAAAAGTTGTAGAAACTATTCGCAAAATAGGTATTTGTAGGAGTTTAAATTTAAAAGCTCTATAACAAATAACCTAAACCAATACAAAAGTGTTTAGAGATGCCAAAATGTTAAAAAAAAAAATCATTTTCACACTTTTTTTTGGCTAGGTCATGCTGCCGCGTGAGTTACACAGGCAGCCTAACTAAGGCCAATCATGGCTTTCTTGCTAACTTCTCATGATTTTATGTATTGGTTTTGCTGTCGGTGACTTTTCTAAGGCTCTTCCAAATAGAATTAGACTTCAACTTCAAGTTGTAGCCTTTCCTCTTAGCTTTCCAATACTTCAAAAATCATCAAAATTAAACTTTTTTTATCTCAAAATATGGCCATTCTCTCAATATGTGTAATCAACTGGTTGAATCACATCATCATTTCAATCTCGATTTTGACCTAAATGCTAGCTAATTTGGAGAAACTTACAACCAAAATTATAGCACAACCAAAGAGATCTCTTTATAACATCCAAAATCTTCTCATTTGGTATTACATGATAGGAGATACACCTTATTAAAGCCTAGTCTCTCGGTTCTCCATTTGCACGTTCATGTACCATCCATCTCCAATTTGCACTATTGATGAAATTTTCTCAAAATTTGTTTTTCTATCTAGCTTGTTATGCCCATGGATAGATAAAAACATAAAATTAGCATCTATTTAACTTAATAAATGATTTAAACTATAGTTTTGGGGTTCATTTAGAGAGTGTTTTTGTACTCTCATCAAATTTTCTCAAACTTGGACCTTTGCTTAGGCTTGTGTAAGTAGAACTAAATTATTACATTAAAACTTATCAAAATAACTTAACACACAAATAAATTAACCTATAGTATGAAAGATAGTATCCAAGTTCCAAGGTTATTCAAAATATAGTTCATTTTGAACTCATAAGTTTTCCAACTATTAAGTGCCAACCTCTTTGATTCACTACTACTCAAAAGTACCATTTGTCACCTTTTTTTTTCTTTTTTTTTTTTTTGTTATATGCGTTGTATAGGTACCACTTAAATCAAGCTTTAGCATCTAATGTTCATTCCAAGCATGTACCATCCCCTCCCTTCCCCTCTATCAACAATAATTTCATTGACTAAAAGAGAAGCATTATACTATCTTTAAAATCATAGGGCCTTTTATTCTCTTCTTACCACTCCTTCCAGGATGTCACTTTGCTTTATAGACATTAAAATCACATGTTAGTTGCATTGGCATCTAGTTCTTTTACAAGTCACCTTAATTGGGTTACTCCCAAACTTTTTTTCGTTAACATCAAGTTTTGTGGCATTTTTTTCCCACTCATACTGATATTGATTCACCTAGTTCATAGTCTATAAGATAAATGACTAAGAGCAATCCTAGAAAAGAATAGCAACCTATTTACAACATAAAAATAAATAATTGACTAAGTCATATCAAAATTGTGGTGTCCTGCTAATAATCATCACAAAAATATGTTCAATCATAGGGTCATGTTACATCAAAATATCAAAATTCACACAAAAGAATTACATTTTTCTATAACATTTATTTTTACTATGGGGATCTCTTACCACAAAGAATTATACAATGATTTGATTCATTAAACTCGATAAAAGAAATAAGAGAAGCTCAAATAGAAAAAAGTGCTGTTACAAGTAAGATAGTGATGTCCTCAACATCACAAAGAAACTTGACTGAGTGCTTAATATTGAACAATTGGACTTAGTTCCTCTAGCCTTAGTATGAGTTTGAGTCTTCTTATCAAGCTAGCTCTTTTATATAACTTCCTTTTCTCCAACATATGGATGATCCTTGGCTACAATCCTAGGGACATCATAAATATTATTTGCTATTATTGCATTTTCCACTTTGGATATTGGTTTTATGACTTTAATTTAATTGGCTCAAGAGAAGCAAAGTAAAAATGATAGAAAAATGGCAGTATTCCAATAATATCACGAAAGTGAAGAAGGGCAATGCCACTTGTAAAACTCTTTCATCAAGGGTGCAAGCTTGCTGGTAGAGCTAGTCATGGAGGCAATAATAGCTATCAGGTTAGAGCCAGGCCTAGCCCTGCTATCTGTGTAAACTCACAATTTGAAGTGAAGTGTGCACAAACCAAAAAAGTAGAGGTATCTATTTGGTGGATAAATCGAGTTCTGCTTGGACCCTCAACTGCCAATCCTTAAAAATAAAAAATAAAATAAAATAAAATAAAATAAAAAGAAAAAAAAGAAGAGGACATATGATCTAAACAATTTATTTAAAGTAACGAAATTTCCATCAAACAATGTTTTACTCAAAGAGATTAACACCTCATTTTTTATACCACTAAATTGAGAATTTCACCATTTTTTTCACTTGTTGGATGATTTGCTTCCTTTCATTAGTCAACATTCAAGCCAACAAGAACTAACTGATCACTTCCACAGAAATTGTTATCTATTCTTTTGCTTATTTAACACACACACACACACACACACAAAGGAGATAAACAAGAAGATAAAGAAAATTTTGAAGTTTGCAAATTTTAACTAATAGTTCTACTAATAACAAATTTACTAAAATGGCACAAAGAAAAGCATATTCATAGAGAGAAAGTAAGTTTGAGAACTAAACTCTTATATTGACTATCAATGCATCAAGGAATCTAACTTATCCTTATCCTTGCTTGGATTCCCTCAATCTCTTTTTGTCTCATCAAATTTTTCCTCTTCACAAATAAAAACAAAAAAAAAATCATTTAGTTCACAATAAAGAAAAAGAAAAAGAAAATGAACATTAAAAAGAACAAAGAATACAAAAGAGAATAAATATTAAGTTTTTAAACATCTCATGGAAAAAATAAGTCAAAAATAAAAATAGAAAATCCATAAAAAAATCCTAGGTCAACAATTTCCCCCTCCAACTTAAAATATGCACTATACTTGATGATGCATCATAAAAATTCCACTAAAGCGACTAGTTGACAACTCTATTTTACACATTACATCTCCTCCCAAACTTAAACCAAGACATTAAGAGAATTTTAACCATTTAAATATTAGAGAGGACAAAAAGATGATTTAAGGGATATACTATTAGAAAACATTTAAATAAAGAACAAGACCGGCCCTTATGAATGACAGAAGTTTACTCTTTAACTTTAGAAAGCACCATTTGTTTCTTTCTCATGCTACATAAAGTTTAAAAGGAAAATAACCCTCAAATATTCCGCCAAACTTAAAGCATAGCATAATTCAACACATCAGGAAGAAAAGTAGCACAAGGTCAGAAACAGGTACTAAGTAAACCACATGTATAAAGCCACAAAAGTCTAACTCTTTTAATCATTCAAACCTCATAAATTATGAACATAAAGCAAATAAGAAATACGACAATGGCATCATATAAACTTAGATAGAGAAGTAAAATCAAATACTTGAACAAGTATCAACTCAAAATTTAACAACAAATAGCATTAGGTCAATCCATGAAATCCAAATCAAATATTACATCTAATGTTATTCTTGCATACGCTGATAACAAATATTTATCCAAACCTTTTTAGCCTTCTCCACAAACCACGTTTTCTTTCAAGATATAAATAAATATGATCAAGCAATAACACTAACTTTACATTTCAAAGCTTCCATACAACTAATTAAGTCACATCACACACTTATTTATTCATGCTCATACTGAAATACACCAAATAAAAATAAATTTAAACATACTAAAAAAGATATTAGAAAGAAAATAAGAAATATTTCTAGATTTAAAACTAGAGTTTATTCCTCTTCACTCCTCAAACTATATATAGGAGTCATTGGAGTAGTCATTCTATACCATAAGAAAAAGATCTCAACAAAAATAAGGAGTCTCTTATAGTAGAATTTGGTTGGGTCAAGATTGCACTTGTCCTCATGCACATAAGTATAATTGTCAATCATGAACTCTACCTTGTACGGTTGTACCATTCATCTGTTACACTTTTTTATTTAACCTCATCACGGATTCCATTTAATATTAATTGACAAAGAAGTGCAACCAACTCTCTCACTTCATCTCATAAAAAAGTAGTACCATACATTACCCATAACATAAATGAACACAATTTAAAAAAAAAAAATATTGACAACTCTTCATTAAATCTTAGGAATTATATAAATTTAACTACTCATAAATAATGAAAGGTCCATTGAATTAAAGAAATTAATTAATGAGTCAAGTTTTAGGTATAAGAAACTTCTTCTAACAAGAAGAAATCAAACCCACAAATTAAAATTCAAGTCAAAATACAAGATCTTCAAAGACGGAGGTTTTTTTTCCTTCCAAAGCAATGATAAACTCTTATTTAGCCCTGCAATCTTCTTTTTGTCTTTAAAAATATAAAAGTTGTAGAAACTATCTCCAAAATAGATATTTATCAAAACTTGGACGTAAAGTTTCATAGCAAATAGCCTAAGCCAATACAAAAGTGTCTAGAGAGGTGAAAAGGTCAAAAAATCATCTTCATGCCTGCTTTCAAACTCACACCACCCATGTGAATTAGTCATACTGGCAGCCTAGTGAGCATAAACATTTCCTTCTTGCTGACTTCTCGTGATTTTATGCACCGATGCTTTTTTCAATTGACTTTTTGAGGCTCCTCTAGACAAAATTTGATTCAATTTATAGATCATCCTCTTGCCTTTCCAATACTTCAAGATCATCAAAATTGAATTTTTATATCTCAAAATATGGCCATTCTCCCAAAATGTGTCAGTCTCGATTCAATTGCATCATTGTTTCAATCTTGATTTTGATCTGGATGTTAGCTGATTTGAAGAAACTTAAAGTACATCCAAAGAGCTCCCATAACATCTTAGATCTCCTTATTTGGGTGCGTGGAAGAGGAGATACACCCAATTGAAAAATGGTCTCTCATCTACCCATTTGCACTTTAATGCACTTATTAATCTCCAAATTGCACTATTAATGGAAATTTATTTAAAAATTTTCCACTATCTGATTTCTTTATTCTTATGACATGTTTTTACCTAAGAACAAATGAAAATGCATAACTAGCATCTATTTAATTCAATAAACCATATAAAACTCCTATTTTAATGTTTATTTAGAGTATGTTTGCAATCTCACCAAACCATCACCACCACTATCCATTCCTTTCTTCTCCTCTATGTTTTCTTAATCAATACCACCACCCTTATCTTTTTTCTAATCTCACAAATTATTCCATCCTCAAATTTCCTAAACATCAAAAACTTCATATCGATATATCTTCACCACCACCCCCTTAATTCCCCTTCATATATGATAACTCATTAAAAATTTTATTGTTAGCCTACCAATACTATTAATTTTCATAAATAAGATGGTTTTTCAAATCAATCACTCTTCTATTTTTATTTTCAAAGGAATACATTAGTTTATGTCTAACCACCTCTGTTATCACTACCGTTTCCATAACCCCTTCAACTTCAAAAAAATGTCCATATGATCTGGAAGAATAATTCTTCCCAAGGTGTGAGAGTGGTAATGAGTTCACAACTATATGATGGGAGTGTGGGTGTGATCAATGGCATTGGAAGAGGAAGAAAGAAATTTATTTATTTATTTGGTAATCTTATGAGAACATCGGATAACATATTGGGAGTGTTATACTTTGGAATTATTCTAAAATTGGTACAAGGAATCATACTAATATTAAGTATTTAAGAAGATTGTTGGTCAGATTCTTCTACTTGTTGGTTATTAAATCATATTATTGTTAAATTCTTATTGTTCCGCTTTCTTAATTCTAGATTTTCTTTGGCTTAATTATTCTTGTTGTTATTGATTCAAATTGTTGTTCAAATTGTTGTTCAAATTGTTGTTCTTACTAGTTAGCGATTTAGTTGCTATGGGAATTTAGAAGTTCTGACAAAAGTAGCCCTAATTTTATCACGTGTGGCACATTGTATACATTATATGAATAGACACTTAAAAGAATCCAATGATCATTCTTTTTGGCAAAGGTGGTGAGAAGGGAATATAGTGACCAAATTTGACATTAACTCTATTTTATTTAGAAGACTATTAATAATTTAGTTTAAACAATTTTTTAAACTAAGACAAAACCCAACATTGATGGGCCAATTCATAGTTTGGGCCATTATAGTTGATATTAGAGCAAACCTAGTATTTTATATTAAACAAGACTTGGCCAATGGAATGAGCCAAAATTATTGAGCAAGATTGGACCACATTAATTGGGTTAACCTTGGTTATGCCCTCTCTATTGGGTTAAAGTTGTATTATGAATCATATCAACTTAATTAAGGTGGCCTTGCAAGGACACTAGAGTTAATATGAAGTGTTGAATATAACAACTCACATCTAAATCTCTCATTAAACGCATGGGATTTTAAAATGTGCATATTAGAAATGAGACTAGGCTAGTGGTATAAGCCAAGACTATTGAGCAAGATTTGGACGTATCAATTAGCTTAAAGTTGGTTATGACTATTTCAAGTAGATTAAAGTTGGGTTACGAGCTATATCAACTAGATTATAGTTGGACTCGCAAGGACACTACAGTCACTATGGAGTAGTGAATATAACATCTTGCATTTGAATCTCACATCTGAAGTGTGAACACTTTAAAAAATGCACGTTAGACTCAAGTTAGTGGGACACTAATAATTGGGTGTTTATGACATTTGATTTAGTAAAAAAAAACCCGAAGGTAATATCTAATGGGTTCAAAAGTTTGACATAATAAAAAGTGCATTTTGTCAAAGTACTTGCCATAGGAGTAGGAAAATAATTTATGCCTATTCTCATTACATTATTTATGAAATTGTTTGTATCCAATTTAAATTTATTTGTATATTTTCTATTTCTTTATTATTCATTTCTTACCAAAATTTAGAACACCAAATCTCGGCAAAGAGTAGTTAGCAACCTTTTAAATTTTGATATTTTCTTGATAGGTATTAACCAATTGAACAACCTGCATTTAATAAACAATGTCTATAATGATTTCAATATGCACCGCTGCATGAAAGATTCATGAAAAATTTATGAATATGAAACTCAAGATGACAATTGCAACAAAATATATTTTGCCGGCCACATTCATTGAGCACAGGTAAAACTAGTTACAACAAAAATTGGATATTGTAACTTCCAATGCCAGTTGTGTTGCAACATTTTCAATAGTTGTCAGATGTTCTTTTTCCTTTCCCTATAATGTTGGACTTGGAGTTGGAACCAATACTGCTGTCCTCTCTTAATGATTCTGCATACTGTGACAATATTTTTGCTTTCCTGTTTCATCTCAAACACAAAAAAAAAAAAAGGGAGAATAACTATCATAGGTAAAACATCTTTCATGTTCAAGAGATACACACTAAAATACATGTTAATTTCTTGAGAAAATATTTTTTATATTATTCGAAACTTTTTTGTCATACGAATGTGTACACAAAGGAACTAATGATTACAACTATATATGAACTAAAATATAATTACTAATGGTGACATATTAGTAAAGATTCAAGAATGCCAAATTCAAGTTTTAAACAATAAAAAGCTAATTTTGGAACCTTCTAATTGGAAAAATATCATTCATTTTCCATTAGTGTACATTATAATTGAATCAAATTGCCTAAGTTGATCAGTATCCATGAGTTATTTGGTTCGATTGAATTTTGCACACCCCCATTTAAAATTCATGGTTCATACAACTTCTTGTTTTTTAAACATTAGTGGCAAAATTTAACTTATTTCTAATTTAATTTTTCAAATTTATGTTAAGAAGATAATGCATTTGGGTTGGGTTGGTTGTACTTCTGATCCAATCAATCATATGGTATAGTAAGAACAGAATGAATCTAGGTGGATTAAAGGGAAAATCCCTACTCATCAATAAAACTATAGTACTACATTTAGATTTAACCAAATGAATTTAACAAAGAAATATATCTAGAGCTCTCTTGTGGGGTTTGCGGGCTATTCCACAAGAGCAGGGTTTATCCAGTACACAACCTTGGGTAGTGGCTGAGTTCCCTTGTCAACAAAGAAATATATCTAGAGACTAATATTATTAACATATTATTTGCATAGGGGTGTAAGGGTCAAAGTATATTATAGTGCTTAATCATAACAAACCTAACTACAATATCTTTGTACAATTTGCTCTAGTGCAATTGGGTTCACAAATAAAAGACCTTGATCTAAGTAGCCTAATTCTTCCACAAAGATATTTAAAAAAACAAAATAACAACAAAATAAATCTAAGTTGGCACTTTTATCATTTTGACTACTTTATTACAAAGTAAAACTATAAGCCAGAGGATATTTGAGTACCTAGAGTGCACGTCCTTTTTCCCAATATTAGGATTATACAATCTCTCTGCAGTTGTAGATCACCCTTCAAATAACACAATGAAAAAAAAGTAAATTACTTGGTACATTGTGGTTGGCTTCATGAAATGTTGAATCAAAAGTTAGATGTTTAGAAATAATTTAATTATATTAATTAAAGTACCCAAAATAGACTTAGAAGAATATGATGAGAAATGAAGGTCCATAGCTAGAGAAGCCTCCTTTTGTTTGGGTGGTGTACCCTTTTTAGCTTCTCTTGATTGCACGACAAGTTGAAGTGATGGCCTCTTGAGCTAAGAAAGTGATTAGGAGCCTTTACTTTCTCCACTCCTCTCTTGTTATAAATTTTCACATTGAAACTTGAATCTCCGCAATATTGAAAGAGTACATTTTCATTCTCCACCAATTTGTGATCATCACAAAAAATTTTCCAACCATCTTGAAAAAATGTTCCTTTACCAGTTTTAGATATTTGAACTTGCCAATAACCTCCAAAAGGACCATTCAAGGTTACAAGACTGGTTGACAGCTTCTCCTTCTTGCTTTTCCAAACTGATGGAGGCATTTTCTAAGTTTTAAGCAAACAAATACAAACATAAAAAACATAACAAATGAGAAACTTACATGAATGAATATAAAGCAATTGATCTAGTGGTGTTGCTTTCATATGAAATCAAGTGTTGGAAAAGATGAAGATCAAGATGAATCCTGAATTTGTGCCAATTAATGTTTGACTGCATAAGCTCAACTTTGTAACTTCATATTATTCAACCATAAACAAATTTACCATGGTCATGCAATAGGTATAAGAATATGGCTAATAATGCCCTCAAAGTATAGTTTGTATTGCTAGAGTTTATGGTAGAGTATTTGTTGACATATGCTTACTATGAAATAGGGGGTTTTGTAATTTTCTTTTTCAAGTTTTTCCTATTTTTCTATTATTGTATTGCATACAACAAATTTATTTTTTGTTGAAAAAAGTATAAGAAAAAAAAAGGTAGTATTGATTAAATGATGTGCAATCATAGATCTCTCTATTTAAATTATTTTATTTTATTAACCACAATTTTTGCTCTTAAAACTAGCTGAGCAGAATTTTGAATGTTGTTGAAGAAAAACATCAAAATTTGTTTTGAAAGCTTTAAAGTAAACTTCACAAATGAAATTAAAAGATAGTATGAAGATCTTGTAAGAAAATTGAACTCTTTTAAAACTTTTGAAACTATAGAAAAATAAACTTTATTCAATTATCCAAGAAAATTTAAATTTTATTTCCACATGGATTTCCAAATTTTAATATAGATTTCACTTGTAAATATTATGATAAGATTTTATTGAATTTAACTGAGAAAAATTCTTCAATAAAATGAATTACAAATTTTTTCTACCAAGCCCTAAAATCCACACCTCTAACTTTGAAAAAAAACAATGAATCTACACATTCCAAATATTTCATATTAGAAAATTAAACAAAAAATCAGAAAATAAAATGTATAAGGGTAACAAAATATTAGGCTTCAAAAAGTTATCAAAATTGGCAACAAAGATTAAAATTGATATGAATTTAAAATCGATTAAAATCGAATTGAACGTTACCGCTTTTTCGGCTCTGCGACCACCTTTGATAGTTATGAAGAAACTAGATTTAGAAAACATTTCATCTATTTCGCTTCCAATATTCATCAACTTAGCAGAATTGCTCCTTTTTATGCTTGGTAAATTTCAGAAACACAGCCTCATAGAGATTCAAAGGGTTAAAATGGAATAAAATGAGGGAATATCTAATGGGGTGGTTGTAATTATGTAAGATGATAGAGTTTTGATTCTTTGGGAAAGTAAATAAAAATTAAGAGCCATGTTAGCAATAATAAGATTCATACTATTTTGTCATGATGATTCGTTCGATGTTTTAGAAGTCTTGATCTCATTAATTTCACTTTCTAAACTCACTCTTATGTTGCAAAATAAAGCTTATTGAAATTTAAAGATGTTGTAATCCTATTACTTCCTAAATGTTTGTTGAATTGTCTCATAGAATAGTATGTCTCATGTTTGTCTATTTCACACTATTTACTTATTGAGTTCAAGACATATTAATTTCATTTTAGTAGGAATAAAGTTAGAATATTTCTCTATGGGATTGACTTATGCTTATTACTTGTACCAATCCATGTACTTGCACAATTAAGTTATCAAGTTTTTGGTGTTTTTGTAAAGGAATTATCACTAGTTTAGTTTTATTTGAGTTAAAAAATTAGTTCTTAGACTATGTTTTTTATTGGGATAATTACCAATACCCCCCTATGGTTTAAGTGGATAACCAGTCAAATCCTATAGTTTGCCAAAACTACCAATACCTCCCTAGATTTTAAAAATCTATAACAAATGAGTCTAAAGTAACAGATTCCGTTTGAAACTGTAAAGAAGTCTAAATTTTTTTTTTCATATTAGGAAGAAATTACCCTTCTTCAGAACTAGCCTCCAAAACCCTGCTTCAAGAACCAATCTGTTCAAAACTCAATAACTTCAAGAACCAATCTGTTCAAAACCAAGAGCATCACTAAGCTTTAGAACCAATCTGCTCATTTTCCAGTCTAGTAAAGCAAGTTTTATCCCAAAAGAATTTGAACAAACTGAAACATACATGACATTTATAACAAAACTTACATGCTTACTGATTGTTTAGAGAATTTAGCCGTCACACAGAATGCTAAAAGTTCAACAACTGAGGAGACTTGTCCAGAGTACTTTCAATGGATCCATGTAGATTTAAGACTATAGAGACACTGGTATTTCAAGGGAAATGGTAGAGAGAGGTAAAGCTATGGCACACATAAGGGTAGAGGTAATTGATGGCAGATTGTATGTGGTGAAGTACAAATGAGCCTTCCAAACACTTGTTAGTTTTGTCATCAATTTTGAACACAATGAATCTGTAGTTCCTCTTTGCTTTTAGCTCCAGAAATTTGAGCTTGCATTCATCATTGAAAGCCACACCAAAAGGTGAGTTTGCCTAATTAATCAAAACCATTTTCCACCAAAAAAAAAAAAATTCCCAATATCATCATCTTGCTTTCAAAATTAAAAAAA
The DNA here is from genome assembly GCA_020080225.1 of Gynochthodes officinalis. Classification (NCBI taxonomy): domain Eukaryota; kingdom Viridiplantae; phylum Streptophyta; class Magnoliopsida; order Gentianales; family Rubiaceae; genus Gynochthodes; species Gynochthodes officinalis. The sequence continues at coordinate 6,028,841 of CM034616.1, forward strand.
AAAAAGGACCAAAGAACTCCATATATTAGCCCAAAACCACCCTCCATCGTCAATCCCAAAAGGGCCCAAAAATAGGGCAGAAAACCAACATAGAACATTATTATTTTTTACATCAAAAATCAATAGACTACAAACCCTGCATCAAACTCTACAGGAATCCCAACCACAGCCCCGACATCATTCCCAACCACAAGCTTCCCTTTCCTATAATCAAACCCTGCAGGAATCCCAAGTTTCTTCATTATCTCAATTTCATCCTCATCCATCATTTCACCATCATTGTTCGCTTTCTCAACAATTCAAGACATCATTGATTTTTATATGAACCACTGACACCCACAATTGCAACCCTTTCTTGAGCATGCCAAGTATTTCATATTCTTAAAGCAAGCATGAAAAGAGTCCAATACCATGTCAACTAGTGCACTACTTAGATTCAACTCTTCAAGCATCATAGCATGATAGATTAGTCTTGAATTTGAGCATGCCAACTCATACAAAATATTAGGCATGAAAGAACTACCAAAACTTATGGTTCATTATTATCTACATATGGCTTTTTTTCCTAGGTGCTCATTTTATGCAGTGTCCTAGCTCAGCAATGAGCAAAATTTGTTTCAATTAAATGTCTATTTCCTTCTGCCTTTTTCAAATTAACTTCTGTTATTTCAAGAGTTTGTTGCAAGGCTTTGGGCTGAATAACAAAGCAAGTACAAGTCCTAGTAGCATAACAAAAAAGCCTTCCTCATCATTAATATCTCGCGGTAATTGTGACCTCTCAAGAAACTCAATGTTGCATCTTTGATACAGTGCTAGTACTAATACGTTTGAGAATTTTTAATTGGCTAGTTGTAAATAGTTCATTATCAAATTGATGTGAGTTTATAAAGAGCATGAACAAAAGTTCACTACCTTTTTGACATTGTAACAACCTATAATAGTTAAGAAGAAACTAGGTTAACAAAGCATTTCAACCATTTCAATCCTAATATTCATGAACTTGGTAGAATTGCTAATTTTTATGCTTGTTAAATTTCAAAAACACTAATATATAGTGTTATAGAGATATGAACGGTGAAAATGGAATAGAGTGAATATTTGGTGGCGTTGATTTTATTACATAACATGATTAGAGTTTTAAATTTTTTCTGCAAAAGTAAATAATAATTAAGAGCCATTTAAACAATAACGAGATTCATACTCTTTTGTCAATGGTTATGTTCAATGTTTTCTAAAAGTAGAGATCCCATCAATTTTACTTTCTAGCCTCACTATTATATTGCACAAAAATCCCTATTGAATTTCCTCTTTGCTAATTTTGCTCTCACAAAATAAACTTACAATTTATCTTATGTTTACAAAATACATACAATTAACAACTAGCTTTATCTTTTACCAACTTATGCACACCCCTTTCTTTTCAAGTGAAACATTGAATTCATAATTAATTTCTAAAATTGGTTTCGTTGCTAAAGGAATGTGTTCGTTAATTAAGAATAAAGATTAGCGTATAAAAGTTTGTGATTAATTCTTGGAGAGTTTTGCACAATTTTGAAATCCCTAGGAGTAAGTGAAAGTTGGCTTTGCCTTAGATTTGAGATGTAAATTTTGAATTTGATGAAGTGATTGATTTAATTGGCTGAATTTTTTGATGTATGTTTGTTTCTTTTATTGTTCTTATGTTTATTTTCATTTTGCTTTAGTTTCTTGATAAGACTAGTTTTAATTAAAATTTGCCAAAAAAATTTTAAAAAATTATCATTTTGTTTATCTTTTTCTGTGTGACATATGCAAAGAACTTGATAACAATTTCTATGGACTAGGAATGGAAAGGAAATGGGAAAGATAATAGGAATAATAATAGTAGGGAATGATAATAGGTTTTTTCATTATAATTGTGTTGGTTGGTTTGTGCTAAGGAATGATAATAATAATAATAATAATAATGACAATGATAATAATAATAATAATAATAATGACAATGATAATAATAATAATAATTCTTCCAAGTATGAAAAGCATTACTTCTGACCTTGGTTCGGAAAAAATTTGTGGGTAATCACTTTCATACCCCCAAAATGGGTCAAAATAAGTCAAAAAGACTAAAAATTCCATAGAGTCAAAAAGACACTTCTCTAACTATTTGACATTAGAGTTTTATATATAAGCTCCTAGAGATTTCAAGAGAAGAAAAAGATTAGAGATATTGAAGACTTCCCTTAACTAAAGTTCTCAGATTGTCTTACTTTTGGTTGAGTTTGAGAGTAAAAAAGTATAAAGAAAAGCTAGAGTTTGAAAATAATTTCCTAGAAAATGCATACATAAAGGGTGACTTAAGTTATTTTTCCTACTTTAGTAGCTCAACAATTTCAAAAGGAAGACTTGGTGGAATTCAATGAAAGAGAAATGGAAAAGATCAAGAAATCCAAACACTTCATATGATTCTCTCATGTGTGATAGTGATGATAGCAATTTCCACCACCGTATGGGAGAAAGTTGGAAAATTTGGTTGGACTTCTTTGCCAATTAATATCAAATGAAACCAGTTGATGAGGTTCAAGAAGAAAGTGTTGAAGATGAATAATACAAAGTGCATGAGGGATTGCAATATGAGACCTCCAAAATTTATGACAAGTGACTCCTTACTATTACGGAGATCTTATTTTTATGGTAAAAGATGGCTATTCCAATGATTCTTGTACATTGTTTGTGATGTGAACCTTTAGGAAACTTGTCCTAAAAACCTACAACTTGTATAGATGGCCCCAAGAACAACCCACCGAAGAATTAAACTTTGTTCCAAGATGGGAAAAACCTTAATCCCAACCCAATAACATGGATTGAAACCTCAGTATTAATATGGATCGAAGCTTCGCCACAAGTCAAGAGAACAAAGCAACTTCATAAGTAGCAAGAGTAGCATAAGGACAACCTTAATGTACTCAAAAAGTTCCCAAGAGAACTTGAATTGTGATTACCTCACAAAAAAAATAATATTTCATTTTCTCAATGGATTGATTTTATGGCTGCCTCTCTTGTTCTTTTATAAGGCAAGAGTTGGTTTAATCCTTACAAGAATAGGGTCCTAAATTATAGTTAAAGACATCGATTGTTTGTGTTAAATGTTCTATAAGAACCCAACCTTTGAACATAATCCTAAACTAATACTAAATGAAAGTTTGGCATCAATATAACTTGGAAATCTTCTAGGAAGACTCCTAAAAATTTGGTCATACTAGTTGATTTAGACTAAGAACAAATAATACAAGATTAGGATTAAATCCCGAATTTCATCCCCAAATTCCTCCATGTAGGGCTTAATTTCGCCCATGCCTTTTTTTTGGGGCCTCTTATTTGAGCTTCAATCTAATTAAGAACTTAAATACAAGGCTCATTGGTAATTATACTTAAAATATTAATTATTTTGGATTTATAATCACCAATCTTGGACTCTTTTTTAACTAGAGCTTTCTGATTGAGCCCATTAATAGTTTCTTTTAAATCTTTTAACTCTAACTCTTCCAATTGGCCCATGAGTAGCAAAACTACCATTGAGGACTTAATTAAAGTTAATCAAACCCATAAGACAAAGTCAAATTTGGACATGCACCATGGTTGATATTTGAACACCTTTTGAATCCAAGTCTATACTCGTAACTTGGCCTCCTTGTAGATTGATCATCTCTTGTTCAATCACCAAAATAATGAACTAAAAATGATCTCCACCATAAACTAGGGTTTGCATCAGTTTGAGAAGTGGAGAAGCATAATGTCTAGCTAGAGACATTAAAGTCACTATTTCTTGTACCTTAGTAATGTAGAAATCTTTTCCTTATGGTATAAGTGGCTACTCCAATGACTCTTACACATAATTTTAAGAGTGGAAAAGAATAAAGTCTAATCAAGGACTTTAAATCTAGACCTATTTATGTACTTTTTTAGTATTCTTTTTAGTATGCAAAAGTTTATTTTTATTTGGTATATTTTAGTTTATAAGCATGAACAAATAAGTATGTGCATGGCTTAATTGGTTATATAGAAGTTTTGAGGTGTAAAGTTGGTTTTAATGATTGATCATATTTATTTACATCTTGAATGAAAATGAGATTTGTAGAGAATGGTGTCAATAACATTAGATTTAATATTTGATTTGAATTTCATGGAATGACCTAATACTCTTTATTGCTAAATTTTGAATTGATACTTGTTAGAGTGTTTGGATTTCACTTTTCTATGTGAGCTTATATGACGCCATTACCATTTTTTTTTTGGTTTATATTTATAATTTGTGATTTTGAATAATCAAAGGGGCAGACCTTTGTAGCATTATACATGTGGTTTGAATGGCACATTTCTTTACTTGTGGTACTTTTCTTCCCAATGAGGGGTCCAAGAAAAGTAGAATGCAAATTATTTAGGGCTCCTTATGCATATTGGCAGATCCAACAGAGAGATTTTTTTCGTTCATTGTTGATAGAGTGCGAAAAAAAAAACAACAGGATGAAAAAATAGATTTCTTAGCCTGGCGGATAAAGAAGTGTTAATCAAAGCCGTGATAGATGCTCTTCCAACCTATGTTATGGCATGCTTTAAACTTCCTATGAGTGTTTGTTCAGATATTACTCGGATTACAAAAGCTTTTTGGTGGGGCACACAAGCGGACGGGAAGCCAGGTATCTATTGCAAAGAATGGAAGCATTTAGCTATTCCTAAAAAAGAAAGAGGGCTGGGCTTGAAGAATCTTTCCTTATTTAATGATGCTCTGATTGCAAAACAATTGTGGCGACTCATCACTCAATAAACCTTTTAATGACTAAGGTTATAAAAGCCAAGTACTTTCTGAAAGAGAGCTTAATGAAGGTCTATCAAAAAAGTAATTCATCTTGGCTGTGGATGAGTTGGCTTGAGGCACTATATGTTTTACAAACTGGAGCACTTTTTCAAGAGTGAGATAGCAAATCTATTATAATCTAGGAACATCCATGGATTCTAGGCGGCAAGGATGAACACTTACAAAGTCACCATCTTGGACCACGACACAAGTCAACTTATGAACACAGAGCATAGAGAGTGGAATCAGGAAACTATTGGGATAGTTTTCAATTGTATTGAAGCTGCACTTATCCTTTCCATCTCTATATATCAGAGTGGGGTAGAGATAAGCTCATTTGGCGACCAACTAAGCAAGGAAGTTATCTTGTAAAGTCGATACGGAAGCTAGTTGAGAGCAGGCAAAATCCAATAATAGTAGAGAGCAGTTTAGCAAGGCGTTCAATGAAAGTCATTTGGAGGGAAATCTGGAGGATAGGTATCAAAGGCAAAATGAAGCATTTTCTTTGGAAATGTTGGTATGGTATTCTTCCTATGTCGAATCAGCTTATTAGGCGTGGTATCAGTGTGGATCCGATTTGTCATATGTGTGGTGAGCATATTGAATCTTTAGAACATGTTTTATTCCATTGTCCAAGAGTAAGGTGTGGCAATTGGCTCCGATACAATGGGAGTTGTTGAGTTTGCATCATCAAACGTTTCAAGATTGGTGGAGACAACTATGCATGGGGAAGTACTTGGCATGAACAAGTTCAAATGACGATTTTTATCCTTTGACAATTGTGGAAGTCCAGAAATCTCCAGATATTCCAACATAAGTGGCGGACGGAAAAAGTGATAATCGATTTGGCTATGTCTGAGTTGATGGAGTTCCAGACTGTTACTAACTCAGCCTAAGTGAATTTCGTTTTGCTAGTAGCTTCATATGTAATCAGTTTGTGCCTTAGGCTAAACTAGAGTACTAAGGTGACGAAGAATTATGCAATACTTTAAATTTGAGAGAAAAGTTTAGAAGCATCTTCTTTTTAGATTTAATATAGCAAGGGAAAGAAATAAGTATTGCTCTTTAAGATTAAGAGTAAACGTCATTCCTCTGTAAGGGTTTTACTTGATCTTAATTTAGATGTTTTCTAATGATATTTCCTCTTAAATTAATTTTTTTATCTTCTTTAATAATTAAATAGTTGAAATTCTCTTAATTCTTTAGTTTAGGAGAGACAATATGCAAAATGGAGTTATCAGCTAGTCCCTTTTTGGAACTTTAGTGATGCATTGAGTACAATATACACTTTAAATTTGGGGGAGGTGTTAGAGAAAAAAATTACCTAAGATTTTTGATAATTTTTTATATTTATTTTTCACATGTTTATAGCATTGGGTGCTTAGAACTTTAATGTTTGCTCTCTTTTTGAGTATTTTTAGTTTTTTGTGCTATCTTTCCATTTTTATTTTTATCCTTTTTTTGTGAATTTAGTTTTGTGTTTTTTTTTTTTACATAGATGAGCATTTGGATAGGACCAAAAAATATTATGGGCATTTAAAAAAAGATGGGGTCAAGTTAGACTTATTAGCATATTAATACTTGATATAAAAAGAGGACTCTAGCTCTTAAAGCATAACTTTCTCTTTATGAATATGATCTGTTATATGTTTGCATTCTAAGTGATACCATCCTAGTGAATTTGTTATTTGTAGTATTAGTTAAAATTTGCCAAAATTTGTTATTATGTTTTTTAGTTGTTCTTTTTTTTTTTCTTTTGTATGAAATAAACAAAAAATGGATAGTAATTTTCATGAAAGTGACATATTGGGAAGAAAGAGTGGTAGAGCAAAAGAGAATAATCCAATGATCTTAAAGATTGTGTAATATTTCTCTTTTGGTAAAATATTATTGTTAATAAGGGAGGTTAGTACAAAATCATTAAAATTCCTAAGGATGACATATTGGATACTAAGCTTTGCTTGATTTGAGTAGTACCTACACCACACATGCAATTTGTAGAAGATGACAAATGAATACCTTTGAGCGATCTTGGTGATATGCACTTGAAGACCAGTAAGGACCTCCCAAGACGACCAACTACAAGCCTAGAAATACCAAGAATTGAACTAGATGTGATGCGGTGGAACCACAAGCACGATTTTGTTAAGGCTAGCAAATTAGGCACAATTGTATGATACCTAACCCTCCAGACTATAATCAATCTTACAATGTGGTAATTGATGAGGTAGAAGACACCACAACTTGTTAGGATCAATTAACAAGTTGATAAGTTAAAGAGCACTACAACGTAAACCTTGATAAGCTCAAAATTAAGTTCAATACAAGAACTTACATTGTGAAAAAACTTCACAAAATTTTATTGATCTAACATCTTCTAAATTTCAGCTATAAACGGGTGTATTTATAGTAGTAGTAGCAGCCCCTTTAGGTATTACAATTGGACTAGAATAAGTGGTTTGATGCCACAAGGATTTGGCAACTAAACCCTAACATACTTAGACTAGAATTGAAAGACATAAAAATCCTAACACCAATATAATTTATACTAGCCTAAAATCTAGCAACTAGGGCAGCTAAACCTATTAAAAGTCTATTAAAATTATGACAAATAAAATACTAAAAGAATTAGAATAAATTTATGGTTTTTGAGTTAGAGTATGATTCTTGAAATTCTAAATCCTAAGGAACCTAGGAAACTCTAATATAAATCCTAGGGCATTTTAAGTCTTTTAATGTAAAATATTGTTATTAAATTATGTAGAAGACTTTATTGGCCCATAAACACCATGAAGTGGATGGATCTTTGAACACTTTCGAGCCTAAATCTAAACTCATAACGATGTGCCAAAAATGATGACCACCATGGACTTGAGTTTGCATCAACTGGTGAATCGAAAAGATTAGTATTAAATGAATAAGCACTAGATGAGTTAAGTGGTCCTTGAAATGTCTATGCATGAGAAACTTCTAAATAGTTAGAAATCTTGTGAGTTGAATGTAGATTATACTTTGAACAATTTTAGAAATTAGATGCTATCTTCTTTATTCTAATTTATTCTCTTCATGTTTTAATTTTTTTTAACAAGGCTTAAATATTGTAATTTAAATCTATTTACTAGAGAGCAGGTAAAATTTCTAGTTTTAGGAAAATTTGATGAGAGTACAAGAACATTATCTAATTGGACACTAAAATAAGATTTTTACATTGTTTATTGAATTAAATAGATGCTAATTTTGTGTTTTTCGTGATTTTAAGTAAAACATTCCATAACTATAATGAAGTCAAAAAAGTTCAATTTTGAAGGAATTCTATCAATGTTATAACCTAGAAGTGAAAAATGTTTGAACATGCGAAAGGGTAGTTTGAAAGTCAGATTTCAAAAAAGTGTTCTTCTATTGAACTGAAATTGGAGATATCAAATAATTTGAAAAGCTCTTTGAACTTCTTATGTTTGAATCTTATGTTTGAATTTCTTCTAAAATAGTTAGCATCTATATCAAAATTAAGAATAAAGTAAAAATATAACGAAACCTACTAATGACCAACAAATTCAGGAGAGTGAACATATCTTCAGATATAAAAGTCCAATTTGGAGACTTTTTAAGTCTTAAAAATCTAAAAAGATTTATGAAGAATTAGAGCCTAATTCTACTTAGAAAAACTTCAAAAAATTGATTGAAAGAAACACTAGTGCACTGAACCATGAAAAGGCAAAAAAAAAGAGAAAATTAGCTGCTCCTCTTGGGGTAGCCAAGTTGGTGTGGCGGGTGAGCGCGTAACCAAAAGGTCACGAGTTCAAATTCCCCTGCTGACACCTTTTTGGTTGAGCCCGTCACACAGGACTTGCCTAGTGCTGTTTACTTCTCTTGTGAGAGTTTCTCTTGTCAACAAAACCGAAAATTAGCTGCTGAGTCACATTGTCACTTATGCTAGCAGCATTCCTTGTGCTTGCGTGACCTCTTTTTGCCACTAGCGTGACCTAAGCTGAATCAATTGTTGATGTTGCAATTTTTTGTTTACTCTTTGACCTCTCTATATTTTTGTGTTGACTTCAACCATTTGTTATGAACTCTTTAAATCTAAACTCTTATAAATATCTATTTGAGGGATAATTTTCATAAGTTTTGTAATTTTGAAGACAAAAATTAGATGTTCATACTATGGAGGAGTTTCTAATAGACTTAGGAGTAGAACGCACTATTTATGTAACTGAAGAGTTTTGATTTTAAGTTTAATTTGTAGTTTGATTTCTTATTAAAGCAAGTCTTTTATACCTTAAGTTTGAATCTTTAGCTCAATTTCTTTCATTTGATGGTCCTTTCATTAGTTATAAATGGCAAAATTTTTATAATTTCTAAAATTTGTGATGGGTTGTTAATATTTCTCTTTATTATATTGATTTATTTATGAGTTATATAAATTAATGTTTGATATTAAATTTTAATGTGAGATGCATGCAATTTATTGAAATCACATAAATTGTGTTATGGGTTTTTATATTTGATCCTTAATTTTCATGAAAGATTGGACCTTTGATAACAAAATCATATTATCTCTAGTTTACAAATAGGTAAAAAGAATTGATAGACTCTTAATTGTTAATTGTTTATTATTTTAATTGTTTAGAGTAGGAATACTTGTCATATAGATTCTATTATAGCAACCAATAATGGAAACCATAGTGAAAATAGATAATTACCCCATTGTTTGCATAATTCCATTGCTGAGTTGACCCTAATTATTGAAAGATTGATACTATCCCAATCATTTCATATAAATTCATTAAAATTCTTACTTGGTTCCCTTTGATCTAATCATTAGAATGCATTAGTTCACTTTATTTATTCAATTGTTTTTGTTTGTTTTAATTATTTACTTTTATTTGTTTTTCAATTTAAACATTATTTATTTAGAGTAGTTACATTTTCGTAGATTGACAATAATTCTACTAGTGCAATTGATGAACATATAGTTATGTTCATATTGTGTTAAATTAATTTAAATATTTTTTGATTATTTGTAATATTTGTAATATATTTTCTTATCTTAATCCACATTAACATTATGTTTTTGTTTTAAAACTAAATTTGATGAAAAATGACCGAATAAGAACTTAAAATGTAGATCCAAAAGGGCAGGTGGAAAAAATATCAAGTGAAGTCAATAAATCAAATAAGTCAAAGAAGTCAAAAGGTCTATAAGACAAAGTCAATAAAAATAGTGGATTAAATACATTATACCTCACAACTAAAGAAAAGATATATTTATTTTAAATTGAATTTTCTTTTATGGGATAGAGAGAATAATATAGTAGTATTTTTCAATTGTAATAATAAAGTAATAGTATAATAAAATAAAATAAGTAGGTATAATTTTTAGTTTTTATCTTTACATATTCTTTTCATCCAAAAAAATATATCACTTTTAAATTTTTCTTATTCAAAAAACAGAATCCACTTTTAAATTGAAATTTCTCTAATACCATTATTAATAATAATTACGTACGGCTATAATTAAAAAATAAATATAAAAATATAAAACAGTAAATTTGATAATGCATTAAATATGATATAACTAATAACTAATAACTAAAGAAATTTATACCACATTTAAAGTAGATTTTCTTTTTCATTCTTTTGGACAAAGAGAGTATTAATCTTTTATTATTAATAGGTAAAAATCACGAGATTATGAACATAATTTTAAAAGTCTTTTTACGTTGTTCCATTTACAGCTCTGATCAATTTGGAATGCAGGTGTTTAAGTCTTATTTGTATCACCTATTAACTACAGTATCTTTTAATAACAGTATCAACTTTGGTAACTAAATTTCCAACATAAATACCATACTTAATGCCAATTCATCTAATGAACGACTTGGAAGAAAATACCATTGTAATTATGATTTCTTAACCTCCATCCCCATTTTGTTATATTAGCTATGGCCTAGAGAAATTTAACCATTTGAGTTCCTCTGAAAATTCAAGATAACAGCTATATTCTATCAACTACACCCTCCGTTTTAAAAAAATAATAATAATAAATTTACTTTTAATTTGTTACAATTTTTTTAAAATTATAAAATACAAGACACACACCATTAAATATAATCAAATGCATAATTTTATATTTTTATTCTTACTTTTTAATTTAAATTATACATGTTCATCGTTAGTAAAGGTAACATCAGAATTTTACTTTAAAATTAACTTTTTTTGAACAAAAAAACATTTTCAAACTGAACTTTTTTTGGGAATAGAGAGAGTACTATTTTGCACAGTAAACAAAATGGAAGAAGGAAATAAATTTTAACAGTCTTGATTCCTAATTTGTGACAACTTTGGCAAATAAAATTATAAATTTATTTCATAATTGCTAAATTCATAACCTCATGGAAATTTACCTAATCTAATTACTTTCATAGCATCCTGCATAATATAGTTATTACCACGATATTTACAGTACTAATTTGCTTATCTCCCAGTGCAAAAAGTCCATAATTTCGCTATATAAGGTATTGCAATTTTCCATGAACTTCACTGCATGGATATTGAATCCGAGACAACTGAAAATGGAAGGAGGGGAATGAGAATAGGAAATTAGTTTAATTCCCAATATTCGTATTTGGCATACTAATGAAAATATAATTTTATTAACAGCTGTCAACAGAATGGCTATTTTATAGGGAAAAAAATTTAATACCCTATTGAATAGATGCCAAACACAGTTACAATATCATTCCCTTGTTTCACTCCAAGAAAGGTAAATGTTTAGGACGTATGAATATGCAAAATCTGGCATTGCAGCTACAAGTTTGCAAAAATAACAACGATGGCTCATTGCCTTCTCTTCCTTTCTGCATATTTTGTTAGAAATTCATGGGCAGAAAGCAATCAAGGGGTCGTCAAAGAATTGATGAAAAAGCTAGAAAGGGAAGACGACAGGTATGCAAGTTTTTCCAAAGAAGAAATGGAATTTTCAAAGAAAAGCTAGTGAACTTTGTACTTTGTGCAAAGCAGATGTTGGAGTTGATAGCATTTTCTCCAACTAATAAGGTTCTTTATCTTCGTGGGTTGGTCAAACACAGCATCAGAAATTCATTCTAACCGTTTGTGGTTATATACTTTAACAATTTACCTTATTAATACACTATCATTTTAAAATAAATAAATAAATAACACACACTCTTTCTTCAATCCAGATATGGACAAAGTTGTGGATCATTTCTTAAGGAAGAACCAGCTCTCAACAGTACAAATCCACTTGTTGAGGCACTTGTGGCAGCAAGAATTGACAGGCTTAACCAACAACTAGATGAGCTCGAAGCTAGGAAGGAGATTGAAGACACGAGCCAAGAAATTGGATGAAATGTCTGCCTTGCATGATAAAACTGCCTGCCTGGGAATGCCCATTCAAGAATTGGATACGGAAACGATTGTTTTCCTCAAGTCATGGATATCTAATTTGATAGTTCAACTGGGCAGCCATTCCAAAGAGTTGAAAAATGTAGCTTCCTCATCAAGCATCCCCCCAAACAGTTTCTGAATTCTTTCACTTTTTGTACAGATCATCATGAGTTCATGGTGTGAAAATAAACTTACATCACAATGCATTGCATTTCTTCACATAATCAAATTACTTATTATGGTCGACCCCATACAGTGAGATAAAAGGCTTCGTCGTTGTTGTTGTTGTAATCAAATTACTTTTGGTGGAAAGCAATTAAGCTATTTTTTCTTGTAACCTATGCTATTTTGGAAATCAAAATTGCCACTCATCATGTTCCATTCATCAACATTATACTTTCCTGGGGATTACAACATGTGAAAAAACATGCCTATCATGAATATATACATAAAAGAATCTAATTTACAACAAGTAAACAATCAAAATTATGGGCAGACAAACTAAAGGATCTCACATCTAAGAAGAGCGTGTAGGCACAAAGCTATTCTGTTACATTAAAACAGAGCATAGCCTCATCCCAAGGCCCATTGATCTCAAACGTGTACTTCTGAATTCTTATCAGCCAATAAGGACAGATCACATTAACTAAAGCCAAAATGACAAACAGCAACACGAAAAGCAATCTATGTAAACTATACACCAAAATTAATGTCAAAGACATTAAACTAAAGGAAAGCAAGAGATGCAACCGGAAGAGAACTTCCTTATGCAATACGTGGCTAGTGGAGCAAATAGGAAAACTTGCAGGAGAAAAGCACAATAGTAAAGACATGAAGTCTTGATGGAGCGGGAAGCAATTAAAACTGAAGCCACAATAGAAGCATTTAAAGAGATGTTGCTTGAAATGGTTGGATTTTCCAAGGTTCCTGGAGCTTTTACTGTTGATCCATAGTAGTTATGCAGGAAGAGATGGAGTATGATAAGTGCAGCTATTAGAGCCCAGATTGAGTCAGAACTGATGGAGTGGGTAGTGTGTAGTAGATAGGAGACAAAAGATATAAACCAGTTATAAAGAAGGAAATTTTGCCCAAATAACTAAGAAGAAGGTTAAAAGAGGCATTTCTGCAGTCAAGAGGAGAGCAGAAAACCAGAACCAAGAAGGCTAAAATCAAGAAGCAAGAGATCATCTTCATTCAATGTAGATCTAAGTGTGTAGGTCCAAATCAAAACTACAAGAGCAACAATACAAATATACTGAGAGATGGAAACTGAATCAAGCATCACCTTGAGCAAGTCCCTCCTAACAACATTGGCATTTATAATCATATCTTCTAAAAGGACTCATCAGTGTGATTGTCCTCAAACCCTGGTTGCATCCCTCCATAAGCAATTTTTCTCCATTTAGGTCGGACTGGAGAAAGGCTTCCAACTTGTGTGCTATTTTCCATTTTATTTGTTCAACCGCCTGCATTCAATCATTACAAATTTGTCAGCATAAACAATTTTGAAGAGCTAATATTCTAATGCAATAGGAAAACAAGAAAATGTGGCCTCAAAGAATAACAATCTGCAAATCTGAATTGAATCATGATTCAAAAATAAACCTCACATTAGAACGGAGTAGTTAAACACATCAAAGACAATCAAAAATGTATGGATCCCCATTATCTTACTACTCCTTAATTTAGGGATTGCCAAGAGAAGTCTATATACAATCTGCTCATACTATCTGCACTTTAACTAAATACTTAAAATAATTAACAGCTTCTTCTCCAAGTGTAATTTCTGTACTGCAACTAACCCCCTCCTACTTATGCCCCAACATCAACACACTGCACAACATTTTCTGACAATCTCTGCATCCCCTTGGATGAAAAAAGAGTAGCCCGGTGCATAGAAGCAGAGGTAAGGATAGGGCCATTAAGGTCTAATGTACACAGCCTTACCTATTTCCTGAAAAGAAAAAAACACTCTATTTTTGCAACTCAAACCTGTGACTCCACAATCACATGGCAATAACTTTTATGGCTACACCAAGGCTCCCCTTCCTGCATCCTCTTCGATAAGTTAAAAGCTCCACAACATAGGTTTGTAAGTTGTAAACATATTATTTTTATAACCACAGGGTTAGTTGCATTTAACCCCCTTCTCTCCAAGTATTACTACACCCAAGAATGATAAATGGCTAATAATTCTGTTCTACGTAGAGGTTCACAAAATTCAGTACCAAACAACATATAGAAAAGTTCTAATAAGGTAAGGAAAAACCAAACTCTCTATACTAGGATAGATAACCACCCTTACATATGAATCTGATAGAATATCAACGACTGCAACGTAGATTAACCAGTTTATTTTACCTTAAAGGCTCCAAATTCAGAGTCATACAGCCTTTTTTATAAATGGGGAAAAAAAAAAATCTACAGTCAAATAGTAAAAATACAGCCAAAGTAAAAAATTTTTAAAAATACAAAATCAAAAGCAAGCAAACCAACCAAAAAAAATTGTTAACAATCACGTATGTTTCATCGTACATAAGATGAAATCAATGTTCATACAAATCATGGCAATGAAACCCCAAAATGGCAAAGTGACACTGAGATAGTAAAGGGCCACTACCAGCTATGGATATATTGGCAGTTTTAAAACCAAATATTGGCCTTGCTTTTTAAGGGAATCTTGGCTCTATTCATAGAAGGCAAAGTGCTTTTAGGAAAAGATCCAAGGGGTAAAGTGGCACTGCATGGGTAAAGAGCGCAATTAGGGATGTTAATCAGTTGGTTTCTTCAAGTATTCAGTTTTTTCTGTTCGGTTTTACCATTTCTAAAATTCAAACTGAATTGCCAAATTCAAATTCAAATTCAAACTAACCAAATTTGATTTTCAGTTTGGTCAGATTTAACGAATTAACAAAATTAGCATCTGTTTTTTTTTCTTTTCTTTTTTGCCATGTTGAAATGGAAACTAAGGCTGCTAATGAACTTGCGTGGAAAAGGGCTAATTGCTGACCCATAACAGGCAGTAAAATTTTAGCAGTAATAAAAGAAATAGTTAAAGTTCATTAGCCATGAAGAATTCAGTTCAATCTCTAATCAGAATGACAAAGTTAAGAATAAATCCAAGCTGAACAACAGAGTTAATCAATCATCATAACACAGCTCAGATTCCAAATTTGAAAATGAAAACATAAGAAAAATTCAAACACAGCTCCAACTTCAAATTTCAGCAAGTACTATTAATGAAAACAGAAGAAAAGTAATAAGTCCAATAGCTTTTTAGTGAGATCATAACAGAAGTAAGACTAATTTCATAGCTTGTCTGCTTGTAAAATAAGACATGCTTCAAAGAGTGAAGTTTCTCAGAGTTCTCTTTTCAGTTTTCTCCCCAGCAGTCACCATGTACTTAACCATGTGTATCAGTCTGCAAGAGCAAGAGTGTTACACTCCAAGGAAGGAACACCACTCAAAATATTACAATGGAATAGAACTCATACTATGCATTATTAAAATATTAGGAGCAGTAGGCAATTTTTTTTTTTTTCTTTTGAAAAAAGGACATGTAGTGAATAATGCATTACTCAAATACAAAAACCAAACCATTTTACAGAACCTTTGCAGGAAAATACCCACCACTCCCACCAAATGCAAAAAAAAGAGAAAAATAGGGCACCTACATCAGATCCAAAATTTAGGGTCCTCTCAAGAGTGGCTATGATCTTTGATGTGAATATGCCACCAAATATAGGCTATGAAAGGAGACTAAAATTCTCATCCTTGTGGGTGGACTAGGAGCTCCTAACAATTAGAAAAACCCTTGGTTGGTGGCTTCATCAACAACGTCAACAACCTTTTCACTAAGAAAACATAAACAGAAAGTCATTTGCTAAAAGCTATGGCATACCAACAAAAGACATCTAGGAAAAGTTCCAAACAAAGGAACATGATTTAATAATTGAGCACAAGAGAAGTTCAAAACTATCACAAAGACCTTAGTGATCCTATACAGATAGGTATCATAGACACCAAAGTAAAAACAAGGTCAACAAAATACAACTTCCATCTTTTGGGAGAACTAAATAATCATTTTAATCAAAGTGAAATTAAGGAAGAAATCAAGCTAGGTGATTCAAAAGTAAATGAGACAACAAGATCACATAAATTTCATCAATATAGGTTCTGATGCACTGATGAAATTCTATCATTATCTAAAGGGTCAGACAATTGAGTTAGGAGATACAACTTGTGTAATGTGAGTGGTTTAGATTTACACTGTAAGAAAAGACATGCTTATGTAGAAACAAATAGACATCAAAAGAAGCGGATCAGAAAGGAGAGATAATCAAGTGATAACATATTACTAGTTAATGACACTCGTATAGTCCCAAAAAATGTGGCCATCAATTTCCAAAGATATTTTCAAATCAAAGTCTATGAAATCAACTCTTTTCCTCCTTTAATGTTAACACACGTGTTAACATTCTTACCAGACAACAAGGATTCACAAGAATAAAATCTGCAACAACTTCCAAATCAGCATTGCCATCAGCAGCTTCTATGGCAGTTCTACCACCAACACATCATCTTACATGAGCAACTGCATCTTCAAATTGCTCCCATTCAGATTCTTTTCAGGAATCATGTTTAGAATCTAGAAAAGGAGGGGCAATAGGTTAATTGATTAAAGTATCAAGATGCAACCAAACCAAGTAAGTAAAGGCACATATAATTTTCTTCAAGACTTTCAAGTAATCATTAACTCAATGAGGTGACATATTGAGCTCTACAAATGGATCCAACCTAAAAATCTATTTGTCTTGTTTTCAACACCCTCGATAATTGGAGTTCTTTTCCACTTTCCCCCACATCCAAAAAAATGGGCTCTAATCGGTGGACTGCACCAAATGAAGATATCTAAAAGAAATTTTGGTTTTAAGAGAATTCTTTTTCATAGATTTGAAGAACCTTCTTGCTAGACCTAAATCCTTATCTTCTCCAGTTCCTACTAAAACTGGCTTTTATCTTGTCAGCAGAACCCTTTGTTATGGATTTCAAGACCATCACTTTTATCAAAAACTAAAATAGCAAAATGTTTTCCAGCATTAAAAACAAAAATTCATCCAAGATGTATTCTTTTAATGCAGTCCCCTAAAACAGAAAAAATGGAACCAAAAATAGACAAAATTCAACAAAGCTTAGATTAAAATTCTTACAATTAACCGAAATAAATAAACTAAAAAAATCAATAACCCAACATTATTGAACTCAATCACTGTATTATTATCCATAATCTTTTGCACAATGCCAGCGATGATTTGGCTGTCACTGCCATTCCAAACAAAAGTAAATTACACAGCTAAACAATACCCTGCATCATTTTAATAGAAAAAAAATGCAGCAACAATCAAAACACGTACTACAGAATTAAAAAATCAATAGGACGAATTCCCAATCCTATGATTCACAATTTAGATAAGTCGGCAATAAAATCCCAGTCAGCTTAAAAACATATAGATAAATAATCTAAGAAAATTCATCATAATTAAATTGGAAAAAAATAGATTTACAGAAATTATAATAGCTCAAAAAGGAAAGGAAAAGTGGGAAGAACCCATCAAAAGACAAGATCAGTAAAGCTATCCTCGGTGGATGGGGAGCTCGGACCAACGACTAAGATCTTGTCTTGGCCTCCTACCTAGATGAAGAAAAAGGAGAAAAGGGGAATAGGATGGGAAATTGGGAAGGAGCTTTTACCGACGGTCAAGATCTTCTTTTGGCAGGTTACCAGGATTAAGAAATGGAGGATGGGAGGCGAGGGGAAAAAGGGCGGGGCATTTCTGTCCAATGACCAAGATTTGTCTTGGCTGCGACCACATGAAGAATGGGTATTGTTATTAATTTTTTAAAAGATATTTATGTGTCAAATTTAAACTGTAATTTAGGGGTTGCAATTGGGATAGAGTGGGTAGGAATTAGGTAAGGGTTTGGACAAATGATTCTTGTTTGTAAATAAATAAATTTTTAAATAAAAATAAATTATTCAATATATTTTTATTTTAAAATTTAAAATTTAAATTTTCTTACTCAAATTCCTCTCACATAATTTTAAAAATTTTCCTTCTTATTTTTCCTCCAAAATATTTTTACTATCAAAAATACCACCAAAATTTCGCGTATTCCAATACAATTTTTCTCAAATAAGAACAATCCAAGCAAGCCTAAGATTTAAATTGGTAAGAATAACTGGGAATTGAAAATGTAATTTTTATTAAATTTTAGAATTAATTGAAAACAAAATTTAATAAAATTAAAAATTTTTAATTTCTATTAGAATTTCATTAAAATTTTTCATTGGGAATTAAATAGTAGTCATCAGTGGCCAGACCACCATCAAACCACCAACCAACTAATTTCGGCAAACTTGTTGGAATTTGGTTGGAATTTGGCCAATTTGTTGGTATGATTAATGTATCCATTGATGGTCTAACCTCTAGTGGCCATCATGATTTAAAAAGAATAAAATTTATTTATTAAAATATATATAAATATATTGAAAGATTAAAAAATAATTAAAATTATTATTGGCCATTGATTATTCAACATTATTCAAAATTATGTAATAATTACTCATTTATTTTTTCTCATTGGAACCGATAAGTATTTCATAACCCAACCAATAAAATTTCATTCCAATATCATTCTTTTCATTTATTCCCAATAAGTATTTTTAATGGATATAAAAAGGCCAATAACTTCTAACCTATTGAATACCCATTGTGAGTATAAATATATTGACACCTCTAATTGTATGTAAGGTTTTTTTTTTTAATTTAGCTCCAAGTCTTATCTTAATTAAACTAACAACTTCTTTTAAGGATATTAGATTAGATATAATTACCCAATTGAAAAACTATTGTTAAATAAAAAATTAATATAAAATGAATAAAAATTTTTTAAAGGTAATGAAATCATCATAATTAATACTCCATCTCTCTCAACTTAAAAGAGTTCACTTTTAATTTATGGAAACTTTTTTTAAATTACAAAATACAATATACTTAATGTACCATAAAATGTATATTTTTACATTTCTATACTTATTTTTTTAATTTTAGTTATGCATTGTTATTATTAGTAAGGGTAATACAATAATTTCATACAAAAAAGTTGACTCTATTTTTTAGACAAAAAAAAATTGAAATTAAACACTTTTTTTGGACGAAAATAGCATACATTATTTTGGTATAAGATACATTTTATCACACAAAAAAAATTGTTTGGATTGAAATTTTTATTAGGGCGTATTTATAACATTATGTGTCATATAAGAAGAATTTTAAAATACAAGTTACAAATTTTTAAATTTTCCTAACTTTTTTTGCGAAAAGGGTAGTTGTATTTACTTTAAAAAAAAACCATCATATACAAATCACTTGGCTATGGTTTCCTTAGAACTCATTTCGATTCCAAAGCTCAAACAAATAATTTCCACTTCCTATCTCCTAAACCCTATACCATCCTCCAAGATGCCACAAGGATCAAATTACTACAAGACTACTTTAGCGAAAGTGGTTAATGTCTCTAAATTCTACCAAATTGGAGACCCACCCACTCTGCCTGATATTGCCTCATCTCCTCTCTACTCAATAGATACCACTAAACCTATTCATAAGCTCTTAGTCCTTATTTCATCTTACTTCAAGTGTTGGAGTTAGCATCGTTTTCCATTTCATTTAATGCGCGAAACTCCAACCATTCATTCATGACTACATCCATTACTATCTTTTCTCTCCACTCTTTTTGAAAGTAGCCAAGATTCCTTATTTTCAGGCATCCATAGAATGTATACCATCGGTTGGGCTCTGTCAGACCAAGTGTCATTTTTTTCCTTTGCACTAATGTTCTGCCACCATTTTTTGAAACCCCATTCTTGTGCCTCCAAATCCTCTCATTTCACTAGTGCTATTTTCCACACTATCCTTGCTCTGTGACAACTAAGTAAGATATGCTCTAATGTTTCCTCTTCTTCCCCACACATATGGCACATAGAGTCTTCTTGGATACCCCTCTTCATCAACTGATCCTTTATTGGTAGAATGCCATGCCAACACCTCTAAAGGAAGTGTTTTAACTTACCCTTGATGTCTAGTTTCCAATTGGTCCTCCATATGCCTCTCATTAATCCTCTAGTTGTGCTACACTCTGCGCTTTGGTGTTGCTACCAACGTTCTTTCATTGCCTGCTTATATGCTGATTGTACTATGTAAACTCCTTGCTTACTATGCTGCCAAATTAGTTTGTCTCAACTTCTATCCCTTTTGATTGGTATATTGGTGATGGCCTCGGCATCAAAGCTGTTGACGCTTTGCCCAATCTGTTCCTTATCCCAGTCAGTCCCTTCCGGATTAATCAACTATCTGACCTATGTAACTTACTCCGTATTAGCATGTGGAGGGGTGGGCTTGCCTTCCCTCCTTCCGGGAATCCATGGATGATCCCAAATCCTAATAGATTTGCCATCTCCCGTTTGAAATCTTGCACCACTTTGTATGATGTACCTATCCCCCATCCAACTCTTCCAAAGTCAAGAAGTTAATAATTGGCAATCAATAATAATCCCAAGAGTGCAAGTGATAAATGTTAATAATTAATAATGCTTGTAAGCTTATCGAGAAGACGTTCTGATTTCACTATGACACGAAGAACAAAAAGGAAAAGTAAAACTAATGGAAGCCCAACTTGAGTACACATGCAAGTAACATTGGTTCACTTAATCCCCACATATTGAACTCATGGAGGTTCATGGTGTGGGCAGTGAAACATGGCTGACCTTCTATGAGTTAAATAGATTAATTAGGTATTTTATTCTCACAATAATACTAAGAATGCAGTATAGCAAGGGAAATGAGAACATAGGATAAGAAGATTGAAAGAATTCTTACTAAACTAGATAAATTTGAACACACAAAGATCAAAGGAGGATTTGAGAAAATAGAAGGTTGACCAAAGGCATTTGCAAAAATAGCAGGTTAACCAAATCATTTGCAACAATAACAGGTTGACCGTTTAGGCCACGGAAAATACGAAACACCACAATGCATTCTTTCATTCTTCATTGTTTAACTTCATTTCAACATTCGCATTCTTTCATTCTTCATTGTTTAACTTCATTTCAACGTGCTCGCATTCTTTCATTCTTCATGGATTGAAAATCTCATTTCAACGGTGTATACATGAAATCAAACAACTAGTTTGAATGTCCCGTACATGTTATGTAGATATTTCGTAAGTAATAATTAAAAATGTAAAATACATCCTGACTGACGAACAAACAAAATCCACTTGTCTCAAACTAGCAATTGGATGTTTCAAGATGGCCGAAGACTTATTAAGGTTCAACAGACAAATAAGAAATGAAGTAGCATCATTGGGCCGAATAAGCGACAAATTAGTTGACATTTCTTCGAGACTATAATCGACGTATTTGTCGATATTTAGTTGAGAGTTTAATCAATGTTTTAGTCGACGTTTGGTCGAGAGTTTAATCTACGTTTTAGTCGATGATTCATTCGAGAGTTTAATCGACATTTTAGTCGACATATTAATTGATATTTTCGTTGAGAAAAAAAATACGAAAGTAATATTTGAAAACAGAGCCTGATCGTATTCTTGCAACTATTCATTCTCCCATTCCCGTTGGCCATCACTTCAGTCGCTAAAGAACACGAAAGTAATATTTTTCAACTGATTGACACTCTCTTATCTTGAGAATTCATTTACATCTACCATTTACACCAATTACACCATATACAAGAGCATTGCAATTTAAATGACACGTACGCGAGGTGGACGTCCAGCAGCTGGCGCAATGGATCAAAAATTAGAGAAGACGACTAGCGACAAGAAAAAGGTTAGTTCACATGTTGATTCATGTTTGTGCTAAGTGCGCATAGTGCTTGCTTACTCATTTTCGTGTATTTACCACGCATTTCGTTTGGAAGCTGTTATAGTAGTTAGGGTTTTGCAGCTGTTTAAATCCTTTCATACTGTTGAAATACTATTTTTTATAACTTTAAACACACAAAAATTGTTGACAAACACTCAAGAACCATGTTAATGATTAACACTTTGGCGAGAACAAATGTCAACTGTATGCCCAATATGTCAAGAACAAGTGTCGATTGTATGCCCAATATGTCTCTTGTTAAGTGTCGACTATATACCCAATATGTCAAGAACAAGTGTCGACTGTATGCCCAATATGTCTCTTGTTAAGTGTCAACTGTATGCCCAAAATATCGAGAACAAGTGTCGACTATATGCCTAATATGTCTCTTGTTAAGTGTCGACTATATGCTCAATATGTCTCTTGTTAAGTGTCGACTGTATGGCCTATATCGATTTATGTTTATAATTAATTGTCGACCAAAGTGTCAATCAAAGTGTCGATGCAAAGCCGAATAACAAAATGTACATAGGTGTGTCGATTGCATTGTTGAATCTGATAATGTTTAAATTGGACAAAATGCTCAAAATACAAGTTGAAACTATCTCTCTTTGCTTTGTAATCTGAGATATTCTTTCTAAACTTTTATTTGGTTATTTTCACATCATTTTTTGATCTTATATGAATAATATCACACAAAAACATAGGAAACGTAAATGCAACAAATCTAAGCCACTAAAAGATATAACAATCAAACAAAATATGATTCAATTTAAAGAAACAAAGATGTAAGCTTAGCTCTCAACAAAAATAATGTTTATTTATCATAGATAATACATTATTTAAATCTATGTATATTTAGTTTATCAATGGACTTCAAATAAATTGATTATAAATACGAACTTTTTACAATTATTTTTGCTAAGTGTTGATAGGAATCTAAAATTTAATATGTCCCAATTGTCCAAATCAAACAAGTATATAATTGTAAAGTTTCAACAGTTGTAAAAATTATGGTTTGCCAAATAACATTGAATACATATATTTTACATGTTTTAGAGTAAAAGGAGAGAGTAGGGGTGTGCAAATATTTTACATATTTTATATTGTTATGTGCAGGGACATCTAAAGGCGCAAATGGTCGTTCAGGGAGAGTTTTTCAACGCTCAAGTTTCCCAGTACTGCTATTATGAAGCCAATATGAAGATGATTCAGTCCAAATTGATCGAGGCATAAAAGTAAATACTTGAAAGGAGAGTTGTCTTCTTTGAAATTGCTCTTGACCATGAGCATACTTTGCGTGCATGCATCATAGTTTCCTTGTTGTTGAGGCAACTCAAACTCAACGAGAAGCCCAAACGAGATAATAGCATATACTTCAACGTCGCAAGTAAGAAGGTGAAATTTGGCAAGAGGGAGTTTGCCATCATCATGGGCCTGAAGATAGGCGATTTTGATACTGCATATGCTAAATACCGCGCACTAAATGATCCTCCTTTAATATCGAAATTCATTAAACACCTTGGTTGACGAGAAAGTGACATCACGATGAAGTGTTAAAGGCCTACGATTGGATAAACTTAAGTTATTGGACATTGATGTCGTGAGCCTAACACTATTACTTCTTTACATACCAATCAACGGCATGGCCAAGAGAACTAGAATTGAAGACAAGCTTTTCATTTGGCGTGATTGAAAGAGATTTCATGAAATCTCATGGGGTGAATTCTCTATAGGGCCAGTAGATAGTGCTAGAAAGAGCATGATAAATGTCTTGAAGTAAACTAGTCACCTAGGAAGCAGGACATACACTTTGGGGATTCCGGTGGCATTTGGGGTAGGATACCATTAAGTTAGAGTGTTTTAAGTTGTATAAGTACATGCGTAATATAAATACGTTGATCCTAATTTTTTCCCTTCCAATTTCTCAAGTGTTCATATATGAGGTAATGCCACATCTTGAGCGTTTGAAGATGGTTCAAAGTGTCGAATCCTCTGGGGACAAGCTGAGGATGTTTAGATGGAAAGGCGTGAATTGTTAACGTAGAGAACAAGAGAGGAAGCATGTGTGGGAAAAACGAAAAGCCGACGGCGAGGTATGACTTGAGTCACTGTTCAGGATTTGTATAGTTCGACGTGCAATATAACTTTCTTAATGCATCGAACTTTATTGTTTGATTTCATGCAGAAGATGAAAATAACTCGAATGAAGCCAACTCCAGAAGAATGAGAAAATTTTTTGCAATGTGAACAGGAGGCAGAAAAGGCAGAGGAGGATGATGCGGAGTTGTGAGGAGAGAATGCCGATTCAGCAGATTTTTTCGTGTTGTATAGGAAGAGGAGCAGAGAAGAAGATGTCTCTAAACATAAAAGGCGACAGAAAGTCCACCATGAGGTCGAGGATGAAGTTGAGCGAAGAAATGAATTCATCAGTCAGCTACTTGAACGACAAACTAAGACCGAGGAAGAATTGTCCATGTGTAAAGATGAGCTCAAGCTTCTAAAGTGGAGACGGATGAAAGAGTCAAGACCCTCACTCTTGATCTCGAAATGATGAGCACTAAGGTTTATATGTTGGAAGAATATGTGCACATCCTTATGTCGCACAAGGCTTCGTGACGACCATCCACGAATCCATTCTTGCAAGATACTTCCCTAGTGATCTTAAAGTAAATAAAATTGCGGCACATGTCATTGCTATAGCGAAGAGGTTTATCGGCGATAACAAAGAATCCTTCAAGAAGTAGGAAGGCCAAGATGCAAGATGGAAATGTAGGTCTGTCCTAACCCAAACAGTCGGTGATGAACGACATGAGTCGGGAGATAACTTAGGGCGGTCGTGGGGAAGCAACTTGAGCAAAGGACTAGGAAGAGTCGAATCGTTGAGATTGTCCATCATTCGGTCTTGAACACAAAACTCCTTCGCCCAAAGTCACTGTACTGCAGAGTGCTCCATCTCCGCCAATGAAGAAAAGAGGTACCAAATCCTGTGGATGAAGTAGTGGGGCAAAATTTGGGCCCGACTCTTGGCCTCAGCGGGCCACCGGAAGAAAGGTCTAAAGTGGGGAAGCGAGTTTTAGTCTGTTGATTGCTTCCATAGAAGAACAGGATGACGCAATGAAGGAGTGGATGAGGCACAAACCAACACTCTATTTATGGGCGAATAGGGATTTTTGGATTCGATTTGCTAAAGACTATGTGAACAAAAGGATATTGGCTCAATGATCTAGTAAGGCTCATTTTCCTATTATGGATTATTTCTTTATTAATGATGCTTATCTCCTAAGCTTGAATCCTTTTGTTTCAAAAGTTGATTTGTATACCTCTATGCTACGCAAACGGATCATTAACATGGGCCACGAAGATTTCTCAATTATGGAGTCTACATTCGATGTAAGTTTGTTCACCATTCCACCCATACGTATTTTATATTTTCATTTAATGAGATACTTATTCTTGTTTGTATTAGACTAGCTTGAAGATGATACATACTGACAAGAGAGATGTTGTCGATGACATGGCGATAAAGCAGTTGTTGGTGATGGTTCGTTTGCACACAACCTAAGGAAGTTAGACTTCTTGTTATTCCCATGTCACATAAATGGCAACTACTAGATGCTTGTGAAGATGGATATATATGAGCAGAAATTTCGAGTTTACAACCCATCGCCTCATGGCGATTGTAGTAGCGAAGTTACAATATCTCATTACAACAATACCCAAGATAATCAAGGCGTGCGAGTTTAACACATACTATGGCAAAAACATCCAATTGCGGACATAGGAAGTTGTGGTGAGCACATTAAGGAGCACCAGAACTAAGACTAGTATCTCAAGATTTGTTTACGTAATGTTCGATCACATAGAATGACAAATTTAATAAATTTGTGTTCAATCGTGCTTGCGAGCGGCAATCTTGGTATTTACATGCTGAAGTGGGCGAATGCATAATCCATGGGCTCGCCACATATCATTTCACCAGCGAACGCTACGATTACGTGTAAACGATGACATGTGCACTTTACGTCCACGCACTTGAGGATGATAAATTCCATCCGAAGCGAGGAAGAAAAGGTAGAAGGGAAGAAAATCAACAAGAAGAAGAGAAAAGGGCAAAAGGGAAGAAAAGCAACAAGAGAAGGAAAGGTAAAGAAGGGAAGCAAAAAATAGCCCAATAGTTGCATATACTTTAGGGCTAACATTCGTTGCATATACTTTAGCTAGGAAGGATGAAATGATATTCATTCGTTGCACATACTTTAGGACTAACATGTAAAGTTGTAACTTCTTTCAATGTACAGTATGTAAATTTGTAAATACTTTCATTTGTGTAATTTGAAAAAACATCAACACTATCCATATATGTATGTACACGCATACAATTATTTATTAATGATAGTGTTGAATGCATTGTTCTTCGATGTGAGCCAATAAAATTTTAGTGAGCAAATAATTTCTTGTCCCAAGCTAGTGAGCAAATAATTTCTTGTCCCAAGCTGGTGAGCAAATACTAGGTTGTACTAGGCGGTTTTTATTTCCACAGTTTAGTTGACATTTAGGCGAGATGTGAATTGAGATTTTAGTTGACATTTACTCGATGTTTAAATCGAGAATTTAGTCGACATTTACTCAAGGTTTTAATCGAGAATTTAGTCGACATTTATTCAAGGTTTTAATCGAGAATTTAGTTGACATTTAGTCGGGTTGTGAATCGACACTGTAGTCGACATTTACTCGAGGGATCGACATTCTCGAGTGATTCGTCCACAGAACGGGACAAACGCGGGAAATGAATTTTTCATAATTCTCCAATAAAAAATTTAGCCTATGAAGTGAGAACATTAGGAAACATTCTGTACTTATTCGACCTGACTATACTATTCACACGTATATTGTGGACATCTAGGGCACCGCATTGCTCTTCCGCTTTGTAGTCAGACCCCTAAAGGAAAACACAATTTCCTCCTTCCACCCTCTAAGTATCAGGTACGCTCCTCAATGACACTCTAATATGATTTGTCATTCCTTGGATGATTAATATTGACGATGGGATTGTTTGTTAAAGGGTTATTCCATTATTAATAAGGAAGAGTGGACACCATAAACTCATATGCATATTGACTGATTTACTTGTGGCATAGGTGAAGGAATGGTGCATAATGATAAATGGGCTGTTCATGTGCTTTTCGGAAAATGGAGTGTTGACGCCATCACGAATGAACATAGATTAAATGAACTATAAGAGGATTGAAACCATTTTGTTAAAGGAAGGCTCAGCTTCTCGAAAATGATGAATCAAATCTTAGGCATAATAGATTTAGATTCGGATATTACACTAGCAAACCAGTGATCGAATACCTACCAAAGTACTCTATCAAATATCTCGGTCTTGTTTATAAAAAATGATCACCATGTCAAATGTTTTTGAATGAGATTATTAATGCGGTGTAGGACGCAAGGATACCAATAATATAAAAAGTTACCATTTGAGATAGTGGACTTACACAAGTCGAATTCGGTGTGACAACTCACCAATAAATCGTTTCAACTCCCATTGTCCTATAAGGGATCGGGCGATTTACGTAATAAAGCATTCAAGCGACAGATCGATGACACCATCTTTAGCATACTAGATGAAGATCATCGGGCCATAACGGTGATAAGGAGGATGATCGTGGTTCCTCAAATCTTGATCGTGAAGAATGAACACAGAGTTTCCGTGGTAACAAGGCGAGTAAGTGAAAAAATGGATGGTCGCAAAAATTCATTGCATTGTCGCTGACGCAATCATCGCATGTGTGGATTGTGTCTTGTCTTACGATGGGTCTGAGTCGCGATGGTGGATGTTGCAATGAAGGATGTGTTTGAAACTAGGCTTAACATTTGTTCATGAGAATGTCCATGTTGACCATGAAACATTTCTTCGAATGGAAGGTTGTTACCAGGGTTAATAAGCGGGTTCTGGTACCTAATAAGTGTAAGAACAAAAATTGCGTTGGATGTTGAATGCACGGTTGTTGTTAGGAATTTTTCAACTGGAAAGATCAAAAATATGCTAATAACCATACATGCCAATCATCATTGGTCCAAAATGTACTAATAAGCATGCAAGCTGCAATATACTTGGTTAAGGTGGATCAGAAGTGTAATTACACATATGTATGTCGCACGGTATAGTATGGTAGGGCGAAATTATTTCGTATATTGATTCGCCCCAGTTGAATGTTAACACCAACGTGCAACAAGGCATGGCGAGCAAGTGCAGTTCTCGCTTTTTGGAGCGAGGGATTAGAGGAAGTTTGAGGATTCATATCGAATCACTTCCATCTTATTTACATGTGATGAATGAGTTAAACCCGGAACTGTTATTGAAGTATGTCGAAAAGAAGATGGAAGCTTCAGGGCATTTATTTTTTGCATTTGATGCGATCAGGTCGTGGGATTCCATAGGCACATCACGGCGATTATTGCCGTTGATACTTGCTTCTTGAAGCGAAATATCGGAGTTCATTACTTGTTGCAACTAAGCATGGATGGTAATCAACTCAAGATATCCTGTCGGTTGAGGAATAGTTGATTCTAAGAATGACGCGTCGTGGAAAGCGCTATGGTTTCCTCAAAAGGTTGAAGACGCCAATTGGCTGCAATATGGATGTGGTTGGGTGTGTTTGTATCCGGACCGACATAAAAGCATTGGAAAAGTTAGTTATTGCAAATGTTTTCCCAATTCATTCCATGTGGAGCGTGTTTTTATCATCTAAGCAACAACTTCAAATCGAAATTCAAACAAGAAAGTCAAAGGTGATCCCAAGTATACTTTAAAACACGAAAGCACTTACGACCGCTTTGATGCGAGATCTCAATGAGATGTTTGGAGATTGATATTTCACTTTGCAAAATCCACGGGTAGGCGTAGTATTTAAGAGAAGTTAGGGTTGAACGTTGATCAAGGGCACATTCTCGTGAAAGACGCTTATACAATAATGACATCCAATATT